>CM052275.1:2671231-3109717 GCA_028455795.1 Lasioglossum marginatum
TCTATCTAATCAATTACTATACATTTAAGTATTGTATAAGGTATTATGTCAATTTCATATCCATAAAATGAAAAGACTCCTATACAATTATTCCAGGTCGGTAGAAAGATTTAATTTTCAAGTTAAAATAGCTCCAACTGCAAAGGGCTAACTCTAGAAACCAAATATGGAAATTTCATTTCCAATAAAACATTTTACAAAATAAAATATTGAAATAAATTTCCAATCCAATTGTGCATACATACATATATGTATATAGGCCGTGATATCAAAATACCTTACGTAAATGCTAGGGAAAGTTCGCCGAGAGTTTTAGAAATTAAGCTCGTATCGTATCTCGTTTTTGTCAATAACGACCCCATTGCTATGTTCAGCAGGGTGGCGCGTATTTTAAAGAACCGGGATCGTTGACTTTCGGCTTTCGTGATGTATACGATCCCCCTTACGTTAAATTTGGTCTAGGAGGAGTTATTACCGTTTCGTGTGTAGTTAACCAAATCAGAGTTTCAATCTGATTTGTACGTCCTGACCATTGATTACATTTGGACGAATTAGGTCACATGTAAATGAAACACATAAATCTTTCCTTTCCCTTTCCCAGACTCTTTTCGAATTGTTCGGGAGCACACCGTACGGCAGACACGACCAAAGTCATTCGCGTTCAACCATTCATTAAGTGCCACATGATAATGGTCATTTGATTTCAATCGTGCATTGCCTTTTACAAGAGAACACGGCTTTGTTCGCCACATTATATTTAGAATATCCACTACCTATTTTGCATGCATTGTTGCACATAACGCAATAGTCTTACGGTACAATATTTTTTAACTTATGGATAGATGAAATCCAAAATGAGAATAACTTTAGAAAAATTCAAGAATGCTGCTACATAATTTTGAAACTGATGAAATAATTAAGAGGAAAAGGGAAACGATTGTAACCAGTTTATAATTTCTTGTTGCATTCCTGTTTATTTTCTCAGTACACTTTTTATATGAAGATATAAAGATCATTTTTTGAGTGAAAGTTTACCAAAGCGAAATGAAAACGCTAGTCACTAATAAATTAACACGTTAAGCGCCACGCCGAATTTGCGTGCCTTTCCGTTCAGGCCACAGTTAGCCGTCAGGCGGGCCCTGCCGGTCCGTAGGGACCGACGTGGCCTGAACGGAAAGTCTAGCGTCGGTCCCTAGGGACCAACGTGGCGCTTAACGTGTTAACAAACAAAATATCGCTCATTCTATTTTCAGCGAATCATGAGCTGTCGCGTGATCTAATTGTAAGGCACACTATATACATATATACAAATTTTTATAACATACTTATCAGTTGTTACACGTGAGGCGAAGTGTATGGTTACCACTGTAGATAAGAGTATAAAATAAGTACTGGTATAAACAAGTCTCGAAGTACAAATGTACATTCGTATTATTATTTTATTGTATTACCTTTTTCGGAAGAATGCAAACGTCATAGCAAATTCTAAATACTTTTAATTTGTGCAGCACAGTAGTTTGTTATTCGTGTTCAGTACGCATTCCTACTTTTACTTTACATTTTGAATGAACAAATTAATTATCATTAACGTGTCACGTTTCAAAGAAATACATCTTAGAACACAAACAGATTAAACATTTTACAGTAGTTACAACCAGAAAATAAGTGAATGTTTAACCTGAGGAACGTATGAGGGTCTTATTTGTAAGTAGACTGCGGATCTTTATGCAAAATAAAAAAGACACAGAAGTTACATAAAAATTTCTTTCCTGTTTCAATTATTTTATTGAACTGAATCTAATACGTTGATGTTCCTAAATTTTTTAAATATGTCCACTGCTTTAAATTGTACGTACCAATTTTTTATTAAAAATGCATAAAATCCGCAGTCTACTTATAAGATAAGCAAAGAGCACACATTTTTTATTATTGTTAGTGAAATGTATGCCGTAATTATATTCATCTTTACATGATCAATTACCAAAATCTATTAATGCTTGTTACATGGATGCAGACAAAAATGATACAGTTATAAGAGGAGATAATAGAATAATGTACACAGAATAAAAGTTTGACACAGATCTACAGATACAAGAGTCACGAAGAATATCTTTCTCTGTCCACCTACTTGCATAGCACAATATATCTAGGACATATTTACGACTGTTTTCTCTGTTGGCAATTGATCAGCAGGCTAACGGTTCATTGTATAGCATACCAATAAATAACTAACGTTTTTCCTTGGCTCAGGATCTACCTCTACAATCGTACGAGAAGATTTTCGCTGCAGGAATGTGATCGATGACACGGAGGAACAGTATGAAAGCAGTTATCAGACTTTCGACACGAAAATTTCTGCAAACCGTTTGCTGCCCATAAATCTACTCTCAATTGCTCTAATATGAATCCATCGTACAGAAACAATTCGATTAGGCTACTGCTCTTCACGGTAAGTACATGATGTAACTTGAAATTACTATAATGGCGATGTATATTAGATAGCAATGCAACATAATTTTATCGGTAATGCTTGAACTAAGCGATCGAACAACATACAATTCGCGAGTCAGTTTCATAAATCAAATAATGATATTTCTGCTGTGTTTCTCCATTTTTATTTTCATTAGTTTCTTAATTTAATTTATCAGGGGAACGTATGTATATATTTACATTTTGCTTTCAATGTTGCATATTGCTAGACTCCGGATGTTTATGCAAAATAAATAGTTCGTGCATCAATTGCAAAATGCAGGAGCTAAATATAAATTTGTATTCTTCATTAATAACTTTAATGTGATGAAAATAATATATATAATAATATAATACTCTTAAAGTCTTTTAATATTTTCACTGTTTTAAATTGCACTCGCTCATTTTTGTTATAAATGCATAAGAAATCCGGAGTCTAATAATAACGTAAATTCTCCG
The DNA here is from genome assembly GCA_028455795.1 of Lasioglossum marginatum. Classification (NCBI taxonomy): domain Eukaryota; kingdom Metazoa; phylum Arthropoda; class Insecta; order Hymenoptera; family Halictidae; genus Lasioglossum; species Lasioglossum marginatum. The sequence continues at coordinate 2,674,160 of CM052275.1, forward strand.
ACACTTCTCAATTTTCAATTATCAAGTATATTTATGTTTGCAATATTACATCGGAATAAAGTTAAATGTATACATTAGAAATGCATCGCTTTTTGGACATTGGCGCAATAAAAAGAGAAGGTTAACAAGATTGTTTACAGCAATGCGGCAACAAAACAAATTATACTGCATTCGTCAAGCAGACACGTTCTTTGTCGCCACCCTAACGTTCATTGTACCTCGCGTCGCTTCTGCGAAGAAGCTATTTTCTCCACTGTACATAGACAACTTTTCCCGCAGTTATGTTAATTTCCATTGATTCGCCATGTTACCCGGACAATGGTATCCGTCAGCAACAATGGCATGCGATTCAAACATCTAATTCAACTACGTCGCGAGGACGAAAAATATAAACGATACACAAAGATAATACAAGAGAAGCATGGGGCATCTACAAAGGATCGTTTGATATGGATTCAGCAGATCGGATTCGGATGCAAGATCTCAAAAGCCGAGCGGGGAAATCGTTCGTGAAACTTGTCGGGACGCGGAAAAATCGCTAACAAGCAGCGGCCGTTTCGCAACGGTCTGCCAAAATCGCGGGAAAACGAGCCGGCCCGGTATAAGCGAGCAATTTACCGTATTAAAATCTGCGTAGCAACATCGTTCTACGTTCGCTTCTGGTCTAATCGCGACGCTAAGGCCATCCCCCGTCCGCTAAAAGCCGGTCTCTGCATATATACATACATTCGCAGGCTATTACAGGGACGACATTTGTATTTCTTTGTGTCGGGCAAAGCGAATAATAGAATGAACGTGGATTAAGACTGTACGGATAAGATCGTTTCAAGGATCCACTCGAAAGGCAGGACCATTGTCCCGATCGAAACGATCTACTAACCGATCGTCTCCTCCTCGCTCGTCAACCCTCTCTTCGTTTCCCTCCCCCGGCGCAACTCTTTCGCTGTCCTTCTCTCTAGATACCGATAACCACCGTATCCCTCTGCCTATGGTCTCATCTCAGCCATGCAGTCACGTCTTCAAGGGAGCACGGCGAAGAGGGACCGAGAGAGAATCTGAGCCGAGATGAGGAAAAAGAGGGAGTAAGAGAGAAAAATGGAGGGAGATGAAGAGGGCGAGAGAGCGAGAGAGAGAGAGAAAGAGACAGAGAGATGGAGATAGAGAGGGAAAAGGAGAAAGAACCGACGAAAGCTTAAAGGACAGAAAGAAAGAGTAAAGAAGACAGAGGGATAGACAGAGGATAGTGGACGGGGGTGGTAAGGAGCGAAGACAGAGGGGAAAGGAGCAAACCGGAGCGAGAAAGAACGAAGGGGGGAGTCGCGTTCAGAAGAAGAAGGAAAGACGAACGGCCGGTGGGTCGTTATTTTTGTGCCTGCTTCGTCTTTAATTTCTCCCCTCCTTTTGCGCCACGGCGCGGACGCCGCGACGCCGAGCAGAGGAGCCGTGGCTGGTTGGTGTGCGGTTGTCTTAGTTCGTATGCATATCTCAGTGCCTCACATATTGATTCAGGGCGTCATTACGCGTCTTAGCTCGGCCCACTCCCACCACCGCCTAAACCACCCTCCTCCTCATCCACCTACTCCACAAACCTCCACCTTCACCTCTTCCTCCTTCTTCACCTCCAGTCCTCCTGTGGCTCTCCTTCGCCGACCCAACCACCCACCTACCCTTGCTCGAACCTTTACTACCCCCAGCTGGAAGAATCTTCTTGCAGACCGGTCCTTCCTCCCTCCAACCCTCCTTGCTTAACGACACGCAAATCTCTCTGTCTCCCTCTCTCTTTCTTTCTTTCTTCTCCGCGTCTACGTGTCTTTGGCCCTCCGTTTCTCCTTCCCCTTCTCTCTCTTTCTCTCTCACCCTCTATCTCTTTCGCTCTCTGTTTCTCTCTCACTCTTTCTCTCTCCTTCAATCCCCACCCCAGGCTCTCGCATGTTTGCGTGTTGTATTGTTCTCCCGTACACGTGTCCACGAACACATGTGTGATCCCCCGCGAAACGCGAACACACGTATCTCGTAAAGGACACGCGGAGCACGGGACGCGGAACCATAATCGATATCCGATTAATTTGGGTCGAGAAGAAATCTCTTAGCCGGAGTTCCTTTTCGTGGCAAAGACGGTGGTTCGTCTTTGGCTACCAGCGAGAAACTCGATCGCTTCTTGGGGCCGCGGATGCATTAGAACAGCGACGAGAGATTGTTGTGCGCTTTTAATATCCGAGGACGACGATGATTACGTATACTAGACACTGCATAGGCTCCCTCCACTTCTTCGCGATAGATTGGAGCTTCTGTTCGGCCGGCTTTGAGGGCTGCGGCTTCAGGTCGGATCGATCGGTGATCCAGGACGAGCGAAAATCTGGGACCGTGTCGTGATCTTCTAGACAGTAGTTCGAAGCTGTAATTGATCAGACCGGGAAAATCGGGATTGAGGATTGGGACGCTAACGGTGATGCTGTTCTGGTTACTTGTCATTCTTGAAGGGTCCTAACAGCAACGAATTTATTGTAAGTATATGTATATATAGTAGACTGCGAATTTTGTACATTTATGATGAAAATGTGTAACCGCAATTCGTGACAGTAGGATGATTAAAAGAATTGATTAGCATCAATATAATATAGTACTTTCGGCATACTAAAGCTATTAAAGAAAGAAAGAAACGTCTATGTGGCTAATAAGCCTTGCACTTGGTGCAGCCAATTTTTATTTTCTATAAATCCGCAGTCTAGTGATTATATAAAATAAGTAGACAGCGGATTTTATGCGTTTAGGACAAAAATGGATAGGAGAAACACAGTATAGTAAAAACATTCGGACAATTTAGAACTGATGTTATGTTATTTTCAACATATTGAATCTATTACGAAAGGAAATTTATTTGTATTTTACTCTAGATTTCTGCAATCGAGCAGAGAACTTTCATTTTGCATTAAAATCTGCTGTCTAATAATAAGGTGATATAATATTAAGAAGTTGTAATTAAATTGGATATTTATAGTAGTGTTAGAATTATATTTGGAAAACTAGATTCATTCGTTTTATTATTCATTAAGAAATATAAATTGTGTACTAGCTTATTTTGTTAACCAAGTTAGTAGTTTATATTCGGTCTGTTGTTGAGACTATCTACATGATAGTTATACGTTAATTATATGAGATTGTAATTATAAGTGAATGCAGAAAACAGTACATTGAGATCGATTTATGTAGATTTACATAGTTTTAATGTTTCGTCCGTTCAATTTAATTTCATCTCCAACGTTTCAATTTAAAGTTGCCACTGGACTCCGAAGAGTTGTTTACTATGCAAAAATAAACGGTATTATAATTTGTGTTATTTCTGTTTACAGAGAACTTTCTACCGACATTTTATATAAGCTTGCAACGTAAAAAAGTGGATATTTTAATGTAAATAAGTGATTTACATGTACCATGCACCTAACGCCACCTACCTGAGAATTCCTGCAGTGGAAATATTGTTGATGGAATCGAGTATTGTCAGGAATGTAAATTTTTAAAAATGCCTATTAAAATGATATGATATTTCGTAAAGAAAGAAAAGGAAAATTAATTAATTGTTTTACTCGTGTTTCTTATTTTCGCAAATTAGAAAAAAATCTTTGACCATGAGTGCTGGTATAGTGCTGCCGCCACACCGACTTTTAGCCTGGATCAGATCCCACATCCACGTTTAACCTGAATCAGATCCTATACCACAGACCAGATACTGTTAAAGACTGCCAGCCTAATGGGAGATCGTGTTACTCGAATAATTCGGTGTTTTCTTACGCCCTCTAGGATGCCCAGCCAGAAGGCTGGAATAAGAAACAGAAGGCCATCGACGTGATCTCGTCGATGCAAAAGGCCACTGAGGAGATTCTCGTCGGTGAGAAGGCAAATCGTCACGGAACCATATTGACACCGACGAGAGACGGTTAATATCGTTCTATCACTTTCCCGAATGTCTATGTAACTATCGTGTGCTAATTGTGTTCCTTTCTGTTCCAGGAACTTCAGTACGCAGTAAGTTACACTCGTCTCCGATGCAAAATTTCACGAGGATACCGCTGATACAAATAAAAATTAGCTGCCGCAGCTTGAGAAGCAGCTACCTACATTCGTATTCGCACGGATATTTCGAACCTACGTCACCACTATCCTGATAGACACCTTCGTTTCATGTCGTTACGATACACATTTAATATTGTAATCTTTTGGTGAAAAATAAAGAATATTAGTTACAACAATTAATGTGTTTTTTCTTCCCTACCCTGTACATGAATATGCGATAGTAGAATTAACATCTTCGAAAATTTTAAGCGAAGCAAAATTTTTTAAATTCGACAAAAGCTTTGTAAAAAGAGAATATAAGTTTACGATTTTCAAAATTTCTCGAGCTTGCCGTTGACTTGTACTACTGAAATTCCGGATACCTCCTTCGATATCATGTTCTCCTGATACAAAGTTCAATTTTCGAGGTTTTCGAAAAATTTTCCCGATTTTTCGGCCGTCTGACTTGTCGTTGAGTTGTACTACTGAAATTTCGAAATTTTTCGACCGTCTGACTTGCCGTTGACTTGTACTACTGAAAATCCGGATACCTCCTCCGATATCATGTTCTCCTGATACAAAGTTTAATTTTCGAGGTTTTCGAAAATTTTTCCCGATTTTTCGGCCGTCTGACTTGTCGTTGAGTTGTACTACTGAAATTTCGAAATTTTTCGACCGTCTGACTTGCCGTTGACTTGTACTACTGAAAATCCGGATACCTCCTCCGATATCATGTTCTCCTGATACAAAGTTCAATTTTCGAGGTTTTCGAAAAATTTTCCCCAATTTTTAGGTTTGTATCAGGAGAACATGATATCGAAGGAGGTATCCGAAATTTCAGTAGTACAAGTCAACGGCAAGTCAGACGCTCGAAAAATTTCGAAAATTCAGTAGTACAACTCAACGACAAGTCAGACGGCCGAAAAATCGGGAAAAATTTTCGAAAACCTCGAAAATTAAACTTTGTATCAGGAGAACATGATATCGGAGGAGGTATCCGGATTTTCAGTAGTACAAGTCAACGGCAAGCCAGACGGTCGAAAATTTCTCGGAAATCCTCGAAAATTAAGCTTTGTATTAGGAGAACATGATAGCGAAGGAGGTGGCACGAAAATTCAGTAGCGCAACTCACCGACAAGCCAGGCAGCCAATAATTTTTATTTTTCAAAGTTTCGCTATGTTTGCAGTTCTAGATTAGTAGTGTAACTCAATGACAAGTTAGGCTGGTGTAAATTTGTCACTTTACGACAAGTCGGAGGTGCGGGAAAAATTGGTGGTTCCATGAATAAATACTCAGATATTTCATATTAAATTGTCTTTATTTATTCATTGTAGATTCATACATAAAATCTTTGTATTGTACGTGTACATAACGTATATTCTAAACATTTGTAACAAGAATGTGGACTAGCACAGAGAGACTCGGGCACACCGTCAGACTTCTTGTGTAATACTACAGTACAGGCATGTACAGGCAATTATATTAGATGATCGGACCACTGCGATACTGCTATCTCGCTTGTGCTGCAGCAGCCGATGGTTAAACCCGCTGGTACCACTTGCCGCAAATGTTTGAGACACTGTACTGATAACTGTACAGCTATTAGCTCGATATTATCTGATATGCCGATCATAATACCGATTTTGCCCAGGTCTCACCGCGAGGAGGTTGCTGCACAAGAGACCCGGAAAGGGAGTCAGAACGAATGCAATATTCCTTCTAACTCCCTTTCTTACAACGACGGACTTATAGTAAATTTCGCAGGTATGTCGAGTAATTATCGCGGAGCAAACAGTGTGGAGAACTAAAGGTGAATCAGGCAGAAGGCTCTGATTCTTTCAAAGAGAAAAACTAAAGCAAACCAGGGCAGAAGGCTCTGGTTCGAGGATGACACGAGACAATACCCATTCCTCCCAACCACCCGCCGCTGGAGACGGACATGGATGAAATAATTCACGTAGAGAAGTTTTACATAAGCGACATCTCTCACCCTCCCCTAATATAATCTACTGCGAATTCCCGTACGAATCGGTCTGGTACATACTACATACGAGGAAGGTCCGACACAGCAGAGGGCAGAGGAAGTTACGGCAATAATTACTCGACATATTTATAATGACGATAGACAATCTTAATAACAAACGCACGCACGCTCACAAGCCGAGCAATTATTGTGGGCCAAAAATCTAATACGCACAAGAGGGAAGAATCAAAGCAGAAGGCATTGATTCGCAAAGAAGAAACACGAACCAGAGCAAAAGGCTTTGGTTCTGGGGTGACTCTAAGACAATGATTGCTCGGCAAATAAAACTAACTTAAAACTACGCCGCAGTCTTCGCGATGTGTCCTCTTCATTCGCTGTGTCCTTTTCGTTCGACGATAAAGATGGCTGTTGTATTCTAGCTGAAACAGAGTAATAATAGTTAGACATAACAATATATAACCTCGCATGCGAATGCGAACTTGAATCGACCGGATAGTATTTGGGGCTTTACTGTATCTGCTCGGTGCCCGTAGACAGAAGAGTGCTGCCACCACCGAAGCGGTGTCGAGACCTTGTCGGTGCTGCCACATATACAACGCGTTTTAAAGTTTCAAAAGATCTATAGTACCGACAGCTTAAAAAGAGATAGTGATTTTAACGATCTCTGCGAATAACAGTGCTTCTTGAATTAAATTGCTAATGACCAGAAGTTACATAAATTGCATTCTATCAATTTTAACAGGGAAGAACAAACAATTTTTTCATAAAATCAATTTTCATATACTTCAGAGATCTACTGATGGTTCGTATCTACGCAGAATATGTATAACGTAAATATTATAGAAGCAACACATATAAAATTTTTCGTAATCTTAACAATACATCCCTGAAACTCTCCTTACTATCGCTGCCCTCGTATACCTTTGAACATTTCATTTTCACGTACACATTTGATTTTGTTTGGATACCTTCATAAACGGCATTATATTTTTCTAATTAAAAATACTTCCCTTATGCTTCCTCTGTACTTATTGAATATAATAATTTGATTCAAATCACATAGCTTCACCAATATCTCAATTTAACTTTCGTACTCTCCTCGGGTAAACATTTGGCCATTTTGTTTCACATACTGTACAATTTCGTATTTTTGTACAATTGTGTTATTCTATGTACTTGTCTAAGTCATACGATTATAAAAAGATCATAACCAGTCAAGTTAAAGTTTAAAACCGAAATGTAAGGGAACTTCGATAACTTGCGCAAATACTTCTGAGAATCATATGAGAGATAAAACAAAATTGAATAGTATTGTTTTTAATCTTACCGGTTCCATTAACCCCTTGCACTATAACATCGAGTCGAACTTGTGGTGAAAATTCTGAACGGAATCTAATTAATACGTATACACTATTAGTTTCCTTTAAACCGAAATAAAATTCTATACTGTTGTTGTTAATGTACTATCATTGAAACACATATACGTGTACAATAAATACATATTTTATTATATATTTCTTCTTCAAAGAAATTATGAACCGCAAAAAAGTTTTAATGACTGCAACCGTGAAATAGATCATAGTGCAAGGGATTAAGTATCCGTGACATCATCGTACAGAGATACCTCGAAATTTTGCAATAATATTTTCGAAGTATTTTTTTATTTTATTTTTATTATTTTAATAATAATTTCGAAATACCTTGCAATATGTTTCCATACAATTTTCATCCGGTAAAATAAATTCCGAATGAAAGTTGACGGTTCGGTTCGATTTCGCTTGACGCAAAATCTTCAACCTGTTTTGGTCTGTTTCAGTCAGCTTGCTTAGATCCTTTGCTCAGACCGGCTCTAGTTTGCTTTGGTTCTCTCTCTCTCTCTCTCTCTTTCTTAACTACTTCAATCTGTTTTAGTGTTTTCGAACTCGTCCTATCAAGCTGCTATTTGCTCGAACCCGTTTGTACTCTCTTTAGTCCCTTCATATCTATGCAAACCCGCTGTGGTTCGTTCTTAGAATGCTTTTAGAATGAGACTTTATAATCAGAAGGTAGGAATTTGTTGGTACACAGGTACAAAGGTCTATGAAACCAAGTTTTAGTTATGAGAGATTCCACCCACTCTAGCCTACTTTGATTTACCCGGACCTGGTTCGGTCAGCTTTTTCTTCCTTCTCCTGCCCACGTCTTCGAACTCTAAACACTTCGGACTTTGGTCAAGGAGTATGGCCGAAATGAACAACCACTCGACTTGTACCGACAGTTCTTAATATTCCTGATTTGAACATTACTACCAATATTGGACATGATAGACATTGCTCTTACCAACACTGAATGTTAGACATTACTACCAAGAGACATTGTCCTCGGTATCAAATTAGTCCTTGGTATCAAGTCCTTTCGTATTAAATTAATGCACTGATCATAATTAGACTACGGATTCTATGCATTTATGACAAAAATGGGCAAGTGCAATATAACACAGACAAAATTAGACAACATTAGGAGAATTTAGGACCTCGCTGTTAATGCGACCACTTTAAAATATACTGTAAATAAATAAATAATTTCCGGCTGCATGTACATCATTATCATCAACACTGTTCCCTTTTCAAATATCGGAATAAATATCCTACGTTGAACATTTAAATAACAATTTTGAAAATCATTTCAGAAACACGTGCATCTGCTGGTTACCTTCATATCTTATTAACATCTAATTTATCGTTGTTCCAGGAATCGAAGTAGAAAAAAAGAGTCCGAAGTATATTCAGCCTTCGTATTACCATATTTCAAGAATCTTTGTCCACGATCTGGGTAAAGGTTACTTCTCTCTTGTTTATCCTGGGCGTGTCTGGAGTTCAGTTTTATTTTCGAAAAACGATATATTTCGTGAAAAGATTAATCATCATAAAATATCTCTGTCTTACGTTAAATATAACCTCGAGACTATAATAGTTCTATTACATTCTCGATTGCTTATGATCTACAAATACAAAATTCAATACTTTCTGTTAGCTTGTGGTACTAGAAAGGCTGTGGCTTGCCTGCTGAAATTCAAAACGCAATGAAAGACATAGCCCCTATTGAGGAACAAAATGGCCTACACACGAGAATGATGCACAGTAACTGAAATCGTTGGTATTCTGCCAACTTTAACAGTTTTTTATGTTTCATAGTTCGCAGAAAGCTATGCCTGCGCATACATACACGTTTATTATGGTAACGCAAAATGAACCTGATTAGCCTGATCTCAAATGGGCCAACCTAAATTCATTAATTCTCTAGGAATAATTAACTTTGAACAATTTTTGTTTCTCCATTTGCACCGAATTACCGTTTGTTTAAACTGTGGTAAACTTTCCTCACATATTCCTTACATATTAGTCCCTCTTTCCCTCTAACCTCCTTAAACATTTTGTTAATCTCGGATATGTTTTTTTACTCTATCTTTCACTCTCAGAATTTTATTTTATCCTGCCCGAAGCTTCATACTTCCTAAATAGGAAGGTTGCAGTGTTCGTATGGAGATACTAACACCAACATCATGCCTTGCTCTGCAATCCTGTTTTACCTCCTCTCTTCTGCATTGTGCACATTTGTTGGCCCTGAAATTATAAATACATGTGAGTATATAATAAATGAAAAAGAAAATGTATTCTTCATAATAAAAATTCGCCTCTTTCTCGAACTCACCAAACAAGTTTTACTCTCTTACCTCGGGTACAAAAATGACTGTTGATGAAAAACTAGTATTGACAACCCTTCCTGTCTGCAGCAAACGTGTGCACCATTAATTGTAAAAGATATTATTATGTTAATATCTTTATTCATCCAATCGTATTTGTTAAATATTATTTAGTTATCCAATACTGCTGTGCAATTTCAATTCTTATTCAATTAAGTGGGTCGAATAGTTTACGTTCACTTTTTCTTTAAACAATATGGATTACACTTCTGTGGGATAAAAAATTTCTTCAGTGATATAGTACGACACCGTATTAATCCGTACGAGCAAAATGTTAAAACATTATACATATCATTTTATACCAGTTAGACTCTTCCATTTTATACCAGTTAGACTCTTCGTGTAATCTCTCCAGACACTTCCAGGAACCACGTTCCCAAGGTTTCCCGTTTATTTATAAATATGTATATCGAATATAACTGATACAGCAGTATGTGTGATACGAGCGATATTTTGAATCCTGCGTAATCAGAAATATGAGAATACGAGGAAACACGAGGAGAGCAAAATTATAAATTCACGGAAGAAACCACTGTGAACTAATAGAGTATGCAAAAATGGCAATTCAAACATTGATAATAGAAAAAGGAACGAGTTGCTCGAAGCAAGTGTCCCGCCGCTGGAAGAATGCGTCACAAATATCGCACAGAAAAAGTAAAAATGCAATAACAAAGATAATACAAGTCAATAAAAAGTTGCACCATCAGATTATTGATGTAACATCGTCATAATATACTCCGTGCTATCTTTTATATACATAATATCGTATGTAATGAAATAGTAAAATTATACAATAACTCATTCTGTTTCCTTATGAATAAGATTAAAAATTGAGAGCATCCATGAATTTATCTAAGAAGGATTTCGCCATCCGAGAATTGAGTTCATTGGACACTGATTTCACATTCCCGTTGTGTAACGAGACTGACATGGGAAGGGTTACAAAGAGCAGCTTATCGGCTAACTAATTAAAATCTCTGGTTAACGACCGTTGGCCTGCAACATCAACAGGAAACATTTAAAAGTGAAACTTCACACGACTCTCTACTGTGTCAATGTCATTCGACCCCTTGATGAAATTAGTTGCAGTGTTAACGAGGTGTTACAACGAGGTGTTAAATCTTAATGAAACTACTGAAGAAAATCGTACGTCGAGTTTTTTTATGTTGTTGTAAAGGAGAGACTTCAATCTTCGAATCTACGGAAGGTTTATACACGAAAGAAATGTTTTAGTATTTTTCGAAACGCTCCGACTGCTAGCATTTTCGAGAGAAAACAAGACTTCAGTTTTCCACCTATCACGTCGTGCAAGATTGCTTTAGACAAAAGTTAATGGTCTGTGAAAGTAGAAGCTTCCAGCTTTCAAATGAGACTAAATTTATTATTCTACTATTTTTTTAACGAAATTATCGTAGTTCAAATACTGACTATTTCTCGAACTGACTGAGAAAGTCAAGACTGAGACTGAGACTGAGAAATTGCGAGTACTATTTCGTTCCACTGTACATATACGTGATAAAACGAGTATTGTAATTATACACATTAGCGTCACAGATTTTGATAACTTGATCTGAAACATTGTAATGATCTTGTAATGATTTCGTGATCTAATTATTCACGCCAATCACCAGAATATTATAATTTTTCATTAATATCGACGTGTGTACACATGCGCCGTCGCAGCCTATACTTTGACCTAACGTGCAGACAAATAGACGTCATCAGCATGCCTATAAAACTAGTGAACTGTGCAAAAAATATATGAAAGGCGTCATTCCTGAACGAGACACTTATAAGTGATTCGTATGCAGAGAGGTTAAAGGATCTCCGGTATTTATAATCGAATTATTTAAAGTAAATTCCGTCCTTTTCTTATGCAGATCGAATAAAACGTCGATCAACTGATCGCAAGGGAGATTATTTTTGTACAGAGAACGTTTAACATCTTTTTGTGGACGGTACATTTCCATTTCAAATACAACACAACCTTCAGATGAGCTTGAAGCAGTTGCGTATGCTGTGTCGCCAGATCAATTGACTCGAATTCAGGGGAATAGTCACGGATTAGTCACGTGATCGAAGTGTGACGGAAGCGTGGGGGAGTAGCGGCGTAGAAGGGGAAGGCTCGTGTACACTTTCTTATAAGGCATAAAAGAATAATAAATGCAATTATTTAATCTGTTTTTAGCAGAACATTACACAAGATTCTTATTAGGTAAAATAAGCGTTTAGAATAAAATTGTTTTAACTGTTCTCTTAACACTAAACCTAACGAGCCTTAAAAGTAACTGGTACATGTTCCCTTACAAAAATGACAAGATTGATTTCATCTAGACTTTGTGCAGCTTCTATAGTAATATGTGCTCCACTAAATAATCATTTCTTATGAAATTATTTTTATTATATCAATAATCATAAAATAAAAAATTTTGAACCGGTCATTTCGAGCGGTGATGGTAGATTTAATATTAATAGCATACGGTATTCCAAAAATGTTTAATACAATTATCAGATTCAACAAATTTAGATTTGTTATACATTATCAGATTTGAAGCCAAGTTCAGTATTTTTGAAATAATGACCTCGGTACCAATGAATAATTATAAAATTTATATTTGTGTTTTATCAATTAGTGCGAAAACTATTTCCTGGCGGGCCAGAGTTTCTGCACTGCCTGAGGCACTTTTAGCAGGTTTTATTAACGGTGACCTTCCATCACCTTGATTTTGAGCACATTCCCGTAGAGTGAAGATTTAGAAAGGCGATAATGACCTTGATAACTTTGAAAACTTCAGGAGTTCGTTGTTTACTGCACCTTTTCTCGTATCAACCGGTATACCACGGGAAATTAAACCTTACGCAAGAGACTTGAGATCAACAGAATTGATCTATACACTTCAACAAGAAATTTGTTATGGTGAGAACTAAATTCAGTTGTCATACTTTTTTCATTTATGTATATTGATGTTTATACTGCGATAATAGAGTTAGCTAGGTAGGATTAATTGCTGAAGTGAAGGAATATTATTATCCAAAAAACCATTTTTCAATTTATAAGTGTGGTTCAACGAACAATTCAATACTTGGAAATGTACAATTAAGGAACAAATATCTTTTTTTGTTTGCAACACATATGTTCTATGTAAGAGTGTGGTTAAATATTAGATACATATACTACATGTGTTCATATACTATGCATTTATACATTATGTATGCATTAATTTCAATCTATTGTCATTTATTCGCGTCAATCACGCGCAAATAATAATAGGTTCTTTAGCACACATTCTATCGACCATTGACCCAAAGCATAATTAAACACAGCTCAAAAACAGGCAAGAAAAATTATTACAAGGAAATCCTATTCGTGTGGACTTATAATATTCGAAAGGTCGTACTGTCAAAAAAGAACTGTACTGTCACAGACTTCATTTCAGTGATGTATTGTATAAAATATTCCACAGATTCGAATGTTATATTTTCCTATTAACAGACATAGAATACATAGAATGAGCAAAGAGAACGAACACGATAATCGTAAGGCAAATATGCGAAATAGTAGAGCAGAAATTGAAGAATTTATATACCTCCAAATAGTTGAAAAAAAGAAGAATTCAACCATTTATTTGAATAGAGGAGATTGGTTTTTAAAAAATCAGTATTATATGATATTTAAGTTGTATTTGCGGAAAAATTGAACTAAATATCTTGAACTAACAGCATGTGGCAGAAACCATACATTTTCAAGATACAATGGAAGGAATAGACAACAAAAATATAGTAAAATGATTAAGGGCGTTAGAGGAACAGGCTTAGGTGTGTGTATCATATAATACGAGAGAAAGGAATAAAAGACATGCACGTACTGAGAATCGTGAGGAGAAAGCTTTAACGAGAGTAAGGTAAACATGGATTGTTTAGTATAAATTAGAATAGGTGCCTAAGTGAAATGTTGTCTTTTGTTTCTGCAGGCAAAGTTAGTATGCTATAGTATATTGTTGACTATAGAACATATTGAATTTGTTCACGACTTCAGTATATTATATATATATTTTATTTATAATATGATATTTATAGTGTGAATCACTGTACATAGTATATAATAATATAATATACTATATTATACATATTCTATATACTATATACTATAATATACATATTCATAATATTGTAATTAATGTATATTTAAATATAATGAATAAATTAATGAAAGCTGGATGTTTTATTTAAAAATTTATTTTAAAAAGGCGAAATGTGCTAATAAATGAAGAGTGGTTGTGAAGAGTGGTTTAATAAACAAAGATGGTTGAAAATATAAACAAGTTTAGAATGAATAATATGGAAATGAGATTGTGAAATTTCCACGACACAATATTCCCATTTTCCGGTTTCCTCTTGTTTTCCATCTTTCTCTGTACTGTGATATGTATTTTTATTTGTCTGTGCATGCTATTAAACTATGCTAATTGTAGAAATTAATTATTCATTACGTTGCGCATGCACTGTGATACAAAGAATGCGATATCGGAAGATTCGAACTATCTTTTATTACACACATGTATATCCAACATTAGATGGGTTTTATCTATTAATTTCTACTGAACGAAATTGTATCAATTACGAATAAATTATTATCGAAGTTATTATCGAATATACTTGCATAAATCACTCAGAACCGTTTACAATTTATACATTTTATAAAAATGTCGATTTATTTAAGCATTATTAATGAACCCATAAATGTTCAGTCATTAATATACAGTGTGTCAATAAGAATTAGCATCTATTTAAAATAACTCGTAATCTGTTGGTTATGTCAAGAAACGTTCTAATGTTGACGTTAATGTTTAAAGTTCAAGGTCGCCAAAGTCTTGGCTAATCTTGAGTAAAAATGGCTTATATCATATTTCAAAATTCTAGGCATGTTCATTATTATTCCACAGTAAGTGTGAAAATGAAATGTAGATATATTTCAACATATTTTTCTTATAAATTAAATATTTTTCCTTATAATATTAGAATAGATAACTAGAGAATTGAAATTTGTAATGATTCAAGTAATATATATTTGGTTTTCAATAAAAATACGCATCAGTTTATGCTTGAAAAGAATTTTTAAAACTCCGTGTTTTCGAAATGTCACTGTTCTAAGTAATAATTAAAGAAATTTGCATACCACTGCGGTTTTTCTTTGCTGACTGAAGGAAATCTGAATACAGAACGCACACCTTTATTTTCAAATGTGTGACGCGGACGTGAAATATGATAATTAAAATATAATGAAAATTGATGAAAATAAAAATATTCTGAGAATAAGGCCCTCATAATATTGACAACTTATACATAATATTGCATAACTTATAGAAAATATTATTATAATATATATCTGTGGTAATAGAATTCCAAAAGTTTGGTAAGATTGTCGATGCCAGCATTGTTTAGCATCACTTCAAGCAAAAATATATCGTTAAATTAATAGTATCTAATCGTGCAATATTTCACTTGTGGCAAGAGTAATTCATTATGATTTTTGATCTGTTAGTCTAATAGAATTGTAAAACTTGTAATTTTATTAAAATAATTGACAGAGATCTACAAAACGTACTTTCTAAATTTTCGATATAGGCCCACATAAAAAAGTTGTAAAATGCATCTTTTAATATATTTTCTACAATTCCGATCAATTGCAATTTTCGAAAAAATTTCTTTCCATATCCTGTAGTAAACTGTAGCTTCCCAGAAAAAAGTTCAAATCGTATAGCACAATATTAACACTAATCGTACCGGCTACAAAATCTATCGGCTACGCATTGTTTTATAAAAATGACAAGATTGAACTTATTTAGATTGTTCACAATTTTTATAAAAATACATGATTAAATAAAGAAATTTATTGGATAATTTCTGGTGGAAGCATCTTCATAATTTCAATAATTAAAAACTAAGAAATGTGAAACTGGTCATTTGACCGGTCGTGGTACGGTCAGTGTTAAAAAAATTACCGTCTTTTTTAGAGCGTCCGAATATTAATTCGTTTCATTGTATGCATAGGAGGTACTGTGGACGGATTAAATATCGATACGAGACAAGTCATTTTTAACCAAATGAACCGCTAGATCGGCCACTGAGGCCAGCGTGTGACGCCGTCCGCCGGTGGCATAGTTCACCGGTGAGCTGAACCTCAGGCACAGCTAATTAAATGAAAATTCTCGGTCCGCGGTTGAGTAGTAGCGGTGGCAACGAGGAGCAACCGTGACCAACGACGCAACGATAATCAGCGGCCAATCTCTTTCCACAATTATCGTGTAAAGTGCAGAGCCGCGTAGGTTGCTGCAACGCGTGGCGTGCAGACGGCAGGGGCCACCTATCCGGCTGGTTGCTCCTACCATTGGTTTTTATCCCCGCGAGGAGTTTATTTACATTACTTTTTTCGTGAGTGGAGGAACGTGTTATCGAGAGGAACGACGAAGGGAAAGTTCTGGCGGCGCTGGACAGTCGCTGGCAACCAGTTTATAAGATTCGACGCAGGGTGCCGCGAAACAAGGTGAACGGGTTTTACGATCGCATTGTATGTGCAGCCTGCCGATCAGCGTCGCGAGCCGATGCAATTTTTCGTCATTCGCTCTCTCGGCTACCGGCACTTTCCGACAAAGCGTCTAACTCCGCACCCGGTCATTCGCGGAAAATCAGTCACGAGTCTACCGAGGTGTGTGTTCACCGCATTCCTTTCTTACTTTTGCTCCTCAGCGATTTTTCGGTGCTGACACCGGCGCCAGTGCAATCGGCGGAACGTGGATCGCGAGTGTGAGTGTCGGTGCTTTATGAGACAGCCAACTCAATTGCGCCGAAACCCAACGAAACCAGAAGACCTGTCCGCCGTATCTGAAACGGTAAATACTGGCCAGCATCCTGTCCGGCGACCATCGTCGAGGCTAGGGATCGTGCATGCAGAAAACTGGTATCTCGTGAGTGGTTCAGAGTTCCGCCGGAACGCTGAGACGCCTCACCGATCAGGTAAATTCCTCGAACGTAGTCGCGTAAGGCGAAGTGAATCATTAACCGTGCGTTTGCGTTGCTTAAGTAATTGTGTACGACGGAAAACAGACTCCGAAGATCTTAACAAAACCTCTTCGATGCAATAGATAAATTGATGGAGAAGTGTCTCGAAAGAGTACTCGGTTTCAGTTGTTTTCGCGCCCATTTTGTCCGTGATTGACTAGAAAAAGACTTTAATATTTTTATATAATAATTATTAGACCGCGGATGTTTATGCAATTATGGCTTTTGAGTTTTCGAAAACTGCTGGGATATAAAATACGACAGAATCTAGTACGATTTTAATTTATTTCAGATCTAACAAGGCTGTTACCACGGAAAATAACATTTTACTTGATTCGAGTTTCTTAAAATTCGTCTACGAAAATTGCAAATTGCGTAAACGTCCAAAGTCTAATAATTATATAGAGTGCTTTATGGAAAATAAGATTGTCTGTTACCAGAGACCGAAGAGCCCAATTCTTTTATAATTTTAATAATAAATTGAATATATAGTTTCAAATATAGTGCATAAACATTTGTAGCTACAAATAGAGCGACAGTTATCTTTTGCAAAAATGGCACGTATCGGTCAAACACCTGTTGCAATGAAGGCTCCGTTCGACATGACGTGTCTGCATAAAACTGTTCTACATATACTTTATAAAGAAAAACGGTCTACATATCAATCTATACGACTAACGTTATTTAAATAAACTGTAAAATTAACAAAATTAATATCTGCACCAAATACTTACTCAATTTTTATATAAAAGTATAAACTGTCAGGCTGAAGTAACAGAAATGTATGCATTAACACTAAATCTACCACTGGCGGTCAAATGTGATCGGTCTTACATTTTTAATTTTATAATTATTGCAATTATGACGTTGCTTACATGGAAAATGATTCGATAAATTTCTTTATCCAAGCACATGTTGCAATAAAAATTACACGAAATCTAAATAAATAGAGCCTTGTCATTTTCATCAGCTGAAACATTTTAACTGCTTTCAGTGCTCGGTAGTTTTAGTGTTAAACGATTAAAAACTATAAATGATTAGTATATCAAAATTCGAAATGTTTTAAATTTATAAAAACCAAAACGTCATACGGCTCAATAAAGTTTAAACCAGTTTCAATCAGGCAATGATTCACGTTTCCCAGTAACAATTACAAATTGCAACGCGACAGACACTGCGAATATAAAAAGTCTTGTTCAGAGATAGCTAATCTTCCCGCGATACAAACGACAACACTGTCTTATATGCAAAAGACTCGTCTAACGCGAGCGTGCGTAATCGCGTCGGCATGAAATTTCATACTGAATGCCGATAAAACATTACTATGGAATCATCAATAAGCGTTCTCGACTACCGAGTTGTTCAAGATTTCTCGGGAGAGAAGCGACGAGCGTGCTCGCCGAGCGTGCAACAAACATTCGATTAGCTCGAGAAACTAACGTGAGATTAATTGAAGAATATTTTTGTCGATTGGCAACGACGACTGACAAATGACCGCTTCTCCATTCAATCAGTTTCATTTATGAAACCGACGAGCACGATTCATGGAAAACGAGAAACGGAAAGAGTAATGCCCGGCGAATGTAGGCCTTCGTAATGGGAGATGTGGCCGCGCGTGAAAGTAATTGTAGAATTCGGTGCAAAAACCGAATCTTTAACATGGTCAGGTCCAGTTACGCGCAATTGCCTAGTCGGCGTGTTATGTCAATACGCCGAGATGTAGGATAGACAAAGACTTTCTCTCAGCGCTTTCTCTGGTCCGTAGTTCACGATCAAAGAACTACGTTCACAGGAATAGAGACCGAGGCTTTAAGTCTTGCGGTAAGACAGAGTCATAAAAAGATATATCGGAATCCATCACGTATATACCGTTAAAAATCTCCATTATTGATGAGTCTGCTATTTGCTAGGTACTCGTGAAAGAACTTCGCCGATTCGAGTTATAGAAAGTCGGATTCCTTTATTTATTACTAAATTGTGGATTTTCATGCGTTTTTATAGAAATTGATTGGCTGAAACATAAAACAGTAACAGATTAGAAAAATATTGTTCTGTTTTCAATGTAAAAAAATCTATTGTCCACAATCCGCCGTTCGCAATCGTTGCAAAACATTTTCATTTTGCATAAAGATCTTATCACTAATAAAGCTAACGATAAGATGAAATGTTTGGATTCATCTACAGAGTAACAATACTGAACAATAACCCTTGATAAAAATACTCGACGATAT
Organism: Lasioglossum marginatum; assembly: GCA_028455795.1. Classification (NCBI taxonomy): domain Eukaryota; kingdom Metazoa; phylum Arthropoda; class Insecta; order Hymenoptera; family Halictidae; genus Lasioglossum; species Lasioglossum marginatum. The sequence continues at coordinate 2,693,227 of CM052275.1, forward strand.
GTTGAGAACTGTTGGAATTATTCAGAATAATTTTAATTCTCTGAACTTTATTATAAAGAGTATATATAGAGAAATTAATACAATTTAATTATTTAATACTATTTTAATATATCAATGTATTATACATATGTACCTATATTATATACAATATAATTTTGTATATTATCAAGTAATAAAATAGTTACTACAAAAAGTACATTTTTATACTGCCCTTGATCTTTGAACTAATTGCTACAAAAACATGTTTGAACCTTGTGAAATTATAATTTTTCTCTAAATCATTGAATTTCCGAAAAATGTGTCGAATGATTTTTTTATTCAATTCTATTGACATGTTTCTCGAATGTTGCTAATTTTGTTAAGCATGTACATACATAAATGTACATACTCCATTTTATTTATTCCAGGGAAATGCCTGCGATAAAACTTTTCGGACGGAAATGGCTAGCCGCGACCGATGATCTAGTTTATCCGGGCTTGTTCGAAATTTTCATTCGCACAGTATGGTAAGTACCTTTCTTCTTACATTGCATTTCAATTAGGATTCACTGAATCAATTTTTTTATTAATGCAATTTGAATCTCAAGGAAGAGATTATTTTGCAGTACATACTATACAGACGTTTCAATACATTATGGTACTTCATATAATACAATACACATTATAAACAATATACTACACAAGCAGTTTAAATCTTTAACTCAGTCATTCAGAAACGAGTAGGTCAGTTACATAGATCTGAAGAAAACTATGTAGTTTTTGTAAATGCTTGATAAATTTTGATCTCTGTTCTTCAAATGTGGATTAATTATTATGTAGTAGCCTGATCGGCATCTGTTTGTGTACGTGTTAACGTGAATAAAATGTAGTTGCATTTTTCTTTTTTCGAAGTAAACGAAAGTTTTTCTGTAAAAATATTTAACATCATTTTTTTTTTTAAATAGACCAAACGATCTCAGTTTCTCCACCAAGCTAAATGAAGCAGTTTACTACTGGACGATATGTAATGAAAATTTTGGAAAAATTGTGTTTAGTCTCAATTACGAGAAAAACCGTAGAAGTTGCTTTTTAGAACTTTTTTATTTGAGCTTGTAACGAAAAGTTTGCATGCTAAAAATTTCATCAAAGTCGATCAAATGGTTCACGAGTTATAAACGATTAAAAATGATGAGAAATATAATCGTAGGTTAGTGTTAATCTTACAGATGAAAATGCAATTAAATGTAATTAAACTTGCGGTTTGATAAAATTCCCTTGCCTTTTACGTTCTTTTGCACGCAACGTAGGAATATGCTCGTGCATGTTGACGTATCTCGTCAAGTCGGTAATCTTTTTTTCTGGAACATGCTATTGATGTTGATTGATTGATAAATTAACGACATTTATTCTATTCGTGCACGTGTAGTAAATATTTCTGCTGTTTATGTAGCACTTCTTAGAGCAGCACTCTTGTTGGAGAAGAAAATTCTTAAATTTGAAGACTTCAAGCTTTCAGACAGGGCCAAACTTGTGATTGCACTATTTGTTTTTACGAAATTATCACAATTTAAATATCTAAAATTTTCGAGAACCAGAAATAGTATTTTATGGAATAGACCTGATGCAAAACAGTTTTCGGCAATCAATTTCTCAAAATCACGTACGAAATTAATTCCACTGGCATTCTCAACATCGATTAAGCAATTGGGTTTATTATAACTAAAGTTTGTGGGATATGTACATAATCAACGACTAGAAAGCAAGAAGGGAAAGTTGATTACAGACCATAAACAATAATTTCGCTATCGAACTGCAATTATTCCGAACTTGAACTCTGCATTGATACTTCTTGTTTCATTTTATATCCAAACAAAACCGACAAGTTGAAAACATGTAAAAAAAGGGTTGTACACACATCCATCTCCAGAATCATGACCAACTTTCTCGATATTATTATATCAATTTTATGAGAGGATACTTATTTCATTCCTTGGGCGATCGAGACTTGTAATTTACATGCACAATTGCTTCAAAAGTAATTTATCACCTGTCAAAATGAGTCAAAATGATCTTGGTAATATCACGTGATGTGCCTGACAGCTGTCTGACTTTGATGCATTTAAATGCAAATAAGTTCTCCGAGATTGTAAATAACTACTACAATTCCTTTTTTTTGGTAATAAAGAAACCGCAATTAGCCAGTATTACTTTACAGAGTGTCTCACTTAATTGAGACCCCCGCAATATCTTCTATAATATTGACAAAGTAAGCAATTTTTAATGTGTAATTAGAATGGTATGAAGTGGCTAGTATCTTCTAGGTGTTGTTTTCTTAAATGTTGTTCTTTCTCGTAGTTTAAAAAATACATTCAAATATGTATTGTGACATGACATTCGAATGACCTTGAGCTCCGAAGATAAAGGTCAAACTTAAATTTCATTTGTGAGGACAAGGCTTCGCGAAAAATGCTAACACTTGTAAATCTGTAGAAAGTGTCTTTCGTAATATTATTAATTAGTTGATTTAATAAATCTAGTGTTCAAATACTTTTTGGATCTACTGTATTTGCGGATATTCTATTTTCTAATTGAATGTCTCATTTACGAATATACTTGCTGATTCCTTATTACTAGATTGCAGATCTTTATGCAAAATAAACAATGTTTGCATTGATTGCAGGACACAGGAGCCAAATAAAAATTGTATTCTTCTTTTAAGTATCCTATTAAGCTGAAACTAACACATTGATGTTCTTAAATATTTTTCACATGTCCACTGTTTTAAATTGTACGTACCCATTTTTGTCATAAATGCATCAAATCCGCAGTCTACTTATTACCGATAAAATGTATTTCACTAAGAAAATTATCATAGTACCTAAAATAGAAATGTTTATGCAAATGCATATTTTTATAGAAAGTAGGTAAAGCTATGGGACCTGAACAGAAATTTACATTGTCTGTAGAGGATTTTCAAAATATAGTTTTCATTTTGCGTATTTTGCACATTTTGCGTATATTTTACATATTGCATATTTTTCACATATATTACATATTTTTCACATATTTTGCATTTAATTGTACATACATACATATGTACGTGTGTATATAAATTGTAAAGAACCGTTATGAATCGTATCATATCATATGATTCTCTGAAGAAGTGATGCAAAAAATGAAACATTATTTGATGACTTAAACTACATGCAACTAATTTCTGGAGATTGTCAGTTACCATAGCAAAATTAGAAACAAATGGACTCTTATTGCACGAATCAGTAAAATTAGTTACTGATATTACTGAAGACCTGGAACGGATATCTGGTGCTTATGGAGAAATAATTCGAAATAAATGGAAGAAGATCTTAAAAAAAAAATCCAGGGGATTTGATCCTTTGTTAAAACTTAACAAAACTCTATACGCATCCACTACTGAAGAACCAGACGAAATTGATGCAAGATACTGAAAAAAATACACATATGCACTAATTACCTCCTGTAATGTTGAAAGACATTTTTTCAGTGTACAAATTAATCTTCACCGAGAAAAGACATCAATTTACCGTTGACAATATGGAAAAAATCATAGTTACAATGAAAATATGTATACATTGTATAATTGGTTTCACTATTTTCTATATATTTTGCATATGTTCTTGCATATGTCGTGCATATATTTTTGCATATTTCGCATATTAATTTTGCATAAAGATCCGCTGTCTATTAATTTGCTATAATGTTTACACAATATGTTTACACAGGTCTATCCTGATTGGCATTGCCTGCGCTCGATACTATCAGTACACATGGAGCTGTCGATTGGGCGGCGATTTGGTTCGCGTGTTCCTTCTGGGACAACTGACATATCTTGTCCTGACCATACTTTTCATGCTTCTAATCGTCAGACACAGTGCGAAAGGATCTATCATGGAAACGAAGGCTCGCAAATACGTGGAACCGCTTCTGACAGTTAAGTGAGTACAACATTTTAATCTGACACGGTAATTACCTTATCGAAGACAACGTGAATATATTAACACGCCGGATGTTCACTTAAATTACTTATTGATTCGGGCATATTATCCGCGGATTAAACGACGTGTCTAGCATTTTCGTTTCACCGGAGCAACGTTGACGAACCATTCGTTGAAAGCACTTTACTCTCCCTTTTCTGTTTCGATTTTAATTATACGTTCCGGCGATGCAAATTTTTCTTCGTGTTGCACAAATACGCACATGAAATGTAATTCATGACAGCAGAATTTTCTCTAATTAAAGCTTATTGATTACAGTAAGCGTCATTGTATCATCGCAATATTTTGTCAAGAAATGACGAGTTTAATATGTATGAAATATTATCGTTAAGTGGACATTACACTGTCCAACAAATTTCAACTCTTTTTATGTTTCCAAATAACTGTTGGGTGAAGCTTATAGAGTTTTTTGCGCTGATTCCGAATCTGCCCTTAATTTTTCCCCTACACGCACAGTCTTTGAGAAACATGACTTTGAAAAAGAAACGTATTTTTCAACTTTAAACAAATATTGTGACGTTATTATAAAAGATATTGAATTGTTCTTTGCAGCAAAAGATTCTGTAGACTTTCCTGAATACAGTGATATCCAATATTAATACATTATGAATGTTTAAACATGTTTGTAGTACGTTGTTGCCTACTATAATGCAGTCTACAAATATGATTTCCTTAGTGAGATTTTCTTGATGGTTGAGTATAAGAGTTATAAATTATCGGAGAAAATTAACTATATTATTATATTAAGTATATTATATATTGGAAAATTAATGTTACCTTTGAAATAATACCTTCATATTATCAGCATTTTGTATGATGTTCAACATTTCGAGGTGAACATAATTTTTTAATAAATCTTCGCCATTTGCTATTTCAATGAAGTCAATGTATCATTTCAACTCTTCGAACATTACTTACTAAGTAATCTTAAGCAATTATATCTATGAACAACTTGCATTTTCCTGCAGGCAACTGAATAGTTTAAAACTGTTTCTCTCCTGAGATCGCGAGACTATGACCATTCCATTTAAATTAGGATCTGTATCGCATCTAATTTTCTATTAAATCGTTTTTCCATAGGAGTCTATTCCACTTTTTTCCCCACTGCATATAATCTTGTAAAATTGTCATAATTAGACAGCGGATTTTATGCATTTATGGCAAAAAAGAGTAGATGTAATTTAAAACGATAAAAAACCATTAGAAGAGTTGGAAAATACTGTAATGTTATTTTCAAGCTATTAAACATGTTGAGAAAGGAAATAAATTTTTATTTCACTCTAGTTTATTGTACTTCACGTAGAACATTATTATGCATAAAGCTCCGCTGCCTATTCATAATTAATAATAATAATTTAATCAACTTCTTCCTCTTTAACTATTTCTTATTTGAATAATACGTGATACACTACGTACTTTTGTATCGAGATTAGGTTAAACTGTAATTTGCTTCGTTCTAATTGGATAATTGTTGTTCACGGAACTATTTATTCTATACGACGTTTTCGTGAGTGGTTTTGCTTCTTTCTCTGGATGTTTTTATTAATTTTCTTTTCAAATTACGCATTACTTTCCACCTACGTTGCAAGATACACGCAAGTTCAGCGGCTAAACAATTTTCTTGCTTTTGATAATCTAATTGTTCGTATTTAACTGTTACTTAACTGGTGTTACGGTCTGCTACGTTTAGTGTATAAGCTACGTAATAGGATTAAACAACTATTGAATACGTTATACTATGAACAGTTGCACAACACATGGTTAATTCAAAAAGGAAAACTATAGTGTATCATGTAACAGTGACTGACCAGTTATTAAAGCGAAATTTATTGCCTCAATTTTGCGAAATATCTGTCACTGATATGATATATCAAAACTAGGTTCTGCGCTTAAAAAGCAATCTATTTCTTGCAAAATGCAGGAACCTGTTAATTCCTTTACAAAAACAATAATTCAGCATGACATAAAGAAATATTTATGTAATAATCCTTACGCAAGATTTGATAAAAGAATATTACAACCATTCTAATGTGCATAGATACATATCGTGTGCAGATAGATACATATCAAGGAATGTGGAGAATGTAGTGTATAATCGAATCCGGTTAGCTTATGTTTCCTTAAATGTATTTGAACTATTTTCGTAAAAGAGGAAGAAAAAGAGAGAAAATGGTGAAAACATTTTCTAATCATTTTCTGCATTTTCTAATACTGTTACTATTGCTAATCAAGTTCATCACTCGTTGAAAATTTGGGGCTAATTGGATCATTATTAAAATTTTTAATTATTAACTATTAAATAACTCGTTATATACAATCATGTCATAATTATTAAACTGTGAATGTGCTCGCAAAATAAAAATTTTCAAGATCAATTGTAAAAAATAGAAATAACATAAGAATGAACTTCCTCTCTTAATAAATTGAATAACCTGAAAATATCGTAATAGTGCTCTTAACTTCACCTAATGTCTCCACAGTATGCATTTCACCGATACAGCTCTATCAAAAATTCATAAAATCTGCAGTCTAATGATTATACAATGTTATGTAACGATAAATGTATTAGAAAATCATCAAATCTGATTTCGATATTCCGTGCCGTGGATTAATGGCAGCATACGAAAATATGCAAAAATGCATATAAATGGTGAAAAAATAAAAGTAACAGTGAAAGGTTTAGTCTTTCGCAATAACCATTATGCTGTAAACGACGGGACGGTTGGCAAACGGTGCCAAACTTTTTACCGACAATGTAGCTAACATTAGGTTGATGCAAAGATAATTGCGGTTTTTGTTCTTGCATTTTCAGGTTATACACAGCGAACCACAGTAATATTCGGACAGTTGCGAAAGGACGATAAATTTTTTAATATCAGATCATACGACTTGGATTTTTTTGAAAAAAGTTCGAACAGTTAATTTACTACATTAGAAAAAAATTTTGAAAAAATTGCAATTGGTCGGAATTACAAAGTAAAATAATGCATACAAGTTGTCGACAACTTTTTTATGTGTGGACCAATGTTGAAAATTTAAAAAGTACGTTTCGTAAAATTTCATCAAAATCGGTCAGAATCGCTTCAGAAAGATTGCTGACGTTTAAACCGATGGAAACCTCATTCTTGCACCAATCTAATACGTTAAAATATACACTACGAAAAAGAAAGAAGCACCCAGTATAATTATAAGAACCCAGTATAATTATAAGATATAATGACAAACAATATCTTTATCTAGAAATTGTACAATGATTGATTTGTTGCATTTAAAGTATATTAGATAATCCGCAATAACACAAATATATATATCCTCAGAACTATTCGATTAAACAGCGAAATCCTTTTCCAAAATTTACTGTGTTCTTATTTGATTTTTTACGCTTTTCTAATAAATATGGCCGGGTGCTTCTTTCTTTTGCACAGTAATGTACATTATTCGTAACATTGCAATTCTACTTTCGTTGATTGTTTATATTTTCACGATTCCACAGGATATTGCTGCTTCTGCCCGAGATAGCATGGAACGTTTTAGGAAGTATTTGGATGTTCGGCGGTAGCGTAGAATGCGGATATGATCATTACACCATGACCGTTGTTCAAGGACTGGTGCTTTTCGACTGGATCCTCATAGGCCTGACTATTTTCGGCCTAGCGTTGATTTTTGATCCACTAGGCTCGATTGCGAACAAAAACCTCGAAAGTTTGGCTGAACACAGTAAGGTGTCCAGCATTTGGTTGCGTAGATTCAAGTTTCTCTGGTGGATGCGAAAAGACGAGAGCGCTAATGCGACCCTTCAATATATCGCTGGTGAGACATAGGTACGGCTGGCCTGGAAAGTGTCCTGCCGCATTGGAGTTGTGACAATGTTGCTTCTTAAACCCCCTATGGCTCCTCTCGGAATTGATGGGACTCGAAATGTTACTAACCCTCGGGTGGCGATGCCTGCGTTTGTTTGAATGCAATATTTCAAAGAGTTGTCTAGTCAGTCAAAACAGAACGGTCTCTCGAACACCCTCTAAAATGAAGTGTCTTCCATTTAGAAGAGTCTCGTTTTACATTTCACGCTGTTTTTTATTTCTGTAAATTAGAGTTGTCACTCTTCGACACGTGGTTAGTAAAATTATGAAAAATATAACAGCGTTCTTTCATAATTCAAAATAAAACATCTTAACGAAAGACCCTGTAGAATAACATATTTAAAATCAGTTCAGATTTAGCTTTCTTTTGAGATGTTAGAGGAATTAGTTTACATATAGAATTTTCGAGAGCATTGCATTTTGTTAAAATCGAGAAGAAATTTAACCCATAAACATTCAACTTCTTACAACAATTCTTAAATTGATTAAAAAAGAATTGGGTAACTAATCGCTTATATTTAATTGTTTTTCATTTGTTCTTCCATCTATTTTGTATATTAACTTGTTGAATATACTCAATCATAGTATCCACTACAATATAAAAAGAAGTCTATTCAGAGTATTGCACAACGAGCCACGCCTAATCAAGTTTGTTCTTTTATCACAATGTAGAGTTAATGTTTATTACACGATTCTCGGTATCGCAACTTCCGGTGACGTAGAAACCAAGACCTCGTCCGTATTAGAAGTTCAAGTTGAGAGAAACTTAGACTAAACTTCCGACAACATATTGCTTTCAGCATGTGCTTTTAACAATTATTTACGGGGAATGCCTTTACTCCATTTTACATATTTTACTGTATGTCTTAACAGTAATCCTAACCTGTCGCATTTAGAAACCTCGAACTTTATCTTGTAATAACTTCTTCGAAAGCATTAATTGATGCTTGCTTCATCGTCATGAGAAAATTCCTGAATATTCTAAATTATGAATATTAATATAGATATAGAATATATTCTGAATATTCTTAATTAAGCCTACAAATCACTAAACCATTTCTGAATTCAACTAAGCTTCAAGAATTCAATTTCTGCCATTGGACACATCGATAATTTGCATTAAGAAGAAATGTTCAGGAATAAATCTGTTAGACAGTGAAAGAATTAAAATATCTCATGAATTTTTCCAGTTGATTAACAGTTGACCCTCGCATATTCTCAAATATGCAAATAGTTTCCAGATACATTCCGAATTTCAGTATAACATAATATAACCATAATATAACATATATTAATACACCAACAATTTCGTAACAATCACGTAACACTTTCTTCCTTTACATTTCCTTTGAAACTAGTATAGTATAAAACTAATATTATGTGGTTAATATATGCATGTAAAGAAATATCGATTTAATATTAAAAATGGCTCTATCTAACAGCTTTTGTTATTCTTAACATATTTTCTTTCGTACAAACTCATTAAAACGTTGTTATTTGTCTCAATGTTAAATAACCAAATTTTGTTCGTTTTCAATTTTCTTCCATTACGAAAATTAATGATACACCTATTGATTAATATAATAACAAATTCATTTTTTAGGTATAGTTAGTGCTCTGTTCCGAGGAACAGACTTGGTTCCTTCAGACGTAGTGGCAGGATTGATTTTGCTAAGGATACGTCAGAAACGAGAAATCCATGAATTACGTCGACTGAATCTCTTAGTTAATCCAGTAACCACACCAGGTACACATTTTTATTATAGAACGTATAAATAAATTTAATACCAATCTTCATACCAAATTTAATTATATTATTAAAGGATTAAACATGTTAGACTTTTTGTTGTCTTTAATGAAACAGCTATTAATTTAAATTATTCGGCAGAAACTAGTTAAATGATAATTTTGATCTAACTAAATAATCTAAATTTTAGATCACTAACAAAATGTGAAAAGATTTACTATCAGAAAGTTTTACCGTTTGCCTCCGTCATTTCTTCACGCGCGATACATTGAACAAATGTATATGTTTTGTAGGTAGTGATGACGGTAATTTACATATTTTTTTTATTATAGATGAGTCTGTCATCTTCGCTAATACACCTAGTTGGATGTCCTTGGAGACCGCTTTTCATTACATAAAGCTATCAACAGCATGTTATGGATGGTTATATGTATTTTATAAACACACATGCACCGGATGTTTTCATGTTCTACAGAATTTAACCTGTTGCTCCTGTTTTCGGTAAATATGCAAAACGTTCAGAAGTTTTCGATATACCCAAGTTCTCTTGTTACGCGCAGCATTTCAAACGACTGCGAATAACGAGTACTTTTGAAGCTATTTCGAGGATTCTTGATACTGTGGAATTTCTTTTCACATTTTTCACAATGTTGAAGGAAAATGCTAATTTGCATTAATTGCCTTCACATAATATTTCTGTAATAATAACCCTTAAGCGAACCTCCAAAATGTACTTTTGAAAAGTAATTATTCAATCGCATTATACTTAATATTCATCTGTATCATACTATCGTAAAATTTCATCTATAATATTATTAATATTATTAACAGTCACACGTTAAATAATTATTGGCATAAATTTGAGTTGAGGGGCCTCATCGGCACCAATAGTTTACTTAAGGGTTAATTTTCCTCTAATTTGATTGAAATTCTAGATAATTAAAAATCACAACTGTCCTAACGAAAATTTTTTCGCATTCAATATATCTGCATATATTAAAAATTATACTGAGACAATTGAATTGAATACTTGTATCAACTAGCAATTTGATTACAGACGGAAAAGAACTGCGATCAACGGTGATAATTGTTGCTACTGCTATTTAGCCGGTCTGAAATACTTAGCAGACTTATCCGTAGACGACATTTTGTATGCCTCATTTAAAAATCATTTATGCGAGGTTGGTATTTACTTTCTCCGATTGTAATGCATTAACGAAAAGGTTATTCTATCTGTACAATTATTTCTAGATACCATTCTGTGTCGTCGTAGATCATAAAACAAACAAAATCGTCGTTGCTATACGAGGCACTCTATCATTACGTGATGTACTGACGGATATTGCCGCGGATTCCGACGTTTTTGAATGCGAAGGCCTTCCACCGGGATCGATGGTAAATATTAAATTAAGGAAATCAAACATTTATTATTTTAAACAGTTTTCGTAAATACTTAGTTATTTCAATACTATTTACACGGATCATCGACATATCTTCGATTCATTGGACAATAATTTAACAAAAAAATTGCGAAACATGGATTATTCCAATGGTATTTAATGAGATTTTAAATTCGATGAATAATAATAATTCGGAGATAATATTAATGCCGCGTCCCCGTTGATGAAATTAATTTCCCCTTGCAATAATTTAATTTTCAACTATTGTAAGTTGTTGTGCCTAACGTATGTACATAATTGTATATCTCTGAATATTTAACTTGTACATTACTTTGTCAAGGAAAAATTAATTTCTTGATATTTGAAGATCTAGAAGTTAGTTTTTAATTGGAACAATTCATCAGTTCAAAAATGGTAATTGCTATTGCGAAATTGAGCAGATATAATTTTCTCTGTTCAAAAACCCCTTAAGGACATTATTTATTACAAGAATTTTCACATCATTCAATTATGGAAAAACTTCAACATATCCACAAATGTTTACCCGTAGGCTCACAGAGGTATGATAATAGGAGCAAAGGTAATTTTGAGGCAACTGAAGGAACATAAGATTTTGGAACGAGCATTCAACACGCACCCCAACTATGAGTTAATGATTACAGGTAAATTAAAATATTATTTAGCGGCCTTTCGTTACATTTTTCTTTCCTATCTAAATCATTTTCAATATTAATAATTTCTCGATTCTAAATGTAATGTCGAGTATTTGAAAAAGAAATGTTAAAAAACAACTTCTAAATGTTTTTAAAAACGTACATGATACAATACTAGAACTAACAATACGTTATGATGTAATGTTCAAATTAATTCCTCTAAAATGATGTTCACTTTATTTGTTTCAAAATACTAGTAAAATAAATAATTATGCAACGGAACTATGTCAACTACTACAATTACATACTGTTGTTTTAAGCATAGTAAAAACTTTTCAGGTCATAGCCTAGGTGCTGGCATAAGCATTCTCTTAGCGTTTTTATTGAGGCCTCAGCATCCAAACGTGAAGGTCTATGCATTCGCTACACCGGGTAAGCGTACCATGTAATAATCTGAAATTATTGTTACAAAATCCTCGTTGATTTTGAGAATTTTTATAACTAGAACGAAACAATTCTCTCTAGCTGGCCTCCTCTCCCGAGAAGCTGCCAAAGTCTCGGAAGAATTTGTCCTGACAATAGGAATTGGTGACGATTTCGTGATGAGACTCAGCGTTGACAGTGCAGAAAACTTGAGAACGTCTTTACTCATGACGCTCCGAGCCTGCCGATTACCCAAAGTAATTAATTAGATTATACAGTCGCAACTAAGATTAGAAAAATATGAAAATGATTGGCAATTTTGTTTGCCTAGCCAATACAAAATATTTATCTTTACGTATTTTAATCTCATTGGGAAAAAATACCGCAGTAGAACGTAAACCCGCAGTGATAGGTACATTTATCCTAACCAGAATGTTATTTCTTCTTCTACAGAAAACGGGAGTTTGTATGGCAAATAATACATTAAATACATCATTCGATTAATATATGAAAGCGTCAGCAGCGATTAATAGCGTTATTTCAGCTATGAAAATTCATTACAATTCATTTTTGCAAAGTTTTCTTGTTTATGTACACGATTTTTGTTCGTTTATTCCTGGCTTCTTGTTATGCAGACCTTTTAAAAGCGTAATAGCATATGAAAAGAATAAAAAAGCTGTTTTGCAGGTACGTTGTTCTTTTAAAAAAACACGAATTTATGAGGAATAAATGATGTGATAATACATTAATGAGCTAGTTTTTGCTATTATGACGTGTGAAGCGCGGCAGTTTACATTTACATACGCGTAATCTTTCTGAATGTATTAATGACATAATATGTAAAGGGTAGGGCACAATTGTGAATTTCTTAAACGCTTACTTCAACGAGACGAGATTATGTGAATATTTTTAACGTTAAGCTTTAACATTAAAACGTAATTAACCCATCATGGAACATTTTCTTTTTCAGTATAGAGTGGTCCTGAATGGATTGGGCTATATTTTGTTTGGAATACCAGAAAAGGATCTTAACAAAACTTGGGGTACGTGCAATGTAATAACTACATCAGACGGACAATCGCCGTTGCTCAGTGAACGGAATGCCATGAGACTTGAGGTAAATATTAGGTTGGGGAAAAAGAAATCTATCATTTCTCCGCTAGATGGCTGTAGTGTATCAATGTACTATCCAAAAAGTAAATGTTTAACAATTACAATTGAGGCATTTTTAAAAATTATATTGTGTCGGCAAAAGAGTAATTCGGTATTTTAATGTGAAATAGAGCCCAATCTTTTTATCCAAGCAATGAATTTTAATGAATAAGATATCCTCCCTTTTGTTCGATGATTTTTTTTCCAAAAAGAATAAATAAGAAAATATATTCATCGCTTGAATAAAAAAGTTCGGTTTTATTTCACCTTAAAATACCGAAATTACTTTCTTGCCAACCCAATATTACTGACTCATTATCCAATTGATTACTGTTGCATCAATCTTGTTCGATTTTGTATGTAAATTCAATTTGGAGCACATGAACAGGTTGCTATGAAAAGGCTGTTGTATTATACTATGACAACGATAGATTGCAGATAGTTGTAGAAGTTTATCGTCAGATGCTGCATGTGCATAATTAATAATGAAGAATTAATTTGGCTACCTTTCTCCATTAAACACATGAATTCACCGACTAATATTCACATTACCTTGCAGGAAAATAATATTTATGATCAAGACATTACGAGGAGAAGGTTCTCGAAGGTGAGACTGTATGTTGGAGGAAAAATACTTCACATCACTAAGATCAAGTCAGAAGGAAAAGAGTCGGAAGGAAAAAGGTGTGACATTGACTCGTTTGTCTCTGTTGTCATTGAGATCATGGTGATCAACTGATCAATAGTATTCATTATCATAAGTTGGATGCCATTGATTGAACAATTTTGAATAATGCAAACGGCCAGATTGCCGTGTAGAATAAAAAAATTACTAGTCGACAATTCATAATTTTAGCTTTAGCAACGAGTAGAAGCTACATATATGAAAAAAAAAGTTTTGTAGTTCACTGGATTTTACAGTAATATTTTACAAAAATTAGATTTTATAGATAATTTAATAAATAGAAGACCTAATTTTTAACTTAAACTTAATAGACAGAACTTCTATTTAGAACTTTTAAATATCCATATAGATTGTAACTAATACAAAACTACAATCAACTAATAATCTCTTTTATGGATCTCACATTTTCGTAAGCATCGAAATGTTACAATATATCACTTATCTTTTTCTTACAGCAAAAAGGACAGTACAAAAGAAAAAAAATACGAGATGCGATGGGCGCAACCGGAAGAATTTAATGATATGATCGTAATGCCACGGATGTTGCTAGATCATCTGCCAGATTCCATAGAACATGCTATCAAGATCTTATTGAAACAACAAAATGATCTGCCATATTACTTTGATCCATGATCGAATCCAAAGAATAAGTTCTTCTAACATTGACGAAAGAGACATGAAGAATATACATGCTCAAAGATCAACAAAATTTATTTAATTTCATCTAACTTACTTATTTAATTTTTATACGCGTATGTTGTCGATATATTATAATGTAAGCGTCTAATATTTTGCCTTCAAAAGGAATTATGTGTGTTGTAATTTATGTTACTTTTTAGACTGCGATGAAGTAAAGTTTACATTTCTGTATTTCCGCTTTCATGATTTATTTGTAAATATTTTCTGCAACTCCCTTCAATTTTAATTTAATCATTTCATATTTTACTTAAATGTATTTTTAAAGTACAGTTCATAGAACCAATGTATGTCTCTCGTATAAATATTGCACGTAGCAAAAATTTATAGAATACATAAAAATAAAAATTTGTTTTTATTTATTATTTATAAATAAATAAATTCTTTGTTGAAAACTATTTTAAAATATGGATAATACACGTTACCACTCGTAAGTATAGTATTTACCTACTGTTAGTGTACTCGCCAGATAATACATTTAATCAACAAAATTTTGCACCTAAGCACCGACGAGATATTTTTAAAGACTGCCAGCCTTATGGGAGATCGTGTCACTCGAATAATTCGGTGTTTTCTTACATCCTCTAGGATATATTCTGGCTGGAGTAAGAAACAGAAGGCCATCGTCGTGATCTCGATGTGGTCGGTGCAGAAGGCCACTGAGGAGATCCTCGTCGGTGAGAAAGAAGGCAAATCGTCACGGAACCATATTGATAATCATGAATTGTTACATTCTGCACCGAACGTATTCCAAGTTAAGCAGATATTTCAGACGATGTTTTAGTGTTGGTTTTTAAGGTTTACAATATTAAAAGCAAAACTGAAGGACAAAAAATTCCTAGAAATATTGTACATAATTAAGAAAGTATTGAAGCATAATTTTAGGAAAATCAACAATTCCGACTTCAAATTTTATATGATACCTCAATTTGTAATTTCAAAATATTCCATAAACAAGAATTATTACCTTACACTTTTTTATACATAAATATTCAAAGAATCGATCTGTGGGAACAGAAATATGTTGAAAAACAGAGTAAAAAATTTTCGAGTCAATTGTAGAATGTATTCTCGTTGGATTTTGGGACGCTTGATGGCTCAAAATCAAAGGTGGAGGACAGCACTTTATCACAGGTGTACTTAGGTTAAAAAGGAAACAAAAGAGCATATCGAAAAATGAATGAAACCAGAGTGTCACCCAAGAGAAAATTGACTCGATTTTAAAGATATACTTAGAGACAATTTTACAATGTTTCAAACAAGAAATTTGTATAGGATATTTTATATATTTGTAATAGGAGTAACATATATATAAAGGTATAAAATATAAAGGTATATGCAAAAATCAATAATACCCGATCAATATCAACAAAATTGACTCGAATTTAAGAACTATCGGTAAGGTTGAATGCTACTTAACTCTGCACGGGCATAAACGAAATCCATCTATGCCCATAAGGTTTCAAGATTCCATTATCAATTGTGTGTAATGGTCGACAATACCGATTGTAATTAACATTGCGTCCCTGCGCTATTGATAATAAGATTTAAGATAAAAAATTGTTACTATAAATACAATTTCTATATGACTGAGAATGGATCGAATCACTAGCAATCCTGTGTTAACCCCCACGGACGTATTGTTAACACAAGTAGCAATATCGTAGTTGCAATCTAATAAATTATTTACGTCCAATATTTGCTATTTGACCAACTGTGACCATTCTGCTTGATGTAATTTCAGAATCCTACGTTCTTCAACATAGAGGGCGCAAGATTAACGATTTTTAGCAAGAAATAGGCGTTCCACATCGTGTAATGCAAAGCTTCGTGATCTGATTGTGGTCCATTACACGTGCGATGAACAAAATATGTCTTGGGACTATTGAATTTTGGACCAGAAAGGACATTGTTCCTGGGAACGGTACCTTTCAAGTGGGAACGCGAGGGTAAGCTTCGTTTTACGAAACCAATCTAATACTGATAACTGGACTGTGGATATTTATGAAAAATCTTAGTTTTCTGCGTTAATGGCAAAAGATAGGGAATGAAAACAAGTGTCTTTCATCCTTTAGTAGTTTAGCAATTTTAGAAGCTTGGAAATAATATATTTTTACAATCTTTGAATCCTTGAATCTTGGTACCACTTTGAATTTCATATTCTCACATTTGTCATAAGTAGACTGCGGATCTTTATGCATTTATGAAGAAATTAGTCGGGTGAAATATAAAACAGTAATAGATCAGAAAAATTCAAGAATATTGTAATGTTGTTTTTAACGTAACAAAGTCATTAAGGGATGAAATCAATTTTTACTTTATTCCTGCTTCCAACAATCAATGCAGAATATTTTTATTTTGCATATAGATTCGCAGTCTAGTCATAAGTGTATAGAATGAGCAGTCTACTAATATCGAGAAAATATTGAAATCGGATCTTGAGAAATTTATGCAATTTCAGTGCAAGTTGAAAATACAAAATCGAAATTTTTCGCAGACCGAAAACAGTTTCATTTGGAACTGTTCCTTGCGCGAGTACGCCAAATTAATTTTCGAGCTACATAATGAACATTACCGGTGTCACGATAAGTACTTCATTTATTAATGGCCTCAGTGGTTTATATTTCCATTACTAGACGAATTATTGACTTTGGCGTGCCTGTTAACGCGCACAAATCCTACCGTCGATAAATCATGCAGTTGCGAATTGTTGCGACGACGCTTTGATGCTTTAATTGCTCGGAAACTTGCATGAAAGTAAATTATGTTGTTTTCTGTAGAAACAAAAATGATTAATAATGTTAACAGTCTTTGGCTTTTCAAGAAGGGGTAATATCTTCAAATAAAATTTATGAATATAAATCAAATGTAATAATCATTGTTTGACTTTAACACATTTTTATAAAAGGAGAGAAATGAACATTTTTAGGTAAAATGTAACAAATCGAAAACTGAATTGCAAAAAGATTATTCTAAATCAGTACGGAAAATAAATAGCGCCACTGTAGGGTCAACACAATTATTATAGACGTATTAAATATGTACTTGTAAATCTCGTAATGATATTATTAGAAATGGCCGTTAACACTAAACCTACCGAGCCTTAAAAGTATTAAGTGGTACATGTTCCCTTATGTAAATGATAAGTTTGATTTTATTTAGACCTTGTACGGCTCCTATTGTAACACATGCTCTACCAGAGCTATCTACACACTCATTTCTTATGAAATAATTTTTATTATTCCAATAATTGTGAACTAAAAAATCTGGAAACGGTCATTTTGACCGGTGATGGTAGGTTTAGTGTTAAAACAATTGTTCCTTGACAGCATCCTCCCGAACGCATCGTTCACACGATCGTGCATTCACCTCAACGAATTTCAGAAAATATTTCGCAACGGTACCGGCTCCTTTCTTATCGCGTGTTTTACCACATCGCCGGATCTGCTGGTTTTAATTAAACCGCGTTGAATATATTTCGGGCAACATGAACGAATCATTAATTTCGTTGATTGCAAGAACCACGGTAGGCAAAGACAGTTCATATTTCTCTGTGCTAGCCGGCCGGTCGTATCCCCCCTGGTGCGCGATAGTGGCAAGTGACGAAGAAAAGCAGTCGTTAAGAGTGTTCGCGTTTCTTTCTTACTTCCCGAGAACGAGCTGGCTACAAAGGCTGAGAATAGGTGGAGGAAGAACAAGAAGAAGATGGGGAAGAGGAGGAGGAGGTAGATAGGGAAGAAGAAGAAGAAGAAGTGGCGAAGAAGTCGTAAGGGCGGTGGATGAAACAGCAAGTAGGGCGAGTACTGAAACGTGTCTATGTGCGTGGGATACTTATTTAGCAGAAACTCCACCTCACTGGTCCGTCCGTTCACGTCTCTCGTGCTGTCCCTCTTTGTCTCAATGGCTCCGTATATATCTCGGAATACTAATGACGTAGCAAGAAAATCCTGCTGGCGGTAACCTTCAGGATAGCCGGGCATCAGTGCCTAGCGGCAGGGCAGGTAACCTGGAAAGTTTTCCCTTCACGTGCCAACTCCCGAGGTCTTCGTAGCCGCTTCGAACGCGTCTCCGTAAACGGCGTAACGTCCGTAGCGTTTCATAAATTAGAAGGAACATTCCTCCAGAGAGACAAACCCTGCCCCGAAACTCGCCGCAGAAACAGAGAAGGCGCCGTACTCGCCTTACCCTTGGACCGGTTATGGCCGTAGGGGGAATACGATTGTTTCGCGATGGCATACGTAAAACCGGCTACGAACGAACCGCAGAAACATCGCGGCCGCGTACGCGATCCCCTCGTAACGATACACCAAATTGCACCGGCCATCACGACCGCCACTTTGTATGAGCGGTTCGACCTGCGAATTAATTAACCGCGATACATTTTGCGGCCACGGATGTGAATCGGGATGAGAAATACAACTTGACCCCGGGAACGTATCTATTGTTCTACTGGGATCCTAGGCTGTGCTGGTTAAACGCTCTGTCAGGAAAATATTGCAAAATATGCAGCGAAAATTAACATTCTATTCGACGGAATTGAAGGGGCTGCTTAACCCCTCGGCCTACGATTTATTTTACGGTTTCAGGGATTAGAACTTTTATGTAGATCGTAATTTCCTAAAAAAGGAAACTCCGATAGCTGTATATTAACAAAACCAAAATAGAATTTTTTGTCGGTTTAAAAGAGATTATTAACATACATTTTTATCTGAATCTGTTCAGAATCTTCATCACGAGTCAGACACGATATTGTAAGGCAAGGGGTTAAATATGGGTACGGCTCCACTTGCGGTTAATTTAAGCTACAAAAAGCAATTAAGAATTAGTAAACGTGTTAATTTATGTTCAATAAATGTTCGTGCTAACTAATTTTCTGACTATTTCAATTGATAATTGATACAATTTTATACGACCTGAATTTTGAGCTATTTCAAACAGCAACAAACTGTATTTTTATCTACAAAAAAGCTTGAAGGAAATCAAAAAGTACTCATTGTATTAAAGATAATATTGTAAACTTATAGTAATATATATAATATAGTAAACTTCATTACGATTTTTATAGTATGGAAAATTATAATGAATGATTTTCTTGTTTTGTTCCAATTGTATTTTAGAAAACTTTTATGCACACCCTATAAACACATTTTTTAAATGATGGACGGTTTCGAAGACTATCACGTTTTTCTTTGGCATGGAACAGTGGTTTTGCAAAATTTATACGTGTACTAAGGCCTTACACCTAAATAATGTAGATGTATTTTATTGCTACATACATAGCGGCAAGGTTTGCGAACACGGCACAACTTATTAACATGAAACTCGCATAGAACAGAAATTGCGTCATAAACCCTATCATAAACATTAAAATTAAAGTACGTTCGTGAACATAAGTCATCAGAGTGAAATGCACAGTGCAACAGTCGATCGTTAAATAAATGTACCGAATTGCACAGAGACGATGGGTAATAATTCCGAGCACAACATTGTTGCCAGATTAAATTAATGTAACAAATATTGCATCAATGAAAACACTAGTACAACATCTACATTTAAAATTTCATGATATTTGCTTTAATTTTCCATTACAATTCAATACGCGTTTATATGATCAATAATGTGATTATTCAATTGTTTACCTTGTAATTAAGTTACAAACACCGTTTACCGTACATAGGATGCATTACAATATGTAAACATGTATGTACATGTAGAAGTCAGTTATAAAAATTTACGTTCATTGAAAAATCTGGTATACTGGAAGCCAAGAAAAACTAATTCATTTAATTGCTGATGCCTTGCTGATTAGCTAATATAATTTATTAGCTGATAATTAGACTAGAGTTTTGTATTTCATCTAATTATTTTTATTATAAATGTATGGGTTGGAACGAAAGCTCGTAGCGTTTGTAAATTAAAATTGAAAGCTAAAATTCAGATATTTATTCATAGATTTATTCAATAACATATTTTCCATTCTGTTCCAATACCTTTTGCCATTTTCGAGATCACTTCTAGTGTTCTTGAATAAACAGATGAATAAATACCGTAATTTTATCTTCGATTCTTAATTTGAAAACGCTACGAACTGTCTTTCCAACCCATACATTTATAATAAAAATAATTAGGTGAAATACAAAACTGTGAACAAATTAGAAGAACTTAAAAGTATGATTATATCATTTTCAAGCTGATTGAACAAAGAATGAGAAAATTTTTATTTTGTATCAAGATCTACAGGTAATCGAATTGCTAACGTTCATGGTCGAATAAAATTTTTGATCGATTCAATCAAGGTGATAAAAATGATTAAAATCCTGGAGTATTTAAAGGTAGTAAATAGTGTATATGATTGTGTTGTACTCGGTTTTGATACCACGGTACGGCGTCCCGGATCGAAGTTTACGTATATTTATCGCAAGAGGCTCGGCCCTGCTAGATTCGCTTGAAAATTAATGTCATTTGGAAAGTTCTCTAGACCGGACTTAAGAAACGAATTCCGGCGATTCATTGGAAGGAAAGAAAAAGCGTATCTGTTCGGAGGGGCCCTTCGCGATTCCACGTAAGTCGAGTTAACGAAACTATTCGGCCCGACCGTAGTTAGAAAGTACATGCAGTTCGACATTCAATTTCTGTCCCCGAGACGATTTGTCCATCACCGGGAAAGGGTGGAACGACGACTTCCTCGCTCGGATTCCATATCGTGCCCAACGACTCGTATCTGTTAGGTAAGTTTCGCTTGCCGCGAAAACTAAGTACGAAGTATAAGCGGGCTTTAAAAGCGAGGAATTGAACTCGAGTTGCGATGGGAACCTCTCTCGCCTAGCTTCAGGAAATCTGATACGGTTCTCGCGGTAGGTATCGCAAAAACTTCTCTCCTCTCCAAGTTTTCTACTTGCCCCACCACCACGGCGAAATACTTTCTATCATCCGAACAAACGTTACGGGCTACAATCCTGCGCAGAGGCACCCGTAGATAAGGTACCCGTTCAGCTATTATCTACATTGCTTATTGTCCGAAGCTTCCGCGAAATTAACTGAGAACTCGCCATTCAATCAGTTGATAGCTTAATTGTTTTCCCATTTCTCCTTTCCAATGAGCATTTTCCTCCCTCTCCTGTTTCTTTTCTTTTTCACGCGATTGACAAGAACAGAAAAAAAGAACGGCATTACCGTTAAAAAAAGAAACAGATTACCGTTGATGAAAGTACTCATCCACGAAATCCGCTCGGTACACGCGATAAATCTCATTCGATCAAGTTCAGGCCTTTGCTGAATCTCTATTGTGACCCGTTGGACGGAGGATTGTTCATAAATCATCGTAAGAATGTCCGAGGAACGATCCTAGAATGTGAAAAGTTCCCGTTTCCTTCGGAGAAAATGATAGTGCAGTTATCCGGGATGCCGGAGTTCTCTCGAAATTCGTGTATCTTCCTGGATACCCGTTTCACCTATAGCCCTCGTCGCGCTGGCCGAATCTTTTCGCCCTACTTAGGGCGCGATCACAAAGGACAAAATGCAGGTCGTTAAAGCTGCACGCGCGGAGATACATTTTCCGCTGCAGACCACGCAGATCTAACACGCGAAATGCATAGGGTAACTGTACCGATCGGGGACCAAAAATAACAGTTACTCTAAAATTTTCTACGATAAAAATCATTGATAAAAAGTTGATTATTATTAAAATTTAAGATAATCTACACAAAATATAAAGAAAAAAATCCGAAGTACAAAATGATTAAAAAATATCGATTTTTATACTTTTTGGTTACAAATAACAGTTATTCCAAAATCGGATCCTCCTCGATAACTGTTATCGATGAAGAAAAACTGTTTCGATTGCTCAAAGCTGGTATCTATGAGGGAAGTTCACTTCGATCACTCATAACAGTTATCAATGAGAGAAATTCATTTCGATCGCTCATAACAGTTATCGATGATCGAATTTCTTTTCACTTGTTCATAATAATTATTGATGAGAAAATTAATTTCGGTTGCTTATTTAATTATTGAGTTGTCTACTCTTTTTCGGAATAGGTACATTTACCCTACACATTTTCAACGATGGCGAATCGATTGGACATTCGCCGCGGCAAAGCACGGTGAACGCAAAGAAAAGACGAAAATGCTTAACCGTAATAACGAGCGACGTGATAGAGGATCCAAAATTAAAGACATACAACGTGCGCACGCATATGAACATCAAGACTGGAGATCGGGAGGATATTGCTCTGTCTCGTTTGCTGGAAATCGCTAATCAGAGCTGTCCCATGTAAGTGCGTTACCGGGAGGTCAAAGCAGTTTTAATTAAAACACGCCGTACGTTTTCATTAAAGCACCGCGTTCTGCGTGACACGTACGTGGTTTATGCGAGGAAAAAAATGAATATCGCGCAACGGCTACGGTATCCTGTTCGTGATACCGGAATACTGAAAAACGAGGTAAAATTGAGAAATACCTGGAGGGATGATACGTATATGTCAACGTGTTTATTTATGTGTTAGGTCGCGCAATAAGTCGCTCGAATTTTCGTGACACACACGCACACATACACAGTAAATGTGAAAGCCTGAAACGCCGCTTATTGCTGCTCTATTTCAAAAAGCAAACTGAAATTGCAAATAGTAAAAATACCGTCACTGGGAAATCAGAATAATGTAGGATAAATGTAGAATAAGTCATTAATTCTAAACTATTTGCAATACCGATAGCATGCGTCGTGTCTTCATCGTTTCTTTAAGATCGTTACTTGGGGAAAGTGATCCCTCGTTAAAGCGAGTGGAATAAATCAATTTCTCCTTGTTTTAAAAAATGTACTTCGAGCGCGATACTCAATATGCAAAACACCGGCAAGCCAAGTACAGTAACTTGCATGGCCTTCTTTCAAAGAGATTCGTATCAGGAACTAATGCTGCTAAAACCAGCCTATTTAATCCTTGTTCGCCGATTCTCGAGTTTCTTCGATCGCCTAACACAACATATTTTTTATCATACTATGCTATTGTTCATTTATAAAAAATTTTCTGAGACGGTATAAATATTATTGAATTACATATTATCACCCATTATCCTACATTTACCACTTCTGGTTAGACGTGATTATAACGTGTGAGCGATGTTATTCCAATTGTTAGCACACGTCTCTCCTTTTCCAATCGTTCATCATTTCCTAACCATCTATTATTCGTATTATCGAACTACAGTAGAACCTCAGTTATCCGCACACGTCGGGGCACAAGCCCGTTCGGATAACAAAGGCTCCTCCTCCCACCCCCGACTTTTATTTGTTCCGATAACAGAGGTCGACGTTCGGATGATAGAAGTTTGTTGTTTTCGTACATGAAGGTCGTGTGACCGTCCGCAACAGTCCGCGTTTTCTCCTTTGTTGGAATCGGTGCATGAAGGTCATAGATGTGCATAGTATCTCCGTAATTGTATCGACCGGTCAGCCGACGGACAGTTCTAGTCGTGCAAAATTCTTTAAGTGTACCGAACGTAGAGAAGGATAGCGATTGAACACAAGAAAGGGGGGACGAAGTTCGACGCTTCGACTCTCTGCTTTTCTTTCCTTTCCGTTCGCCGACCTCTTTCACGCCCGAAACTTTAATCGCTCATTATACAAGTAATTATGATCGTAACTATATCGTGTTTGGTGCCATTTTAATTCGAAAAACGAGACGAATACGATGATAAAAGTTTAATAAAAACAATCCAAAATTAGAAAAGTTGAAATATTTCGCTTCGCTTGCATTAGTGTGAGTCTCACCGATACTTGACTTGCTGGTTCAGTCGTCGAGCACGTTTATGACTTGACTGATTCCAAGAGAGATCTTCCCAGTGGTGATAAAATTTTGACAGTGGAGAGCTTTGCGACAGTTACGGAGATAATACTCTGTAATACTGAGTTGTATTACAGATAATACCGAGCTGTAGTTCGCATAGTAGAGCCTCGGTTAAGAGTTCGTGTGTACGAAGTTCAGTATTAATTGGTTTGTTTAAAGGAGGTCCTACTGTGCCTAAATTGTTTTGTTGAAAACAGTGTTCTTATAAAAATTTCGTCCCCCGCAGGAGTCGCGATTTATGACGCCATGTGACCCGAGCAGTTATGGCTGGAGAAGAACTGTAAAATACTATGGTTATTTGTGGAAGCGTGCACTCTCGTGCGATTTTTGCCTTCGCCTCTCTGTATACGATTCTTTTTCGCGAAGCCCTCAAAGGCGGAGGAGCTATACGTCTGCCGACGATAGCACGGGATCTGTTCTGTCGGGAACTCTCGGCCGTTCCTCCGCCCCCGAAGTGTATCCCGGCCTCTTTCCGCTTTCGCGTTAACCCTCCGTCCACTATCACCTAACCGTACCCACCTATATTGCAAACCCTCGCCGACCCAACACCAGGAAACGCCGCACTATCCAAGGCCAGCCAGGGTCGCCTAGCTAAGTCGCCAAAAGCTTCGGCTCCCTGTGGAATTTAGCTTCCTTCATGCTGAAGACCGGCGTATTGCGTGGTATCCCCTAGTGTCGGCGATGCACTTCGATCCGGTGGGATTGAGCCTCGTAAAATTCGATTTGCGTAGACAGTGTGACACTTCACCGTAACGTGTGGCATTTAAGAACACGCCAATCCTCGAACGATCATTACACCAGTGGTCCGCAACCTTTTCTTCTTCAGCTATCCCATCTGATGAATTACAATGCTGAATCAAGTAGAAAGCACTATACGTACAGGCTGAGTCATTCAGCTAAACGTTGCTCTTCCATTAAAAATTAATTAAAGTATATCACGGTGATTATAATAAGTGAACAAGATTGTTGCTATGATTACCAACAGAAGACTCAAAGTTTGGTGACACAAATCGTCCCATAATAAGGACATTGCAGTGTACGTGAACGTCCAGGTTTACAACTAATAAAAATTTATGAAGGACATTAACATTTCTTCGTAGATCATAGTGTTCTAATAGAAACGTCCACGGTATCTCTCTTCCCGGCGTTGGATATCGCGCAAACAGTGTTAACTCGGATTTGGGAATTCGTGCTTGGGATCATCAACCCGACACTCCCCGGTTATTTTATTCTTCGTGCGACAAAACTAGCCTGTTGTTAGTTGCTAATCGCAGCAACAGCTCCCGGCGCAGAGTGCTTCAGGTCCACTCCCGTTTCGGGTGCTTAATCCGAAGACGATTTTGCAACTTTCGCGGTGCTGGGGTCAGGGATTGGGAGGGGGTGCATTCGCAGTTTCAAAAGTTATAGGACGCTTCGACTTTTGATGAGAATCGCTCGGACAATGCCCCGATCCTGGCCCCCGTTACGAAAATTGAAACGGGCTTTCCGCTAATTTCCATCGTTCCCCGTTCGATCCAATCTTATCATTTTATTCCGATTACCGCCATCGCCTATGTGTCGCCGCTAATTAACTTCCTACGTATGCTGCTCGCAAGTGGCACGGCGAAAAGGGAGGCTGACGCTTTGCGACATGCTCTTAGCGTCAGGGGCGACTTAAGTCCCGTACAGGTAGCTGCTCTAGCTACCTTCATCTATTATACGTCACCGGTTTTATCATCGTTCGCGTCGGCCCCCGCTCAATAATTTCGATTAACCTGAAACAAAAAGATGACAACCGAACGACACCAATAAAAAACGAAGCAAAAGGGAGAAAGAAGCAAAAGCGACACGCCGCGATACAAATGTTCCGGGATAGGGTCGAGAGCGGCGGGGCGCGGCGTGTGCGGCGCTGCGTAAACTCATTTACATGAAAAGAATGTAGATCGTTCAGGACAGAGCAATTTAGACGATCGCTATACATAACTCCGGCGTATCGGGGCGCGTTTTAAAAGTAGACAGCTCGCTCGACTTCCGTTAAATCGCGCTCACAATCAGTCGTTGCAATCGACGAATTGCGGTTGTGCCGCCCCTGGGATACTTTCGGCCTGGGGGCGCAGAGGAGAGTAACCGGTGACTCCCCTCTACAGGCGAGCCAGCTTGTCGGACGGCGAGTTCGCAAAGTTGTATACGTGCATACATCTCTGCGAGTTGTCGGCTGTGGAAGTCGAGTGGTCGGTCGGGTGGCCTGTGTGGGTGTGCATCTTCGAATAAGCGTGATCAGTGTACAGAGTATACGGATGGGACGTTCAAACGTGTGTTGGTGTAGGCGTATAGTGCACCGATCGGTCGACAGCGGCGTTGCAGTCGGCCCCATGCGTCTGACGGCACAGACTCCGCGCAGCCGTAGCGCCATCGTGTTTCGCTCTCAGCTACTTTCTCGGCACGGTGGTGTGCGGTGCGGCCCGTGATCAGGCGACGGCGACAGTTTGCCCTCCGTGCCTGGACGGGGCGGGTGTGATTACATTCGTCGTTGCGCCGGACCACGTTACCGAGGCTCTATCGCGTGAAGAATAAGTGACTTTTGACAGCTCCTGCGTTCGTTCAGATTCCCACCGACCGTAACTCCTCGATCCGTGTTCGAACTCGACACATGAGGAGGAAAGTCGTCGCTACCGGTTCGGAAGAGGACGACCAAACAACCAGCAGGACCGGCAACCGATCGAGGAATGAGACCGCGCGATACGACTGTCCGCAATCGCACGTCGGTACGCGCGATACATATGACGCGATGATCCCCGAGGTGTCTCTCCCATCCGTCTTGACTACGTTACACGTGAATTCTCGCCGTCCCCTGTCCGGTAGCTACTAGTGTGTATTGTATACGGTGTGAGAGCGAAGTGTCTCGCGAGCCCCCAGCCGAAAGCGAAATATTAAGAGGCGAGCGAAGGGAAGAGGGTTGTTTTGGTTGTTTTGTCACGCGCGCTCGTCGCACGGAAGTCATGGGTGATGTGTGCAAGCTAGTTAGTGACCAGCTCCTGGAGGATACACCCGCGGACAGGAGAAAAATCGACCTGAACACACCGCTCGCCGGGGTAAGTCTCTCGACTTATCTTCTCGTTAGTTACGTTCACGTTCCTCTGTGTTTGTCATTCGTTCGTGTACTTACCGCGTCCCATGTCTCCTCTTCTTCTTCTTCTTCTTCCTCTTCTGATGCTGCTGCTGCTGTTGGAGCTGCTGCTGGAGCTGCTGTTGGAGCCAGTCTCGATCTTGGAAGGTTAAGGATTGGATCACGGCCGCAGGCATAGAGAGAGAGGGGATGGGGGCAATGCTGGAGGGAACATAACAGAGGATGAGAGAACGAGAGGGAAAGAGATGAACGCCATTGTGGTGTATCAATGCTTTTCGTTTTCTTCCTATTCTTCGTCGGTGGCTGTCCTTGTCTGGACCCTGCCCGCGCTTTCTACTCGGCTTTGTAGCTATTTCTTCCTTTCACCTAGTTACACTGGATAAAGAAGTTGCTGTCATTTCGCTCGTTTTTCTTTGTACTATTTACCTATATCTCTTTCTCTCTCGGACTCTGTCTTTCTCTCTAGCTTGGTCAGGAAGATGACACTACAAATCTCGCGGTGAATCGAAATGTGCGTGCAACTAGCGTGTTCGGATGATGCAGTCGTAGGATACCTTACGTTCCTTTCTGTTTCCACTTGATGGTGTTACAATTCTCCGTTGTAAATCTGCACAAGCGGTAATATTACATGTTGTGAGAGGTCTTCGAGTATTTGATAAAAATAGTCTGTTCAGTGCAAGGAATGTGACGAGGATAAAATTAATGCGTCCGAAATGGAAACCGTTCTAAAACTACTACGAGATAAGTTTTCTATTGTCAAAATTGCTAACTTAAATCGAAGGAGAAACGTAATCAGTAAATGTCTTGAAAATCCAGATAATTGTGGCACAGAATAGATTTCTGGTTGTCCTCCTGCGCTGGCTTACCTCAAAAGCGTGCAATTTTAATCCTAGCTCCAGATTCGAAGATTTCCTCTAGAGAAATTTCCGGAGATGAAGATAGAAGAAGGTAGTGAAGTTGTGATTTGGGACGGTATAGGCTGCAATAGAAAGCGGATATTAAGTTTTATTTGTGACAAAATGAATAGTCAGAATTCATTCATTATTAAGGAGCAAATATATAAACGTGCCACTAGAATCACTGGCATTAATTTCATATCTGATGCTAAGACAATTCTTAACTCTTGACGACTTAAAATAATGCATAAAACAAAACTCTGCCCAAAGGAATAGTTAGTGATAAAACAATAAAAGAGGCTCTACGAAATATTGAATATTAAAAATAAAAAAATAAATTCTTTCTTTTAAACGCATGTTTTTCTAGATAAATCCATGCGAAGCAACGTGTTAGTTTTCCCAATAGAACGACATAAAGAAAATCCGTGTAAAACGATGTGCATACAAGAAATTCCATTTATGTATACTAAATAAAAATTAACAAATTAATATGGTGTCCTATCTTTTTGTCCTCGACTGTAATAAAGTTTGACGTGACTCGCGTTTGAATGTTGCATGCACACGGGTCACAGATTAAGCCCCGGGATCGTCTTTTTTGGCGCGACCGAATTGTCAGTCGCGACGGCGAGAGCGGATCCGTGGGTAAAGACTGCTCGAAAGTGTCAAACTCAGCTGACGGAGAGCGTGCTCGAGATATTCGATACGATTCATCGATCATTGAAACGGACGGTGTTTCGTAGCTCCGAACAAGGGAACGCTCTCCGTTCTTAATTTATCTTCCAAATTGCTTTTCTCCGATGTTTTCTTTGTAAATGTTTTGTCATAAGCTGAGAAGTTGAATAATATTGCATTGTCAAGTGTCGAGAACGTATTTGTTCGACATTGGTCCCGCCTAATAGAATTGTTATGATTTTTTAATTGTTACCGCGTGCTCGTTAAAAACCGTTTTTTAAATTAATTGATTATGCAATACAATACACATTTATTTGTTCAGTGTATAAAACACCACTTTTGCATTAAACTTTTCAACAAAGGAAGTTGTTGCTATTCAGAAAATGAGCTAATAATAAATTGTAAATCTTAATACTGAAATGGAAGATGAGCCGTATGATTTTCACTTAATCTTTAAAGTTAATCTGTTAAGTATTGATCTACGGGTTTCAGTAGTTAAATGTTCAAGTTCCTGTAAAGAGAGAAAGAGGATTTATAGTATTATAGGATAAACTAATTTATATCCATACATTTTCTCTTTTCAAGCCTTCGAGTCGTACAAAATAAATTGTTCTTAAGTGAAAGTTAAAGTTCAACGTTTAAAAGAATATTAACTATAAAAAAGCTACGAACATAACAATAATGTAGAGTTATTATCAAAGAGAAGTAGGAGCTAAATGTCGATTTAGTAATATAACGTGAAAGTTGTAAAAACTGACGTGAATTTATTACGTTCTTCATCACTAGAGTACGGATTTTATGCATCTGCTGCGATCTTGATTAGCTACTATAATAAAAATCTCAATACTCGTACAATCAAAAATTTACTACACTTCAATAAAGTTCTGATTTAATTTCGACGTTTAAGGAAACTGTTAAAACACTTTTTATTAAATTGTGCCTACATAAAAATCCTCTGTCCATCCTTTAATCTCGATACACGTTTCTAAAATGATGCATTATTTGGGTTTTTTGCGAAATATAAAATACGAAACTGTACACCTCCGTCTGAAAATTATAACGAAATTTAAACATACAAAGCAATACAACAGTTTTTAATATTTGCAACTGTGAAAATGATAATAGACATTGCCAGAAAAATGTTTTGAACCCTTGGGGGCGAATAAACCCATCCTTAAAACGGTGTTTAATTTCCTCATTCTGTACACTAGTGTACGCTATGAAAAAGAAATATATTAATTTTTATATTTTCTCTATGTACATTTTCCACATTGAAAATATGAATAATAACATTTTCGCCAGGGGTAGTAGATTTATAGTTACATCCATAAGGAGCGCTCCAATCTACCCGGACCGCTTAATAAAAATGTCTGCATCCGCCGTAAAAAGAATGCGACTGACCGTAATTCGGCGTATTTATCGCTCTAATTTAGCAGAATAACAGCGTCGTGGCAATTCGTATCACGGGTGTCGTTTCTCATATTTTCACGGCGGCGATATCATTTACATCTCTCGTCTCCGATCTCCGGGTAGAGTTTCTTAATCGTTCACTCTACAACATTATTCTTCAATCCTTGATTCCCCGCAACAGAGTATATCCTGGCACACGGCGTATTCGTGACCGGCCGTTCAAAAAGAAGCGATAACTCTCCGGGCAGAGCGTAAAAAGGCATAATATAATAGTTTGCGCTAAGCGATCCGAGATTGCGAGGAGGCATGCAAAGTATCTCAAGTAGCCGGAGTTATTCGAGGCTTACGATTGCGTTTTCAAATTACTGTACTCCGTTTCCTTGGCGTGGTTGTCGCGTGAGCAAAGCAGAGCAGAGCAGCGCGGAGAAGAGAAGAGCAGAAGGGGTGGTCCTGGGGAGATCTTGTTTCTTAACGGCGCATAATAATTATCGTGTTGTCGCATACCGGCGCAGCTTCAAGAAGTTTATTATACCGGCGGAACGGAACACCGGGACTCTCGTTGAATATTCGACCAGGTTGGGGGATGGGGTTGCATTGTGAATTCCGCGGAGCGATCGTCAAAAATTGGAAGGGCAGGAACAACGCTTCTCGCCCGTCACTCGGGAACAACCCCGTAATCCTGCCGATCAAATATTAATCTGAATGATGTTCAGTGTTCGGTTAACAATAGCGCGGGATTCGTCTTGCGTTATATCAATATTAATTGCCTCATCACCGTGTTATCGGCACCTCGGAGAGTTCCGCCCGCGGTAGGAAAACGTGTACTCGAAACCTCGGGGCCTCCAGGCCTGGAAGAATGTTAATTACCGGGAGGACGATAAGCATATTCAATCAGCCTCTGTGTGTGCCTGCTCTCTCTCTCTCTCTCTTATTCTCTTTTTATTTTTTTCCCCGTACGCGCCGTATTCCGAATTAACGAGCGCCCGGACCGTTTGATCAACGCGAATCGAATATTCTCGGAGGTGTCCGCGTCGAGTGCCTTGTAAAAATACAACCAGGCGAAATTTGCGAAGTGCAAATACGTGATCCGTATCTCTGCTACGGCGGCAGCACCCATTTATTCGGCAGAAGTGAACGAGAGCACCGTGTATCGCTTAGTTCGGTGATAAACACGTACGCGCGGTTCTGTTGGACCGTATACAGTGACCAGATAACGATTGACTGGTACGTACGTATCGTATTACCGAGTCTGATACGACTTTTTGGATAGTGATAATATGATCCACGTTTATTAAGCCGCATTCCTACCGACTAACTATTTCGCGCGACGCACGGCGCGTTGGAAAGCCCGTTTTTCTGCATAAAATTCTGTTACTCAAAAATGATAGGCGATACGAAAAAATATGATATAAAAGAGAGTAGACGATGATTATATTTGTTTGACATCTTGAATAGATCTTGAATAGATCTTGAATAGCTCTGTAGAGATTACAATTGAAATTTTGAGTAGATATCTATATTTTTGCATAAACTATTAACGATTTTAATAACTTGAAAATAATATGTCGATGTTCTTAACTTTGTAATATTTGTATCCTTATATCATATCCATACATCGTATTTGTTGTTAATACAGAAATATTAATGCTTTGCAAAATTGCTTTGTAAATTAAGTAACAATTGATCGAATGCTTGCGCTGAAAGCATTAATATTTCTGTGATAATTGCAAATATTGAGTTTCTTTAAGACCTTCAGAAATTTTGGATTATTTAATCTTAAATTGTCTCCGTAATCAATTTTTTAAAACTAATTTGGTTACATGCATTCTAAAGATAACTGCTTGTGCTTCCGAATAAAAACCAGATTTTCGATTGGAAGCGTAGTTCGAGTAAAATAAATAGATTCTTTTATTTAAATAAAAATTCATTTCCATTCCAACTCCGGCGCCACTAACGAGAAAAAAAACACTCGCATGACGTTCGCGTAATTAAAACTAGAAAAAATACACGATAACGCACGACTTCAATAGTTTCGACTTACGAGGGAACAACGGGAATTGATAAATCGATATCGCTGAACAAGCCACGGCATGTTATAGCACTTGAGGTACTAAGTAAGGACATAAACATTTTACGGGCTACCTCTTGGGTACAACAGAGAAAACTATCCCCTTAAGCTGACGTTAATCAGTCCTATATTGGCGTACACCTTCCTGAAGAGTTGATTATAAAAAGATAAAAAATTCTTTGCGTTTACCCATTTCTCTCAATCATTGATATTGAAAATTAAGAATAATTTTTAAGAAAATGTGTGTCTATATTTTAACTTTTCTCCACATTTGTATTTTAATTCTCTTTCATTTCGCAATTTTTTGGATCTTTAGTATATCGCTATTTTTATTTGCGAATGAAACAAATTAAATTATTTCCGCTGATCCGACGTAAACTCTGAAAGAAACATGTACACGAGGATTTAAAACATTTAAATTAAAAAATTCGTGTTCTTTTCGCTGAAAAATGGCCACAGCAAAGAGATAGCATCGCGGCAGTAAAAGCTGTAATATACACGTGGTGATAAAAAAAAAGCAGAATGTGTCCGTATCTTTTACTGTTTTGTTAGAGGCGCCTTAATAAATTAAATTTACCACACCCTTCTCGGGAAGTATCGCAAAGGGAAGCGGAATTATCTGCGTGTGTTCATAATTTAATTAAAAATATAGAAACAGCTATCATTTATGACATCATTCGAAAGGAAGAACTTGTATCAAACTCGTATCATAAAGAATTATAGTGCTAAATTGCCTTTCGTGTATTCTCTGGATTGTTCTGTCTGATAACACACTCGTAAAATGTTTCTTACCTCGCTCATTACTTCCAGTACGATAACGTACTACATTTCGTGTGCCATCGACGTATCAATTTGCTTGGTTCCCTTGTTACTATAATGTCTTAAAAAATTTGTCATTTTAATTATCAAATGCATCTAAAAGCTTTAGTCTTTTCCAATTCCTCATGCATAATAACTAAGATTGCAATTCGTATGCGTCCAGATATTAACAAAATTGGGTAGATAATGCAAGAATTTATTATTATGAAATGACATTTTTATTCAATTTTAATGCCGCTTCTGCTTCTTGCAATCGACTTAGATAATTTTTATTTTTCTTAAAAATCCATAGTCTCAACTTGTAATCACTTATGGACACGAGTAATTATAATGTGTCTACATCACCAACTTCATTGTCGACTGAGAACCAAATATCTCGTGTGTATAAATAAAATAAAATTGATGGAAAAACTAAAACTCTCGCACACACCTAATACAACTAAAATCTGATAATCCATTCAGATATAATACGTTCTCATGGTTCTCTGTGGACCATCTGATTACGACACGCGCAAAGCAGTAGAGCGATAGAACGAACATCTGTCCTTTTTCCGCTTCATTTTCCTTCGTAGATCGGCAGCTGCATAGTTCTCGACTTTTTCTAAACACCACTGCGCTCTGTTCAGCCAACAGCATGATACAAATTCATTTGACAGTTATGGCACAGAGTATATCAAATAAGTTAACTCTCAATCTGTGAACTTCTCTGCACTCTTATTTCCAATTTATGCTGCCAACCTAGCTGTGGGCCGAATTTCGGAAAAGTCTTTGATTAAAATACGTGTTACCCTTATTAGTAAAAGCACAGGAATTATCAATTCGATCGGTTAAGAAAAAGGAACATGAGTGCCCAAAAACGTGATTTTAGGAGAAGCACTTTTACACATTGATAGGGATCTATAATTTTTTCTATTCGGTATTCCAAAATTCTCTAATGTAAATACTAGATGTTCCAAAAATTTGGAGGCGATAGCTGCCGTAGACACCGAGAAAAACGAGCACAAAACTTATTTTCTATGTACTGAACAAAATGGCTACTCCCCTAAAGCTTGCCGGTAATTAGACTGCGGATCTTTACGGAAAATAAAAAATGTTTGCGTTGTTTGCAAGATACAGGTGCCAAATAAAAAAATTTTTCATCTTTTAATTATCTTATTAAGCTCAAACTAATACACTGATGTCCTTAAATCTTTTTGTTCTAAATAAATACATAAAACCCGCAGTCTAGTAATTAGTCTAAATTCCTGAGCAGCAGGCACGCAACTTTCAAACCCGTAGAAATCAGTTGCATGATATGAGAGAGAGGTAGCTGGAAAAAGTTGCATGATCAGAAAGTCCACTGGCTCGCCTCCGCACAAAAGCGGCGCGGTATGAACGCAGCTTTAGATTTTGAGACGTTTCTTATCAGCTGCCGAAGGCCTCGCGCTTAACCGTGAATTAGGTTAACTGGGACTAATTCCTGCCCCCACACGCTAACGCCCGGCATAATAGAATTAACGCATGGGAAGGGCTCCCTTCTTTTTTTCCCGGTTCCCTCCCGGGGGAAAATTACACCTGAACCTCAGGGGTAAATAGAAATGAAATGGAACGAAATGATGGCGTATTATCTCGCATTAACGCACGCAGTGGCACCCCACGGGGCCGGGGTTGGTGCGTATGCCGCGCGCATATGTCACTTATAAGCTTTCCGCATTGAAGATTCCGCGTTTAAGACCGCACATGGCGCTCCCGTGATTGTCACTCGTGGGACCTTTGTAGCGCCGGAATCGTAATTTTAATAACGCGCAATTAGCGGCCGAGGGCCGGCAGGTTCTCGCCCATCTGTTTAAAAGACTTCGAAAAATTACGTTGGCATGTTTATACGAGGAAACCTATTAGATTAATAAGCAACGGGTGGCCTATTTTGCATTCGTAGAAACTTTTAATTGCGTATAACGTACAACTTAATATTGGTTCTACCGACAGAGTTGGGCGAAAATTTTATTTAAATAAAAATTTTTGCCCAACTCTGGCTACCGAGCACTAAAAGTGATTAATTTGTACCGACAAGATCGAATTTATCGAGACGTTACACCATTCTTTTTATAAAATATGTATGTCGGAATAAATAAATGTATACACAATGATTGTCTACAATTTTTACCAGCAATTGTAAAATACAGAATCTGAAATCCACCATTTTGTCGGGTCTGATTGTTCTAGTTTTAATTGCGCTACCACAATTCTCTTATTTTGAAAATTTAACCCTTTCAGGACGAACGTCGATTGGCGATATTATGAGTATGCATGCTCATTCCTGAAGCTGTAAATGTATAATTTAATCAGATAATAAATACTAGTATTTTAAAAAATCTTGAATATTGTTTCTTGAATATTGTAAAACGATTGATTTCTGTGTATCTGTTTAGCACAATTTATTGACTTAAACTGTAAAACGAAAATGGATGGAATTTAGACTCTTTTGTGCAATTATTTCTGAGGAGCGTATGAGGATTAATAAAATTTAAATTGAAAAGTTAAGATGTTTGATACAGAGATGTAGCATTGAAAGAGTTAACAATCCCGTAAAGTTTAAGAGACAAAGTAATAAATCGAGGTACTCCAAAGCCCATATATTTTGTAATAATCCCGCTGGCAGCGTTTCCAATGTTTGTTGCGATTAGTTCAACGATTCAGTGACGTAGTGTTATAATTTACAGTTTGAAATGGTAATATAGATATGTTAATAACGTGTATACACACGGTATTCGACAGCATCGCTACTATTCATCGTTGAAACGTTGCCTGGGGAAGATTACCGATAGTGTATTACGGAGCAGTTTATTACGAAGTGGCAGTTTAATCGTAAGACTAATTAAATTATCTTACATTAGTTGCTCATCAACCTACACTCTGATAATTATTCGCATGTGGGTTATAAAAGTCGGTGTGTGAAGGGAGGATACACATTAATATTACTTACCGAGTTAAATTATTTTATAATATTTCTCCCAGTTGTGCCTTCCGGCATCTATAACGGCTCCAGTGTTTCACCATGTATTTACATATGTTGCAAACCGATATTTGCAGAAATATTAATGATATTGGAAAACTTTTTTTCCGAACCTTATCGTATAAAGCTACCATTTATAACTCGTGATTAAAAAAATTCAATTCCGTATTGGAATCGGGAAATTGAGATTACAGTAAATGCTCAAATGCTGGCCAACAGCCGTGTTCTGCACGGAGAGTGTTCGCACAGGGACACTATTTTTGGCAGACAGTGGAGTGGGTAGGCACTAGACAGCGTTTGCGTAGACGACCCCAGGTAGTATTTGAGAAATTATTGTATTTCCAATTTTGTTCAATAAAGTGTACAGCTACTGTGTAAGTAACTTACTGCTCCCATAGACTTCATTAAATTAAATAATTGTTTTCTTCAAACACTTTTCTTAATTTCTCCATTAATTGCAAGTGAGATACTTGACGCGAAATATCAAAAGCCTAAAGTGGGACTAGCGATGGTCAACTGACTGGGGTCCTACTGTATTTTTTATCATCCATCTCCTGATTTTTGAGGTATCTTTTATACACGATAAACTATACCTCTGTTTACACAGTACATTTTAAAGGCTCCCCGGGCTATTGCAGTTCTTATATTATTATACCAGTGGTACATATTTTGATTGGGTAAAACTGTAACCTCGAATTGATTACAAAGAAAACGTTGACTATTTTGAAATACAATATTGGAAAGCGGCAACGAATAAAATTCAACATGGTTTTTTGAATCTCCATTGTTATCGTTTTTCTGTCAACACGTGAAATAAATATTTTTATAACATACATCGACCACGTAAAAAACATCGAACGAATACCATGTTTAAATGGACAAACAAATGAACAAAAATGTGAGCAGAATGCGTTCTTAAACTTTTACAGTTTGTTCGAACTTTCAACAATCTTCGTTCATGTAAAATATTTTAGTAACCATTAGCATTGTTTATTGAACTAGTGGCTAGATTTCTTAGTGGGTGCCGATCACTATTGCTATGTATGGAATTTTTATTTGTTACAAACAGCAGTAAATAACGGAAGAGATGATGATATGTTGGAAACACCCATAGTCACATGATCCCACATTTATAAATGCATGAAACATTTTTGTTTAATATGTAATTCACATACTGTTGATAATGTTCCCTTGTGATTTAAAAAAACAATTCCCAGAATACATCTTGTTGAAACGAATTCACAACCAACTGTTTTTATTAATTCAAGTTGTTTTTATCCATTTTCCACCTGTAATTATTAGACTCCGGATTTTCTGCATTTACAACAAACACGAGCACGTGTAATTTAAAACAGTGAAAATATTAAAAGACTTTAAAAGTATTAATGCATTATTTCCACCACATTAAAATTACTAATGAAGAATGTAAATTTATATTTAGCTCCTGCGTCTTGCAATTGATGCAAAAACTTTTTATTTTGCATAAAAATCCGGAGCCCGGTAATTATAATTCTCTCAAAAAATCGATTTTTAATTCTGTACCCTACCTGATATCAATTTTGCATCTCACATATCCTCTGTCTGTGTAAACTAAAATACGCGTTTGATGTTAGATAAAAAAAGTTGTCGATTACATGTACACTTATAATTAGTGTCGTCATTCCCACGCGTGACAGTCGAGTTATCTGTGGTCGACCTAGCTATCAGGAATTCCTGAAAAAAAGGTATGTTCTCTTTCAAGTGAATGACCGCGCATGACCCCTTAAGGGATACAATTACGCGGTCATTGAACAATCTACTCGGCAGGAAGTTAAAAAGCTTACCTTTCCCTTTGGTGTAGCTTTCCATAAATTAGGTGAAAATAGGCAAGCAGGGAATACTACGGTTGCCAGCAGCGTGCACGCGGCTAAGAGAGTCAGCCTACCTACGCGTCGAAGTACTCGCCGAGGACAAGCTAGACCGGTACTACCGCTTTTTCTCCTCTTTCCTCGTTCCTCGGTCTCTGTTCTTCGTATACACGGTACTTCACACACATAACTTCGTACATAGAGAAAAGGCCCGTCCATTCTTTCTTCGGCAGCCAGCTCGGTCTCTTTTTCAATGGGTGCTGTTGCTCAACCAATGTGCAGAACCTCTTTCGCTCTGTTCGATCGCTTTCCTGCTACACCGGGGCACAATAATTATCGCGGAACGACGATTTGGTCATGAGTTCGATATCTCGGATGCACTCCGCTGCACGCGCAACCAATATCGTTGTCCTCGGTGGGAACGTCAAGAGTATACGCGCCTGCTTTCGCTGCTGGTACGCTCAAACTTCGTCTTATCGACTTTGAACGTATCGTCTTTGACCCGTATTCGGAATGCAAGGCCGGGGATGCAAGTTTTGGAACTGTGGCATTATTGCGGTTACCGTTTCAATTAAACGCTATCTTGATTCCACTCCAATCACGATTTGACCTCGAACTTTTTCTTTGACTGGATTATTCCAATCTCGGGTTCGGGGGGAATCAAGTTTAATTGTTAATGCGGTTACGAGGTTCTGTGATCATTGGTCTGCTGATATGCTTCTGGTTAGCTGGTATTCAAATTAGATGTTGCCAAATCGGTTTAGAAACCTTTCGGGTTCCTTTCGCTTGTGTAGATACTGATATTTAAATCAGACTCTATTGGTTTTACTAACAGTTATGCGTTGCTATTTGTATGATTTTCATTCGATGGAAATGTCTGTGTGTAGAACATGCGCCGGTTTATTCTGTTTAAAGTGAACCATTCAATTATCTCCGAAAGCGTTCGAAGTAAAATTTTGTTTGGGGAGACACATTTCATGATTTTTTTAGTGATCTTTAATTTTTGAAACAAAACTATACATGTATATTTATTTGTATATGTATATTTTCATTTAGCTAGATATTTGGTCCATTCGAGTAAAGGATTGGAACAACTAAAGAATGTAAAACAACAGAACAGAGGAAAATTGCAATGGTTTAGTCAGCCTGCTTAACACTAGCCAAAAAAGTGACTATTTTATATTACTTTACAAGAATAACAAGAATATATCTAGTCAAATTTTTAGCCATTCTTTTGACAATAATAATTAGACTGCGGATCTTTATGCAAAATAAAAATTGTCTGATTTTGGCTTACAATTCAAAGAATTGTAAGCCAAAATAAATCAAATAAAAAATTCTTTCTTTTTTTAATTATCTTATTAAGCTGAAACTAATACATCGATGTCCTTAAATCTTTTTAATATATCCTCTGCTTTAAATTGTACGTTTCTATTTCTGTCATAAATGCATAAAATCCGCAGTCTAATAATAACACTCAAAGAAATTTGTTTGCTCTCGTGAATGCATTTTTACAATAATCGTAAATTAAAAACATTAGAACCCGTGAACCTAGTGTTAAAAAATCAGACGTAACTTTCGGAACACCTGAACTGTTTAATAACCGAGGTTTCGAGATACCGGGCGGAATCAAATCCAAGGCGAGTTCCGAAGAACTTATGTTTCTTATATTCCCCGTGGTTACGATAAACTTCGCTAATGGGGAAGCCAATACCGAATGAAGATTTATTGTCGGTGAATACGAGCCGTCGCGGTCGCGTTTACCCGCACATACATATATATACGTGGTGGCAGCGAGTCTCGAGACGTCGTCGAACGCCGATAAAAAAAAGGAGAATTCGAAAATTTCAGATGGAAGTTATTAGACTTCATCAATATCGAATCCGTTCGTCTGTGTAAAGACTTTGCTTTCTCCCATTTCTATATTGGTTTCTCCCCAGACCCGGCCATTGGCCTGGGGTCTGAGGGCTGTGTGGTCTCATAGCGTAGGCAAGAAAGAGCAGTTGAAAAATTTGAATAGCTGAACTCCTGGAGCTCATAAATCTGGAACAATTTCACGATAAAGGAATTCCTTCCTTTTCTTCCTTTTTCCATCGATCCGCCTTTCTCCTTGCTCCACGGCCGGTTTAAGTATGATTCTGGCCGCGCGGACGCGAAGGCATTCAATGCGAGAACTTTCGTTTGTTTTATAATGAACGATTGATTCCGAACCCTCTGTTGCCGGCGGTGGTGGTGGTAGCGGTGGTGGCACATTTCAATTCCTACTTTCGCTAGGATCTTAATCCCGCCATGAAAATATTTAGTGGCACCTCCCTCCCCCCCGATCACTATTCATCGTCAGTTGAATAGCTTGGCAGTTATCCGTCTCTTTGTTCCGTTTCAGTTTTTGGCACGAACCGGTTCGGGCCGTCTGAAAAATAAAATGTAACTTCGAGCAGTTAATATAGATTCGCGGAACGATATTCGATAACGCGGTAGCATTCACGCCACGCGAGAAGATATAAATTCCGAACCCGTGAGCACTCCTCTCGGCGCAATCCCGTCCGCGACATCATGAAGAGTATTCACTTTCGGTGTACACATAAATTCTCCGCCGAATATTTCCCTATTTACAC
Source organism: Lasioglossum marginatum (assembly GCA_028455795.1). Classification (NCBI taxonomy): domain Eukaryota; kingdom Metazoa; phylum Arthropoda; class Insecta; order Hymenoptera; family Halictidae; genus Lasioglossum; species Lasioglossum marginatum. Next base: position 2,734,123 of record CM052275.1, read on the forward strand.
CAATTCTCTGCCCTTCCGCCGGTTTAAACGCGCCATATTTACAGCTCTTTCGAATAATCCTGCTGCGAGGGGCGCGAGAACGCCGTAGGAACGCCGACTGTGCAGCTGTCTAGGGGGGTGCATCTACACGGATCATTGTAATCTCGGATAAACTGCATTTTGATAAACGAGTGTCCATCAGAGGACGAAATACCGTGGCCTTGTAAACGCGCCGGGATTTACGGCGAGTCGCGGAAGTAAGTCTGAGCACCACCATGATACCTGGATTAAATCCCTCGATGAGAGACCGTGATCAATGTTGCAGGAGAAACGGAAATCGACCGATCGGATATCGCACCGGTAATCGAGGATTTTTCGATTGTCCGGTGACCGATTTGACCATTCTACCCTGCGGCACATCGGTGAAATGTTTTTCAAAAATGTTCAACGCTGAACAAAATAATAAAACTTTTTGTGATAAGTATCTAAATATTGTACCGTGAACCACAGTAACCATTCGGACACTTTTAAAAGGACGATAACTTTGTAAACATCAGATCATACGACTAGGATTTTCTTGAGAAGTTAGAACAATTAAACCTCTATTGCATGAATTTTTATGACGAGTTGAATAAAATATACATGGTGTCTCAGCTGAAGGAGGGCACCTAAATATCTCCTTTATTTTTAATGACACAAAAAATATTTATGGCATAATTCAAATACATTTGAATATGCTTAAGTCATTACCTTCAGGTGACCTCGAGTACCAAAAAATATGATAAAATTGTATGATAATATTAGGATTACATTTGAACTTACTGTTCAAAATTGTTCCTCGATGACATTCCTCCTTCAATACCATTTAAATTATGCCATAAATATTTTTTGTACCATTAAAAATAAAGGAGATATGTAGGTGGCCTCCTTCAGCTGAGACCCTGTATATGGCTGTTAGTCTACTTAAAAATGAGTGTGGTCGTGAAATAAATAATTCGAAATAAAAAATTTTATTAGAAAATGTTATTTATTGCATTTTATGACTGTTTCTGTATGGGAGCTTTATATATATGCGGTTTTATTCATAAGCGCAATGTTCCCACTTGGAACCAAAATTAATTTACTGTAGAACATTTGAAATTTACATCCCCCAATTGGGAATGGAATGCTATAGAGGGATAATTGCTACTACATGACATGAAAAAGTTGTAGTAAACTAAAACTCTTGTAGTAAACGAATTGCTCCAACTTCTCAAAAAATATTCATTTTTAAGTGTCCGAATTTTACTGTGGTTCACTGTAAGTTCTTCACGTATAAAACATTCCATTTCGAACGATTCCAGCAAATAATTCAATGCACAAAGTAGGGAAATAATCATTTCCTACCTTTAAATACAATATGAAATACATAAATATGTAAAGTGTCTTATTATTTCGACCAGCACTGTAATGCAAATTCAAACATAATCGTCGTTGTGCTCTACCGCTTATAGCTTGGCCAGCTTAACACACAATGTGACTGATCTTGACTACACATAAATTCCCGTAGTGCAAATAGTACGAAGATCATCACAAAGGTAATCGCGAAGGTAATCATCAAGGTAGTCACAAAGGTACATACAAAGATGGATAGTGTAGATACAAGGACGAATCCCATTTCTGCTCTCTATAAGGTTGAAATCTCTGAGATTGATAGTTTTGATAAACTTTTATTATCATTTGAAGGCTTTTTAAGATATTTATTTCATTCCTACATAAATAAATGGAGACATGCAACATGTGTCGTCAACATGTAATTTTTTTCAATGAATATACATGGTTTCTTATATTTTTTACGTGGATGCTACGTTTATAAATTATTGGTCATTTAAAGAGTATTGTTTGAATTTATATTACTTAAGAAATGGATACTTAATTTGTATTATTTAAGAGATTGAATGTAGGATAAATATTAATATAATTTTTACATAATTTCAATAACCTTCCCAAATCAGAACAAACATTCTTGTTCAATAGTACTATTTTCTGCTTTCCAGAAAATAAATGTTTCTCACGTGCACGAAGAGCTGTGAAATAAAACTTTCAGTTAATACATTGAATTATAACAGATTTTTAAAGATAGAAACTGTTCAGTTATTTATGCAATAACTATTATAACAGTTTCATTCAACCGAATTTTTATACAATTTCAGTAAACAGTTCTTGATTTCAACATCGGTACGATTTCAAAAATCTGCTTGCCCCAACTTTTCCGAAACAGAATAAACATCCTTGTTTAACCAGAATTATGCTCTACCTCCAACGAAAATGTCTGGAACAATAGTTTCCGTCAAAACGTTGCATTTTGTAACAGTTTGCTCGGAACAGAAAATGTGGTAGTCATAAAATTGCAGTTATTTCCTGATCAATTGTAAATTTGAACAGTTCCGTTCGATTCTTATTTTTTACAGATTGTAGAAAGGGAGAATTTGATTGGACTTCCGATGTTAGGAAGAAAATTGGCACGTTCAATTATGACACAGGTTGTCGATGCGTCTAGTCTGGACGACACGTTTTTTCGGACTATAGTTTCTCTTTTAGCTCACCTACTCTTTTTCCCCCCTTCTTTCATTTCACCCTTTTCCGGGCAGTGCGGTGCATGGAAGCGCACCTACATACGTACAGTGCGTGCACGTCGTTCTGGGAGCTCATTAATGTTTTCAAGATGGGGACGTGGCCCCTTTGACCTTTTAGAAAACGACTATACAGACGAAAAAGCAAAGCATGAGCAAGTGGAGCCCGAGGAGAAAAGTAAAAGCATGTCTGAAATCTCTGAAGGACACTACACGCCGCACTTTGACCCCGGCGCGCACGCAATGAAAGGGTACGTCTCCTGAAAATACTAATGACCGATGTTGCTTCCTTAATTAAGATGTGTCTCGTTACTGTTCCCGCTCCTGTCTGATAATATTTCGTGGGAAAGTATTGTGTTCAAAGCTCACGGAACAACCTTGTCGCGCAAAAACGTCAGGTGGGTTCGTTTCAGTATAATGTCAGGTGTGCACATTAATTTCGCGTACTTTGATTTGAATATATTTACCTTCTTTTTTACGGAAAGATACATTTTTTAATCCTCAACATTCTTTTTTAATATATTATTCCATCTTGTAGGCATATGATAAATTTTCTTCCAACAAAAACTACGATTTCGGTGAAATGGAATCATCGAATACCTTTATACACATTTCCTAATATTTTAAAATGTGAGAACTTCCCAGTTTAAGTGACAGATGACATAAAAATTATTTTTTTGGTTTGGCAAGCATGTTTCTTTAATTAGTTTCACTTTATTAATTTTATTCAAATTGAAGCTTTCATTTTTAAGAACTTTTTCAACACGTACAGTGCCGCATCAAAAGTCACACAAACTCAGAAAACATGTTTATTTAATAACACATATTTATTTAATAATATTAAAATAGAAAAGACCTTGTTCATCATGATTTGAAAAATCGATTTTCGAGTTTTGGTAAACAAATTGTGTTGTTCATGTATAACTAGACAGCGGATCTTTATGCGAAATAAAAATGTTCTGAATTGCAACAAACTGTTTTAAATTACACTTACCCATTTTTGTTTATAAATATATCAAATCCGCTATCTACAGTTGCATTCAGAGTGTTAAAAAGATTGCGTATGTAATAATCATTGATATACCATATTAAAAAGTCGCAGAACATTTTCTAGCCCTGATTCCTCCGCCTAATGATTGAAATTTATCGTGCGCAGGCATTCGTCATATTTTCCGTGTCATTTGTAAAGTAATCTCCCGACGCGACCGGGATTCGTTCGTCTTACGTAACATGTTCTGAAGATACGGTGGGAATTCCGTGGGAACACATTTTTCTGCGACCCGGTGCTCGCGATATTAAAGTTCGACAGGATACGGGCGAGTTTTTCGCATCTTTGAATGCCATGGCGCTATGACTGCGTCATCCAGGTAGGTACTCTGTCGCCGGGATACGTTTATTTGGCCCGGCTGCAAACGAATTTCTCGAATATCTCCTCGCTGATGTCACCCCTTGTGTCTGGATGGCTCGTTCTGTAACCCTGCTTTATGCGCCGGAACCTGGCGTGAGATATCTCGTATTTCGATCTCGAGCGACCGCAAATGTCCCGCAGCGTTGTTATTCCGTTTTCTCGTTCCTTCAGTGTTAGGCGCTGGCAAACACCGGGACCGGGACCGCGGGATGTCTGGAAAGGATTGCCGGTTCCGATTTTCTTCGATGTACGAAAATAAAGACACCATGAAGCGTTTGTCCGATCCCGTGTGTCCCGGATATTTCTTCTACACCGGGGAATGACAATACGCGCGTAATTCGGTTATTCGAGCACTTCGAACGGAGCTCTATACTCCCATGCCATATCGATTTTTCGTTTAACCGGTGCTGCTCTCTCTATCTCTCTCTCTTCTCCCCCCCCCCTCTAACTCTTTCTCTCTCTCGTCAGATAAGTCGTGTTTCATGCGCGACGTTCCCTCGATTGCGACGACTGTCGCGTTCCAGCGCGGATTTCCGTGTTGTCGGACGTATATCGTACAAATTAAGCGGTCCATTCGGTGCGCGGATCTTTGAACGTCCGAACAACAGCGTTTCCGGATCGATTATCCAGTTCGCGAGCGGTAACAAGGACTGACAGTTTGCATCTATCGTTATAACTACGGGATGCATCGGAAAGCTCTGTACCAGCCGGGAAATCGGTGATCCCCTATGAAAAGATGAGTCGAAAATGTGGAGCTGGCCATTTCTGTCCTCGTTTTAAAATTGAATTTTTCATGAAATTGAATTTCTGATTCGTAGGAATTGACCCGTTTTAAACCTTACTATCAGCGATCAATTTTAACACCGTATGCTTCTCTATTTTCCAAACAGTACGAAATGCATAATTATTTACCCAAAAGTTATAAATAATAAGCATTAACTTTGAAATACTGCGGACAATAATATTCGCCACCTAATGGTAACGCAATAATTGATGTTCCCAGTAGGAACGTTAGGTTATATCATTTCTACGTTTGAATTGTGCAATGTCTAAAGATGCTTATTGTAAAATACAAGAAAATCTTAATTTGCGTGTTTCATTTATTTTTGTATATAGGATAATTCCTTGTAGATTGTACCACCTGTGTTTAGTCAAGAGTTAGCCAAGTGCACGTGTACTCTGCAAACATTCAAATTTGAACTTCTAGGAAACGAGGTCTCGAAACTTTGGCTTTTTGCTACAATCTCCGATATCTTGAACAACGTTCCATACGTTTCACGAAGTTTTAGGAAAATGTTCAATGATGTTTTCTGGTCTAATTAACACTGATAATGTATTTTTTGTTTCGTGAGAAATAAAAACTGTCTCAAGTCTTAGCGAATCCACTTTCACAATTTTATAGGAGATTAACAACGAATGACTAACTTTTGCGCCACTTATTTTGCTGATTTACATTACTAGACCGCGGATCTTTATGCATTTATAGGAAAATTGAGTAGATGAAATTGAAAATTGTAGGAAAATTTTGAAAATTGAAGATGTCAATATATGATTTCTCGTTTACTAAAATTATTATATAAGGAAGGAAATTCTATTTGGTTTCTATTTCTTGCAATCGACGCAGACAATTTTTATTTTGCATAAAGATTCGCAGTCTATAGATTACATTCATTGACCCTTAGCACTCTGAATTATTTTTCAAATTTGTTGCCAACAAACTTATTTTAAACAATTTTGTTTACTAATTATATTAAATATAGCTCTCGAACTTTGTAGTAATTTATATTTGTGGAACTTACATTTGTTTTCAACTAAAAAATATAAATAAAGGAAGAATGAAATACATATAAGAACCCGTTTTATTTACATTCTTCTTTCTGTGATGTCGAGTCACAGCGGACAAAAGAGTGCAAAGGGTTAATAATGCCATAATTTCATGGTATGAAATTCAGACCCAAAGATTTAAAGGATGTTATCCGATCCCCAAATCGACTTCTAACCAGCTGAATTGACGATTCGTTTCACCATGTCACTGCTCTCATTATCCCACTTATTAGAGACAGAACAGTGTCTAAAAAAACCGCAGAATTTGTTGCTTGCGAAGTCTGGACGGCATTTGCGAGCAACAATCGTCGGAGGCATCGGAGGTCATCCATGCACTATTATCCGCTGTGAATGGTGTAACGGTTTCAGGTTCGTGATCAGTATCTCAGGTACTGCGAGCGACTGTCTCCGCCTCTTTTTCGCCTTCGCCGCCGTTCTTTGCTCCCGCTCATTCCACGACTGATTGGGAGCACATGCCACCTATAACACGGCTGTCTCGGCTGTTAACAATTTTGGCACGACTCCCTGAAGGCGGCCCTCGTGTCCAGCTTCTGCCCAGACTCCCTTTTCGTTCATTCGTTTCGTCCGCCTCTACTGTTGCGGTCCGACGTCTACCTCGCTACCCAAGTTTCTCTCGTTCAGCCGGCAATACAAACGTTTGATACGCGTGCAGGTATGTGTGCACACGTGTGTGTATGTGTTCCAGTGTTTACGAGGTGGCTGGGGATGTTTCGAGTAATTTCATGTGTTGTTTCTGGACGTCATCGGGCGGTACGTGAGGAAAATGTTCGAGAAGGGTTATTAACGCTTTCGCAGCTATAAAGAGCAGAACAGAAAGAGAGAGCGAGAGAGAAAGGGCTGGTGTATCGCGATATCAAGGGACACATTCGCGCAACATTCTGACGTTGTTCAATTAAGGCATTAACTGAACAAGCTCGACGCCCGTTTAAACTTGAACGCGTTTAAAAATTCGGCGCAGTTGTTTACGGAGGTGGAGTCGTGTACGATAATATAATATGCACTTACACGCGAGCACCGCCCCATGTATATGCATAATGAATGTGAAACCTGGCCGGAGTTATGACTCCTTTTTATGCAAACATGAATACACGATAATCTGCATTCATACATTTGCAAGACTCGGCTCTGCTCATCTTTTTTAATAGAACTATTTGTTTCCTTTACATCGAGTAATTAGTTTCGGACATGCGGAAGGATTTCTATTTTTGAAAGTGGTTGGTTAGAGCCGAGACTTTTGCAACAAGTTGGTATTGCGTAAGTTTTAATAAGCGGACTCTGATGGTCAGTATTATGTTATGTAATGTATATTTATATGTAGACTATGTGAACATGAGGTTTTTCCTTTAATAATTTTTAAAAATCGGAAATAGTATAATATTCTCAAGTTTTTCTTATATCTGTTTCGTATTTTACCTGGTTCTTCTCATGAGTGCACACAGTAAGCATAAAATAGCAGTCTACCGATTAGCTCAGCTTTCGGTTTTGTAACATTAGAAAATTGTTTCGAGCAATTAGGTACGGGGTTGGTGGAGATCGAACAATTTTGTGAAACCTATGGAACGAAGTTCGACCGTTTACAAGACCGTAGCATCTGTCCACGTTAATAGTTTCCAAAAATCCCCGCGAACTTATAAAATGCGAGGTGCAATGAAGTTTAGGGCAGTCTTTCTCTCTGGCCTGAAATCGCCGAAACCAATAACGGAGGGAATGAAGTTCCGTTGAATTTTAGTTTCTTTAAACTGCTCCTATAAAGATGTAAATTTTCAGAAAGTTCCGCAGTCTATGAATCAGAGATCAGCATGGGTTACGAAGTTAACAAAGATAAATGAAACAAGATAACATATGTAATCTCGCGCAGGAATGTATGACTTGTTCCAAGCTTGCGCAACCTACTTATTCGGCCGTATCCGATATTCGTATTACGATTCGGTGTAGCAAACACTTGCAGAAAATCACTGGTTTAGCATAAAGATCGTTATCGCGAAACAAATTGCAATTTCCGCTGTTTGAACCAACGGAATTTATAGAGCATCTACTTCTGCAACACGGGTTCGCATGGTTCGTCGCACGTTGCTGGAAAGTGTTTCCTAGTTTTTCGATTCAAGTTTCTACCTTCCCCTTCTACGACGCTGTTCCCCTTCCGTCACGATCCGGTCACGTGACGCGTTTCATCGTGCATGTGGTGTCCGATACTGGCGGAGAAAGAGAGAGGGTAACTTTTTCCCCTCAATTCGTGCTCCCTCCCTTCCCCTGGCCACTCTGCACAGGCGCACAGTGGAGTCGCGGCCCCGGAAACCGGGCAGAAACTCGAAATAGGAAAATTCAAGAATTTTCGATTACTCGAATTAAAGTTAAAGATTTTATTCGGCAAGAAACAAAAATCATTTTGATTTTATAGATGTTAGATGTTAGATGCGTTGGTGTTGTTGGACGATCGATTTGTTAATAACAACCGAGCGTCAGAATGTAACGAACCGTCAAAGAATAAACATTTAAATAAACCTCCTATAATAAAGATTTCATAATTTTTCCGACTTTTTAGGCCAAACAACCCACTGTAAAAATAGCAATTTCCGCGGGCCTTAGGTTCGAATCGCTCTGACGCGATTACTGTTTAGCAAATGGGAAGGGTATTGTTTACGGTATGATTAATCATAGTCGTGGCAAATATAAGCTGATAAGATAATTGCGGCACGTCTGCAATATCCTCGTGTTGTTTCGATACCTATCCTCGGCATTGTAATTGCAGGGTGTGTTTCTAGGCCGTCGAAATTCACTTGCCTTCCCCGCAACGCCACCGTTCCGCGATCGCGTTATAAATTAGTTAGCGAAACAATGGAGCCGCGTTTCCAATGGTTCGATCGTTCTTCACTCGCGCGTGCTTCCTTTTTTTCCACGTTTTTGGAAATTGCAACGCGAGCTCTCTCAACGCGGATCCGCCTCGTAACGCGAAATTAAATGGCCGGGGACGGCAGGTTTTACCGTAACTCGCAGTCGACTAAAGTTTCGAGTGATTCATGCTACGGTTCCACAGATAATGCGACTCAAAACCGTCACGTCCATGCATTCCGACGCGTTGATACTCTCAGCTCCCGAGCTACTTTCCATAAGCACGCGAATACTCTCTCTTTCCCTCTCTCTCTCTCTCTTTCTCATTCTCTCTCCCGAAAACTTTTTACTCTTCGTCCCCTGGAGTTGAATTTAGTTAAAACTTTGAGACATTAGTCCGGTTTTTGCCGGTGACCCTGCCACCCAATAACTCGTGCGTTTCCAATTCTCTGGCTGAACATTTCATCTTGAAGTAATTTTGTTTAACGATCTCCCGCCAGCAGGAATCCCCAAATTTTCGAGTATTCTTTCGTTCTCTTTCGTTCGTTCTTACTTATCATTCGTCGTTCTCGGGAAGCATCGATCTTTACTTGGTGGAAGAACAGTCGTTAACCTTTCGTGGCCCCGAGCGTTTTCGATCTCTTATTTGAAGATCTTCGCAGAAAATATGTAGTTTCATTATACTGGCGGACTGCGGATTTTTATGGAAAATGAAAATGATCTGCATTCGTTGCGAGATACTGGAGTTATGGACGTTCATTTCTTTTTCTAATAATTTCAATGGGTTGAAAGTAATATTATATGTAGTATTTTATTCCTATAACTATTCATTACATTTTATTATTTTAATTCAGGACGATGTTTAAAGGGATTCATATTAGATGCAATTCAAACATCAGTATTAAATATTCTTGATACTTTTAATACTGATGTTTGAATTGCACCTAATATGAATCCCTTTAAACACACCGAATTAAACATATATCCGGGGATTAACGAGAGCGAGGAAGGTGTGCAGTTTCCGTTCGCGCTGCAAGCTGTTAAAAATGTTGGCTTTCGGATTATCTTGATATAACATACGTCCTCGTGACAGTCGACATCAATTACTGGCACAAAGTGGCTTATAACAATCTAGCTTATCGTCCTGCTGGGACGATTCGCTATTCGCCCGTGGAAATATTGACTTGGGTGTGTTTGCTGGCTCTCTATATTCTACACGGTATGTGTATTTCATGAAATAAAATTCTACGCACTGAAAAAATTAGAACGCCTCCTCAAGTGTCATAAAAAGTGTATGCAAAAGTTTGCCTTTCTCTTTTATTGTCAACAATAAATTATAAAAATATTTGAGAATAAATGTCGTTTTAAAAAGGTTAATACAAAGGAGAAAAAATTCCAACTTTAAATAATTATGTATGTGCACATCATGTATGCATTTATTCCAATGTGACCACTTTTAATTAATTCTTCTTTAGCATTCGTATTATGCAGAATCAAAGAGATAGCTAAATATTTGCTTCTACATCGTGGATAACATAATTTCAAAGAACTTTTGTAAATTAACCATTAACAGTCCGCGATACATTTACAACTGAATGTTTTACAAAGTTTGCAACAGTATTCCCTCCACTTGCAATTTTAGTGTCGAGCCCAGAACGCCCAGATGTAATTCAATCCAATTATTCGTTTGATCACAGTGAAGAAGCCACTGAAAACCTTTTCTGTCAGTAATGATTGCATCGGTCGCCCGTTATATTTAATTAAAAAGAGTCATTGAAACAATGTGATCGACGTACAATAAAAATCAAACGAATCATATTTCCTCTGCATGCATTACTTAAGAAAAATATTATATCGGTGTCGACGATATTTTGTCTGCAAGTAAATAAACTCTTTGAAGCGCGGCCAAAAAATAGATCACTAGATTTTATGGTTTGTAGATCTGTGCATGCTCTGGTTCCAAACTATTCTTTATGTCATACCTACACTTGTTGCGTGTGATGTAATGTGAGTGGAAATACGAGCGTGTGTATAACGCATTCTTTATTCCAAGAATTATTCCAAGTTTGTGTCAATTATATGTAATAGTGAATTATTTTAATTCGTTTATTCACTCGTTTTTTGAGGAATATAATGCATACCGCATTTTGCGGATATCAGATAGCATTGCTGTAGGATGTGCTATTTAATTTGAAAGACTATCCCCTTCGAAGTAGGAGAAGGACGGAGAAAGGACCACTGCATGAAAGAGAGGTTGGTGGGGGAAGCAAGCGTTTGAGAGGCCCCTAGGGACTTACAGTGGCCGGAATTAATATTCGGACGCTTTAAAACAGACGATAACTTTTTTAATATTGTACTATACGATTTGAACTTTTTTGAGAAGTTGGAGCAATTAGTTTACTACAGGATGTGAAAAGAAATTTGTTCAAAAATTGCAATAGATCGGAATTGTAGAAAAAATACTAAAAGTTGCATTTTACAACCTTTCTATGTGTGTGAGCCTATATTGAAAATTTAAAAAATACGTTTTGTAAATCTGAATTATATAAAAAAATTTCTTTTCACATCCTGTAGTAAACTAATTGCTCTAACTTCCCAAAAAATTTCAAATCGTATAGCACAATATTAAAAAAGTTATCCTCTTTTTTAGAGCGTCCGAATATTAATTCGGACAATTTCGGGTAATTTCACCTTAAAATACCGAAATTACTTTCTTGCCAACCGAATATTAAAAATTGCAAAGGAATCGATCTAATAAATAAACATAAATCGTAAATATTAATACTAAGAATGGTGCAGGATCGATTAGTGAACAGATCAATCAACCAGCAGAGTCCTTTGTAAAATCCAAGAAAAATACATCGAAAGAGACGTCAAGAGCATTTTCACTTGACTGCAATCCAAGAAACCTTCCAGCCACCAAAATAAGCGTTCTCTTGGGTCCATCCTTTGCAAAATAATCTACGAAAACAGTGATTTTCATAAAGATCCGCAGTTCGGTTATAAATGTCTACGAGGTAGATCCCGGGCCATCTTTTTCTGGAAAGAAAATAAAGTCCGGAGGATAAAAACCGATCAAATTGTCGTCGAGATACTGTCATCTTGTTAAGAGTAATGTCGTTAATATTTTCTTGCGCGGCGCGGCTGAACGATGAAGTCGTTACGCTGGAACAATGCCAATGTCTAATTCCGTGCAGTTTCGGCCGAGGTTAGCGACACGGTAACGCCGAATATCATTCGTGGAAAACAAGAGGCAGTGACCTACTATGTAGATGTAGATGGTGCATGTTATATCACAGCTAACCTCGAGAATGCGGAGAGCAGAGTATCGGAAGATAACGGGGAAGAATCGGTTGCATCGGGTCACGCAGCAACTTTATATCGCTTAGTGGCTTAACGCCGCGCGCGCCGGTGCACGCTCCGTCGATACCAGGCTAAGTGAGAAGAAACTTTTTAATCCAATACTTTTTAATCAAACGGCCCGAAAAACGATTTCCCATTTCGAAACTAAGCTTCGCTCAAGGGGAACCGCGATCGATCCTTTCTCGCCTCGGATTACGTAAATACGCGTTCAAAGTCGTGATCGAAAGCTCGCGATCATGTCTATTATCAATTTTTCATATTATAAGGGTGATCGACAATTGGTGGTACAAAACAAATTAGTCGAAAATGTAGAATAACATTTTTCATATGAGTGTCATGATTTATTCTACATTATTGTGGACAAATATTATTCAGAATATCCACTGAAAATATAAATTCTAGTTGAAACGACAATGTCACATCTACTGAAGGTATCTGCCAAAGATATACAATGGAGGACGAAAGTATTCGTACGCCCTTTAAAACAGAATAACCTTTTTATAATTGTACCATTGAGCTGATGTTTTGTAAGCAATTAGAAGCATTGGTTTACTAAATGATCTGCAAAAAAGATTTTCTAAAAATTACAATCTACAAGGTTGGATGCAAAAATAAAAACAGCATTTTTTAAAACTTTTTTATTTGGGCCCTTAATGAAAATTTAAATAATATGTTTTGTAGATCCATGCTAGTTATATACATGCTGAATATTTCATCGAAATCGGTTGACGCAGGAAAAAACGACACGCATCGAAAGATGTACGATTCTGTGGATTTTAAGCAGAAACTAACCAAAAATCGCGAGCTCTTGGGTATGTTAATCGATTTCGATGAAATTTTCAGCATGAGTTAGAAAATACTTTTTTTCATTTTTGCATGCAATCTTGTAAATTGTAATTTTGGATGATCTTTTTTGCAAATCATTTAATAAACCAATGTTTCTAATTGCTTACAAAACATCAGGTCGTTTGGTACAATTATAAAAAGGTTATTCTGTTTTAAAGGGTGTACGAATACTTTCATCCTCCACTGTAAATTAGTTGACTGGTTCGAAATATCGTGGCAATTAGTTACAAAAATATTTTTTGTGAAACATTTATCCATGAGAACCATTTTTTACATTTTTTGAAGCTATCCAAGTGATTAATTGACACTTGAACTGATTTACATACACAGTTTTGTTATACATGTCAATGCATAACATCCTATTGATTACATTTTATTATTTTAAAAAATACTGTTTTCTTATTCCTAATCTATTAACATTATTAGGAACAAAAACAAACGTATATTTGTTCCATATAATAGTTCCTATATGTTGTAATGAATACATTTCGCATAAAAATTTGCTGTTAATCAAAAATGGACTTACGAATGAGTTAACTTTTCACGGACAGAAAGTGACTAGAAATATAGTCTAATCAGAACAATGGCTTGACCGATTCAAACATGCAAATAGATAATCCATTGTAGGACGTAATGAACAAACACTATCCCGCGTAATACATACTAATTGAAACCGTAAGCTAAAGAGGTCGAGTTCCTGGCGGCTAATTCAGCGCCGTTTCCGTAAATTTTCTCGGAAGCTTTTCTGCTATAACGATCGCTGCCGTCGAGGAGCATTTCGTCCCCGTATTTTGGAACGCGTTCCCAGCAGTTAATCGAGATAGAAAGGAAATTTGATGCAGACGCTGAGAGAGAGAGAGAGAGACACCGATGGTGGGAGCGGAGGGAGATGAGAATGCATCGTATTAAACGACGCTTGCAACGAGCAACAGTCGTGCCGGCAGTATTGTGACGTTGTTTTTCTTTTTTTTTTTTGTATATTTCATCTTCCGGCGCAAAAAAGGAAGCGCGAGAAAGGAAAGTCAGAAGCGGCTGACATTGTTAGCAGGCGTTGTAGCGACGCGCGTTTCCCCTGGCAAAAGTAATACGGACGCGCGTTCTATTCCATTTACGTATGCTGTATCTCTGTGAACTTCTCGTTTCAAGGTTTCTATCTCCGCCAGTGCCACAGATCGCCGCGCCACGGCCTCCGCTATATAGCGTATTGAAAACTTCCGACGGTACCACTCTTCCACCACCGCTCTTTGCGTCCTCCCGCACTTTTGCTCGCGTGTGCGCGGGCTTCGCTCTTGCTCATTATGCACCGATTCTCTCTTCGTTTGCAATCCGGCGGCAAACCCTTCGCTTCCCTTCGTTCCCGCTCTCGCTCTCCCTCCCGCAGAGGGGGTGCGTGTGTCTCTCTTTGCATTTTTCATTCCCCCTACCGCCCGGTGCGGTGCTGCTCCTAACCATCGGACCGCGTGCTAGCTCGTTCTTCTTCCTTTGTTTTCAACTTTCTCTGACTTTCCACCCCCGGCATGCCCCCGCTTCGGTCGGCTTCTCTTTCTCTGTCGTTGGTGTTCTTTGTGGAAAAGCGGCATTAATTACGACTGTGCGGAGAGCCGTAGACGAAAGTCCGTTACGTTACGAGGCGGCGGCGGCGTCGGCATTCCTGTATCCGAAAGTTTGTGCTTTCTGTGCCAGCAATTAACAACACGTCTACGCGGGCAGACTCCCACCGGCCGAGACCGGGAACAAGCAAAGGGTGCGACCGGCGATAGGGGTGCACGCAGAGCCTGGCCTTTTTTTCGAAATAGGATGTTCACGCTCGTTTACGTGCTCATTTTTTCTTTTCTGTTCTTCCCGACGCGCTTCGCTGCCCCGTTATAATTTGACGACTCGAAACAAATGCGCGACTACTGTTTCCTCAAGAATCTCTTCGGGCCGACGCGACGGATTGCTACAACCTGCTACTTAGTGACAAATTATTATATTCGAATGGGGTGTAATGGGATCTCTGGGTATGTAATATGTAATATGTTATATGTAATTAAGTTACTGTAATTATAATTTTTAAAAAAAGTAATCATATTAAAGTCATTTTTTTGTATTCACAGACTTTACCTTCTATAAGTCAGAAATATAGAAATATAAGGAAAACATCCGTTTGTTATAATTTTCATGTTCAATTCCTTCATAACAAAAAAATAAATATCATAATTGTAATTATCAAGTATCAAGAGGATATAAATTATTCAAAAATAATTTTGTCCACCTAAAATCGAAACATTTACCTCTGTGCGACGATGACTTCCTCGACAATGTTTACACGTCCACACTATTTCTCCAATATATCTTTTTATCGATATACACCCAACTAATTTTTACGCGGTCCTCTTTGACACGATTTTGAAATAATATGGTCCAACAAGAGAAAGATACCCGTATATGTATACAGGGTGTCACCTAACGTTTGCATTTCAAATATCTTCGTTGTTTTCTAAATGGAAATGCAAATATCTGTTTTTATATTGTACAAACATACACGCGATATACATTGCGATCTTCCACAGAAACACAAGCTTTCGTAATATGTCTACGTACACGTTTGTGTGTCTGAATTAGAATACTTCTAATGATAATTTCAATAAATTAATATCTGCGATGCAATGTTTCCCATACAACGTAATAATCTGTTTATTTTTTATTGCGTATTGCAGGATGAGGCGCAATCGAGGTCACCAACCGCGTGTCATTTCTCTTACGTTACCTGGAAAGTATTAACATCACCGATGTATCGAATAAAATTACTTGAAAACATTTATGCAATATTTTACCAACAACAAGCAGACTGGCAAATAAAGGAACGTTTTATCCGAATACACACGTACTATTTTTCTTTTATTTTCTCGCATTTCGAATACCACCCGTTTCTTGCCCGGCGAGCCGAGAGACTACCCCGTTCGAGCAATTTCTTGAAATTAATGGAACGCCTATTTCCGACGAAATCGTTCTTGTACACCGCGCGGGTAGAACAAGGTTACGCTTTCAAGTTATCTAACAATAGGGAACGCGTGGTTGGTGTTTTGCTTTTTACGATTCGACGATATCGTTGCTTGCGGGAACACGTGTCGGCGTTCCTTTGAGCACCTCGAAAAAGCCCAGCGCGAAGTCCGCGGTGTCTGGGCGTTTATATGGGTAGAAAGCGCGAAAAACAAGAACCACGTCGTCCGTGTTTCACTCCCGTGGTCCCCCATCCCTCCCGCCCCTCTCCGAAATGCACTTTCCTCCTATTACTTCTTGTACCCTTTTTGCGCGACTGCATTCTCGTAATTTGTGCTCGTGCCAGGATATAAACCGTCGTCTCTTTGACTGCTCTGTCGAACGAAACACAGGAAACGGGCGAAGCCTTGAAGTGACGAAAAGTGGAATTCTCATCGTCTGTTCTGGAGAACGATACGCCTTGAACGCGCGGATTCTTAAACCTCCACGAGCGGAAAACACGCTCGCAGCTACGACGCGCCGCGCCACGCGGTGCAACAAGCTTCCCCCCAGCTTTCGAAACTGAAACATCGCTGTAATCTTCGTTCCACGGCAGACGGGATAAAAACGAACACACCATTTTGCCATCGCCGCCGTTTGCCAACCCCCGCGCAATTATAATTCCTCGCGGCGCTCGCAGGAGTCCCGGTCTACTTAGAAGTCACTGACTCTTTTGCTTACGGTATTACAGTAATTTCTCATAGAACCCGTCATTTTGATGGTTCCCGTAAACCTAGTGTTTTGATCAAATTAAGAAAATTTTAGAAACGAATTGGTAACACACACAGTAAGGTTTGCATTTTTGACAGCGTGGACTGTAGAGCATCGGGTAATGAATATTTCTTAATTTCATTACTGCTAAGTTCCCCGGGATGAACATTAATTTACGAATCTAGGTTTGCGGATATTTATGAAAGGTGGTCTATTTCGTTGAATCTACTGGCACAGTGGACCGATGAATGCCTCTCATTTTTTCCAAGAGTTAATTTTCAGTCTGTAAAAAACCGCCGCTAGTTTATCAGTCGACACAATGCAATATTGTAAATTACATGCAACCGCGGAAAATGAAAAGAAAATGCTGCGGAAGATTACGGTGACTGAGGGTTTGGGCCGTAATCCAGTTTATGGATTCGGTCTTGTTTGCAGAGGCAAGCTGCCTCACGGAACAATACTCACGGGATGCAAAGTTCTTATGCATCATGCTGGAAGAAAACAGAAAGTTATTCGTCCATATGAATATTCATGACTGTCGTAAGAATAGGAATCTCCGGCGGGAGAAGCGAGAGGCGAGCAGTAGTTAGAAACATTCTGACATTAAAAGCTGAAATTAGCTGCGGGGACCGCGTAGCTCGAACGTAACGTTGAGAAGTAAATAGTTCATGCAGCCTGTAGAATCGTATAAGAACAAGCATCACCCAAGACTGCAGTAAATTATCAAACAGCTTAAGGACTGGCTTCCCTCGGCTGCTGTACATATGAATATAAATTGCTACACAGACGCGCGACCCCTCTTATGCCAGCTCGTGGCATTATTTCCGTACATTCGGCGACAACGTGTAATCACGGCGCCAAATTAAAATATTACTTCTCCGACGTCACTAATTTCCGAATCATACATTTGAGCTGTTTATTTTGGAAGTGGCCTAAGTCCATTTGTCAATCATTTTTTGGTGATTGCAGTAACATGTACAACTTGAAGTTAGCTGTCTTAAACAACATTTTGCGGTTAAGTATATTCAGAGAATACGATCATTTTTGACACAGAAATTTTCGCGATTATTTCAATAATTAAAAACGTCACTTTGAAAGTGGCCTGCGTCCAATCCATTACTGATAATGTCCGAAAGTACGGATTTTCAAATGTCCGAACGCAGTGATGAAGGTAATTCTAATTAATCAGTATTAATTAATATTTAAGAAGTTAACCTCACTTTTTGGACAGTTGCTTTAGTTGAATAATCAGTACGTTTACTTAATACAGTGAAAGAAATTCACGCAATACACATTTACAATGGAGCATAATGTGGAAATCATAGACCATAAATTCTTAGTATCAGGACATTCGTTTTTAACGAATGATAGAGATTTCATTATATTACTGATTGATATTATTATATTTCATTATATTAATAAACGGCTCATTTATTCGCATTGGAAATCAAAATTATGCACTATAACATCGACTTAGACTCATGATGACGATTTCATTTTCTTGTAGTTTATTTACTGCGTTTATTGAAAATAAAGTATATCGAACTTCGTTCGATATACCGAACTTTCTGTATTCTTGGAATTTATTAGCGGATTGGCGGAACAGCATATTTTTTCGCGTTCCGGAAGCATACCGCGGAAAAATTGAAGGGTACTGCATTCCACGCGATCGGCCCTCTGATGCATTATTATCCTTCTGTTTGCAATGCATACGAATTGTTGTTGTATGCGCATTGTACGTAATATTGCATAATACCGTGACACAGCCAAGGCCGGCCGATAGAGAAGGTTTTTCAGAGCAGATTGTATCGGTTTCTTCTTAGCATATTCCGGTACGCTTCTCGCTACAGTGCACTTCGGTAATTTGCGCGGCGGCGCGAAATCAATAAGAAACAGGAAACTCGAATAGACGACGACTTACCGGGTGTTTTCAACTGTAGTAGTCAGTTCCATTCACGCGCGCTCTTTTTACCCGATATATATATACATATCCCCCTCATAGATTTCATATTCCATCGCGGAGAGCTAGCGGGTGGCAAGAAAGAATTCGGTGCGAACTACATTTTTCCGCCCAACCCTCTCGTCGACACGGATGAAATATATTCCATGTCCATATCGGCACGATTCTATTCATATTCGATTCCTTCCCGTTAGACTTTTGTCAATTATAGATTGTAGTTATGGCCACGCAACTGTCATTACGCAACGCCGACGTTCTGTATTCTTGTCGCGATCGGGTTCTGTTCACCCGAACACATACGGTCGATTGGTTGAAATTTGAAACCTCGCTTATTATCGCTGTTTCCATCATAATTAAAGACAGTAAGTTGCTTTGCTTTTAATTAACCTCTTTTGGTATTTAATATCGAGACAGACTCATGATTACAAAAATGAATAGATGAAGTACTACCACTGGCAAAAAATATTCGATCAAACAAATCGAGGGTCTATCATTGCAATCATTCAAATTGTCAATGTGGAAAATATTTCTATTAACGATACATGCAACAGCAATGATTAAAATAAATATCTTTGTTTTTTCACAACGGATACAAAGTGGGCACATGAGACACCGGCTTAAGGGACGGTTTAATCACCCCCAAGCTAACGGAACATTGTTGTGGCAAAGTCTATCGTGATTTTTATCGTGAGAAATATTAGAAAGTGTTCTTTAACATTCACAATTTTAATCGAATATTTTCTACCAGGGGTAGTACAAAACTGTCAAGATATTAACACTGAACCAACCATCACCGGTCAAAATGACCGATTCCAGATTTTTTATTTTATGATTATTGATATAATAAAAATAATTTCATAAGAAATTATTGTACAGATATCTTTAGCGGAGCACATATTACAATAGGAGCTGCACAAAGTCTAAATAAAATCAATCTTGTCATTTTTATAAGGGAACATGTACCAGTTACTTTTAAGGGTCGGTAGATTTAGTGTTAAAAGAATATCAGGATTGTGTTATAAACAAAAATCAACAATAAATGGCACAAATAGAGGCTTCAAGACGGGAAATGAGTGCAGTGAGAATTTAGATGGAACGTTTGTAACTGCGGGTTACAATGGACCCAGATCGCGGTGTCCGAGGGATGACATCGCCTGCATTCGAAAGAACCGATCTCCAAATAAATGTGTTACGTTCTTCGTGTATTATTGTACACAGAAGCGCTTGGAGGTTGGAGCCCGAATTTGAGACCACCCCGTGGAAGGCACGCACGGATAAATACAGATATTTCAGAAGCTGGGTCCTCCATTTTATTGAACGCCGAACGGAAATGTCTACGGATGCAGCTATTAGAGCCCGCGGCGCGATTTCCTCAATCTCTTCTATCCCGTTCCATTCGCAGTTCGAGCGAGGCTCTGTCAGTGTCTCGTTTACAGATCGCGGCAACAAGACACGTCGAAACTTCTAACCACCATCCGTTCAGAGGAAATAACATTAATTACTCGACAGACAAAACTCCGCGGCGCGATGTACGGAGAACACGGCGCGGCGGCAGATAGTTTGCGCTTTCTGTTTAGCAATTAACAACATTCGCGCTGGATTCGGTCGCGAGAGGTGAAAGAGAGGGTGAAAGGGTTTAACGATGGGGGCGGTGCAACAGGAAACGCGGGGGTGGTTGTCGCAGGCCGACACATATCTTTCTTCCTTCAAACACGTTTTTATCCTCGTTACTTTTTCTTTTCACGTTTCTTTCCGCGGCGTCTCCGAACCCAGTCCAGAAGCCTCCACCCCCACTCACCCCTTTAGCGCCAGTAATTTACCCGTAGCACGAAATAAACCGCCGTTACCTTGACTACTCCCTTGCCGGGTATTTCCGTGAGTTTCCACGGTTGCGTTTTTATCGCATTGTATCGCGCCGTGCCATCGCGACGACGACGGCGACGTCGACTGCTACTACCACGTCGAAAACACCGACCAAGAGGGTGGTTCTCGTTCGTTTGTTTGTTTGCTTGTTTGTTTTGGTTTCCTTCCATCGCGACGCACCACCTTTTTGGTGCTCAGCTGAGACGAAGGTGCGCGCGCTCCATTGTACCCCACGATCCACCGGAAGTTTTCATGTTTCCATCTAACCGGAGTTTCAAATGTAGTTCATGTCTCCGTTTAGACCACTGATTTCCTCTTATGATAATGGTCGTGCTTTGTTGTCGAAAATGGACGAACAGCTTCGGAACAATTAAAAGAAGTTTAATGCGCGCGGGTCGCGTGCGATACACATTTTATTACGGAGTATAAATGGCTTCTTACCTCGATGAAAGTGGCAAAGGTGTTTGAAAAATAGGGATATTTCAGGGCAAGCTGTGTTTAGAATACGTTCCTGTATATGCAGGGTGTTCGATTGGGAAGTAATTCTACGCGCAAAACTGAGTCGAAATGCGAAAAGTTGAAAAACGAGTCTAAAGTCGGGTTCGCGTGATTTAGTAGTTTGCAAGAAGTAGAATCGGTAGATCATGATCAGTCGATTCCTATTAGCACGCGTATTCCCTGAATTTTCGATTTATTCGAAAACGAAGAGGCAAATGAAAAAATTTTATTCTTTATTTTCGAAACTCGAAATCACGTTTTGAGAACCAGACAATGTAGTAAAAAAATGATTTAATTAAGCGTTTCTATTTCGTTGACAAAAACTGTTCGTTAGAGCATGCTTCGCTATATTGAATAAATAGTAACGTAATAATGAAGATATTAAGTAAGGTTCATGCATAATCAAGATGAAACCTTAATAGCCGCAGTGATCATTAGCATAAACTAAAGTTGAAACTTTTTTTCGGGAGTGGGGGCCGAAATTTTTACCGCTTAGGGCCCTCACTTGTCTTGATCCGCCCCTGGTCGTATATTAAAAAAGTTGTCGTCCTTTTAAAAGTGTCCGAATATTACTGTAATTTACTGTATTGTCCCGCAGCATGCGAATTGAAATGGAACAGGTTCCGTCTGTTAAACGTAAAAGCAGAAGCTCCGAGGATTCGCGGCGAGTTTCGACGCTTGGAGTACAAAGAAACCCAACAATGGTGAGTGATGCGCTGTAACAAAATCTGGGGTTTAATCTGCACATTAAAAAACGGAATTCAGGCATCGCTCGCGTACAGTTGAACGCGTTATCTCGTTAGGGAGAGCTCTCGGCAACGCTCCGCAAGATGGTTTCCATTGTCATATACGCCCACCGGCAGGATGTACCGCGTTCCATTCTTAATCCATTAGCCGCTTAATCTCGCCTCGCAACATTTACATGTTTCCGCGGGACGAGCGAATGTAAAGTTTCGGCGGGTGCTATCGTATTTTCATCAGGCTGGAAGTAGTCAGTGCTGTCTGTGTCTATCTGTTTCCCTCTGACTCTGCGAGAGAGACCACGACGAGGACAACGAGGACAACGAGGACGACGCCGACGACGACAACCTCGGCGACTAGGCGCGACGTCGAGTTTCACATTTGCACAACACATAAATACGTAATTCAAACTGGAGAGACCAGCCTTCGGGCTCTACTTTTGTTAATTCCATCCCGTCTGCGACACTCTAGCCACCGGGAAAACAGCGGCGATCGTGGTACCGCGGGTAACATGTGTGCGAATGATCGTTCGCTGTGAATCATTTTAATTTCGTTGATGGAAGCGATTTATCGGACGCTCGAACGGCGAAGCGGTGGTTGGATGTGGAAGACTTCAGCGTCTTCCGCGTGACGTGAAATAGTTCGCGATATCTTTGTAGGAACCAGTGCCGCCAGAATCGACCAAAACTGGTCGATTTTTCCTCTCCTCCTTTTCCCATTCTCAAGCGTGCATTCGAGACGATTGATAGAGAAAGGTTATTAGAAAAATTATACCAGTATGGCTTTAAGGGAGCGGTTCTAGAGTGGTTTAGATCATACCTAAAAAACAGAACGCAATCAGTAAGATATAATGATGAATGCTCTAAATTATTGTCTACGAAATATGGAGTGCCACAAGGATCGGTTCTAGGTCCGTTATTATTCGTAATATACATAAATGATCTCGTTAAAGTTTGCCCGCAGGACTGTAATATAAAAATGTTTGCAGGCGATACCTTAATATATGTAATATATGGATATAATTTCTCTGCTGGTGCAAAATATTTTGAAACTGCAAGGTGTTAATAATGTATATTATAGATCACGTCTTTGTATGGAACGGTGGACACGGATAAACTGGTAAACTCGTTTTTATTGGCTCTATTGTACTTTACTGCGTTCGCGTTTTTCTGAGTTTTGTGTGTTCGTGATCTGAGTCTCTTATATTTCTCGTGATCTCGCGAGTTATGTCTTCCGCATCATTGTGATTGGTGTTTCACTAAGATCTAGCAGCGTCGCCTCCGTTATTAATTTAGTTCTATCCTGACTGGTTGTTGCTTGTGAAAAGTATAAAATGTAGGCACATACGCTACAATTCTTCAGCTGCAACAATGAGAGTTTAGTCAACGAAACTAAAAAACTCTAACAAACCTCCAATAAATACAGAGGCGTTAAATGTCAAAGTTATTTTAGAAAATGTGTTCAACAACCTAACATTGCGATCTAAAATAATGTCAAGTAATAACTAGACTGCGGATCTTTATGCATTTATGGAGAAATTAGCTAGATGAAATGTAAAACAATAAAATATTAGAGAAATCAATGGTGTTACGTTGTTTTCAATGTAAAGACGCCATTAAGGAATGAAATTAATTTTCATCTAACTCCTGCTTCCCACAAATGATGCAGAACATTTTTATTTTGCATAAAGATCCGCAATGAAGAGGCAATGCCATCTCTACCCGAAAAACGAAATGATTTTCCCATCGAACTAATAGTAAGTAAATGACACGAAACTATTTGCCGATTAAAGTAACAGTGAACGGTGGAATACGGCTCTTATTAATGCTTCGAAATAATTATCGTGATAAGATTTTGCGATTCGCGTATATGAATGGGATTAGGGGAGTTAAATCGGTGCTAATTCAGACAAATCCCTGGTAGCGTGATCAGCTTATTGCCTCTCGAATCACACGGTTTTCATGTGGAGGACAAACCGGCGAACGTACAGAGTGATATATCCTGATGTACGTGGAACTTGTGTCTGATCAAAGGCCGGAAGGTCGACAGTGGTACTTCGTTTGTTCGATTTAACGACGCGCCGTTAATTAATTCAGTCTCTTCGATGCTAACAAGTACAGAATGTTTGGAGGAGAGAGAGGAGTCCTCCGGCATGCGCGAAATCAAACGGGCGCGACACATCGGTGGCAAAACTACAATAAAGGTGAAACTACGACGCGAGACCGAAATCGAAAACTGCGGTGGAAATTCAACCCGCCACGGACTGTCGCTGATGCTTTCACTATGACGACTCCGGGATCTCGAATAAACCGAGTTTCCGTCCCCACTCTTGTCCTCTCCCGTTAATGTCATATACAAACTATGGCACCCGAAGACGAAACGCTTGCCATGGTTTCTTGTTAGGAAACAGGCGAATGGAACTGGTTATGATCCGAGCGCCTGCCTCTCACACGAATCTGCTCTTCAGATCGAGGATCTGTTAATTAATGAAGGACTCTCGCAATAAATGCCTCCAAGAAACAAAAATAATTTTTCATGCGAGTTTACAGTCGTATCAACATATCAGAATTTTAACACATACAATAGGACGCATGTAGTGTGAAGTCTTTAGTAGCCCAACATGCTTCGGATGTTGCTCAATCTAAGATAATCCATATGCAACATTATTTATTCTGCAAAGTTTTATTTATATTTATATCCGATGGAATTCGATTAGTTTAAAATTGTGTCCGTACATTTTAACACTAGGTTTACGGAGCTCTAGAAATAACTATTTCACATTATTTTATAAACGTAAGAATGTGTCTATCCAAATTTTTGGCCATTTTTCCGATAATATCTGTGATTGCAAAGAAAAACGCCGCATGTCACAATTTCAAAGAATTTGAATTTATACGTTAATTGTGCTCTATAGTATAGAATTTATATATCTGCCAGAAAGAAGTCATGGAAATGAATTCGAAAGGCTGAAAAAAATAATGCAATTTAACCGATGTCCTATG
This sequence comes from Lasioglossum marginatum, assembly GCA_028455795.1. Lineage (NCBI taxonomy): Eukaryota > Metazoa > Arthropoda > Insecta > Hymenoptera > Halictidae > Lasioglossum > Lasioglossum marginatum. The sequence goes on from CM052275.1 coordinate 2,758,801, forward strand.
TCAAAGCATTAGTGATCAAAACTTTAAACGGCAATATCTCGAAAGTGAAATTATGTGACATGCGGCATTCTTCCTGACAACCACAGATATATAGCCAAAGAAATAATTTTGGTAAATGATTTCTCAGAGAAGCATCTTTACTATCTTAACCCTAATCCGTCCCTCGTGTCAATTTGACACAGTTTTCCCGAAACAAGTTATACTGTTCTTAAATGTTAAATGTAAATTGTAATTTTTAGGAAATCTTTTTTGCAGATCATTTAGTAAACCAATGCTTCTAATTGATTATAAAAAATCAGGTCGTTTGGTACAATTATAAAAAAGTTATTCTATTTTAAAAAGTGTACGAACACTTTGTACGCCCACTGTATGTACAAATGAATGTTCATTGCTAAAAACCTTGAGGTGCCTTATCATTTTGACCACCAGTGTATGTACAAGGTTCACTGTAGGGGTTGACGCTTGTGTAGAAGCGTTACTTGCACCTAGAATGTCACTGGGAAGCGTGTCAGGTATTAAGTGGAAAAAATCGGCAATTCCCTAACGCGTGGTACGACGCATGGTGACTGTTCCGGCGATAACAATTTGCCTCCCCGTGACAAGAATTGGCGTTGGCTGATACTGTGCTGCTGCAACAGGACGCCCCGGACACGAATCACACGGGCACTTGAGTGCGAATTGTTATCACGCGGGTAGTTACCGCGGTTGTTATCTAGTTAGCAACAAATCTTTTTCGTCCTCACCGTCATCTTCGTCGTCGTCCTTGGTTTAGATGCAGCCACGTTGCGGCAAACCGCTTCGAAGCGATACATATCTGAAAACGAGTGGGGGCAAGACGTGAGTCGAAAATCGTGTACGGCATAACTCTTCGTATTTACCGTGGAGGATGCAGATATTCACGAGCAAACATACATCAGTTGCGCATACAGAGGAGTACACAGACCTGTGTACGTACAAATATGCACGGGAATCGCCGGTGTTCCATGGAAATCGGTATCCAGCCTGTATTCTTGACGACTCGATCATTCACCGAAATTCTCATCGTCGTTGTCTGCGTTTTCTGCGATAGCTTAAGGGCACGTTCCAGTTTAGAACGTACTATATTTTCAGATAACTCCGCGATCGTTTTTACTGTGAAACTGTACAATTTTAGTATTGGAATTTCTCCACTGTGCTTTATATCTTAATGAGATCTACAGGCTTTTAGACATATCGAAAATCGAAATTGAAAATCGATAAATAACTATTTAATTGTTATCTAACTTATTTACTCTTTTTCTTAATACGTTTGCTATAATCAGGGACCATAACTGTTATAACCAAAAAGAAAAAAAGTCCTGGAATAACAAGTATTTCATCGACTAAAATCGTATTGGTTACAAATAAGGATTATAAGTAACCGAACATTTTTTCTCTTGTTGGTAAATGTTATCGTTGAGAGAAATTCATTTCGATCACTTATAACAGTTATTGATAAAGGAAATTTGTAATAGTTATTATTAAATAGTACAACTTTCAAATGGTGGACAATCAATTATTTCATAAATTTTTTATTCATAAAATTAATTACTACAATCAAAATTTAATGTGACAAACAAACAGATTTTGTGTTGTACTTATGGTCTGTTGATTCGTGTTGTTGTACGAAACCTTCTCAATGAATTTCACAGGCTTGCTCCATCCGAAAAAGAGTAGACAACTCGATAATTAAGGAAGCACCAAAATGAATTTTCTCATCAATAATTACTATGAACAAGTGAAAAGAAATTCGATCATCGATAGGTGTTATGAGCGATCGAAATAAATTTCTCTCATCGATAACTGTTATGAACGATCAAAATGAACTTCTCTTATCGATAACTGCTTTGAGCAGTCGAAACGGTTTTTCTTCATCGATAACAGTTATCGAGGAGGATCCAATTTTTTGGACGCTAATAACTGTTATTTGTAACCAAAAAGTATAAAAATCGTTATTTTTTAAACATTTTGTTCTTCGAATTTTATTTTTTATATTTTGTGTAGGTTATCTTAAATTTCAATAATAAATAACTTTTTATTAATGACTTTTATCGTAGAAAATTTTAGAATAACTGTTATTTTTGGTCCCTTTAGGCCTTGGAGCCTATAATCACTTATTTTGGTAACAATTTTGTAACAACGAAGAAACGTTTTTGATTTTCTCAATATCATGCTGTGCATTAAAACAAAGGACCCAGCTAAATGCATAATGAAAACAGCAACGTTATTAAAATTTCGTTTATAATAAATGATCGTGTATCAGCGAAATTATTATTTCTACATTCGGAGATTCTATCTCGCCGGATAAAGATTATATAGAATTAATTTGTCTCGACACCGGTAGTGGGCGTGTTAATTGCCCCGCGACGGTTTAAATGAAATAAAGCGAAATGAAGGAAAGATAAGAAAAAAAGAATGCTCCTCGCAAATAGAGGGCCGAGAGTGCAACCGCTGCAAGTCTGGCGGTAATTTTTCCAAGTGGTGGTATGTAGCGTTGTCTCGCAAATTTAAGAATTTTTAAGCAATCCTCAATAACTCCAGCTAGCGTGCCTCGTTGACCCCCGAACCAGGCAATAAACGTTGGCCGTTACCAGCCGACATATGAACGTAGCCGCGGTCATTTTGTACCGTAATTTCCAGGAACCGCAGCCTCGTCCACTCCCAACAGTAATTTCAAATCTCGACCAATATGTTCAGACCTCCTAACTGCTAGCGTCAATAATTCGCGAATTCTCACCCGTAATCCCTTCACCAAACTACAGTTTTTAAGATTTTAAGTGAATGCTCCTGCGCTACGATCAGTATGCGGCATGTTACTACCGCCTATCCTTCATCGACAAAATCTGCGAATTGAAATCTGTAACTTGTACTACGTCGTTGAAAAAATAAATCAAATTACGTAAAATAAAAAAGAATTTTAAATAAAATAATATCACACTTCCTAATAAAAAGATTTTGAACCTGTATTTTTTTTTGTTGATCTATGAGTAAAATTACTCATGTACACTACCGCTTAAAAATATGTGGACACTTGCGAAATGTGTAACAGCAACATCTGAAATAGTGACTAAAATCGATCTTTTTTACTTTCTCATGGAATATCTAACGTTTTAAGTTAAAGCTACCTATGTGGGAACTTACCAATATATATTAGTAGACTGCGGATTTTATGCATTTATAACAAAAATGGGTAAGTCCAATTTAAAAAAGATTAGAGGCGAAGAGAATTTAGTGTATTATTATACAATGTATTATTTTCAAGCCACCACAATTATTAAAGAAGAAAAGAACTTTCTCCTTGGTCTGTGTTTTCTAAAATTCATGCAGAACATTTTTATTTTGCAGTCTACATATTAGTCTAAGATTAAATATGAGATTCGTCGACGTATCCACCGCGATTGGATATTACCGCTTGCACTAATCGCGGCAATCATTCCATTAGTTTGTTATTCTATTAGTACATTTTATTATTAGTATTTGTATCGAAAAATTCTCTGAATTCGCTCTGCATCTTCGAAATGAAACAAAGTGAAATCCTTTCAAGCACCGAGACCGTTCCACTAGATTTCGTATTTGTAGATAGAAATATATATTATTGCATTCTCATTATATAATTTGTACATCAAAATAAATTCTATTGTGCTATGATACTACAATAATAATTGCGAGTGACAAAATTGTTCTAAATATTTTTTCTACTAAGTTAAACTACGTTTTGTAGAGAAAAAGGAAGTGTCCACATACTTTTGAACGGTAGTGTAAATATCTTCGAGTTTGTTAACCTCTCCTTTTAAAAAATAAGTTTGCCAAGGCCCTGCTCTAGATAATCAAAGTATCGTTCCTCTATTTCGACATAGAGCAGATCGAGAGTGCCAGAATATGCGATAGAATATCAGTGTCTACGTCAAGGAGAAAAAATATGTTTTGAAGACACGAGATGAAAATCGTGTACGACGCAAGTTTCCGTATCTAGCACGGAAATACGGATATTCCGGCGTGCACATCGCTGCACATGGGACATTAGGTACATAGAAAATATACAGGTAGATCCGCGGAACACGCTCCAAGTTCATCCCTACGGCGTATGTTTCCCTAACATGATCATTCTCTTACTGCGAGTGCACCTTCCTCGTCCGTCTTTCCATGCATTTTCTTTGTGCCACGCCGTACGGTTTTCATTCAGATGTTTCCTCTTATCAATGTACATCGATGATATACAGACACCAATGCCTTCAATTTACATTCGAATCGAATTTCAATAGCATCTTGATCAAATCCTTTCCATATATGTTCGTACTGTCGACTGCGTGTTTAATAGTTGCCATTGTTATTGAGATAAATGATCAGCTGTTCACAACCCTTGTACACAAATACAACTTACAGTGGCCGATCAAATGTGGATTTTACGCTAAAGAGACGATTCTATATTGAAACAATAAATTTTGTAATTTAAGCCTAGTTATACTGAATTGTTAATATTTGTCGATCAAATTGTTAGAACCATCTGCAAAAGCAGATTTTACATTAAAGAGACGATTCTATATTGAAACAATCAATTTTTTCATTTAAATTCACCCATTTACTAATAATCACAATGAAATATAATTTGTTGATTTAAAGTGTAGAACAAAAATGGATGGATCGTCGTTCTAGTCTCTTTTATGCAACGATTATTAAAAAATGTTTTAAGGTCCCATATTCAGTGTGGCAGAAAATGAATTACTTGATGTATCGGATGGTCGAATCTCCAGTGTAGAGTAAGTTCGAGGGAAGTTTGAATCTAACATAGTAGAAAGTGAAAACCACAGACTACCGCGAGACCTGTTTTTCCTGCCGTTTCAAGCGACGCTGCCTAATTGATAAGGGTAGTTGTACTTTTGTGTCAAAGATACAGTGCCTGTTCCATCGGACAACGGAACGATGCAGGGAAGCATTCGAGAGCATGCAATTAAGGGGGACACATAAGGTGCTCGGCAAACAAGTTGCAAACTGCATCACATCGAGTTCGCGCAGTATTTACCATTGAGATGCAGATACCCGTATGCAAACACGCAGAACCTGTAAACAAGGTGGAGACACATGCGCAAGACTTCGAATTACTGGGTTGGTGGACTAGCCCCCATGATGTACTTTTCCTAACTTCGTTATCCCATTCTCATTGCGTCGCTGCACGGCTAACTTCTTCCTACTGATTACGTGATCCGAGGAATTTTGATGCGACCGTGGACCAATAACCACTAGCAATTTCATAATCATTTCTAGCTTTATATCAAGCTACGACATAATCTTCACTCCGCCTTAGTAAACAGTGCTAATGACACTGCCATCGTCTCTTCTTTTTAAATAATTGCTGACAGAGTTGTTGCAGCTGTTCTTATAAATGATACTTAATGTGTATATTTTATTAACTTCTTGCCTTACGATTCAGTTTACGATTTCAGTGATTAAAATTTTTTTTGTAATTCTTAATTTCCTAAAAAAGGAGAAACTTTATATATATATATATATATATATATTGTGCACCTATATGTTCCCCAATAGCTGTACATTAACAAAACCAAAATAGAATTTTATTTCGATTTAAAGAAAATTAATAGTATACATATTTATTGGACTCTATTCAGAATCTTCATCACGTGTCTGGCACGATATTGTAAGGCAAGGGGTTAATTCAAGAAAAAGAAGCTGAGGTTTAGAACACATGTAATTTAAGTTGTTGTACAACAAAATGACGAGGTGAAATTACAATTTTTGTGTGAATAATTGTGATTATTCGATAGTGTGTAATCGTGTCTTTGAAATAGGTTACAAGTCACCCTTCCTTCAGTTGCACTATAACCTCTTCTAACTTTGTTACAATACCCTAAGCAACGAAGCACTGATTTCATTCATGTATTTTTCTATTATACATACATATTTCACTAGTTTATAACCTTTCTCGTCCTTTTCACTTAGAGAAATAAAAAAACCATCAAATTGGATTGCTCGTCACTGTTTCCCTCCTTTTTAATGGACAAAGGTGTATACGTATAAGTTTCTGTTCGATCAAACTCTGAGGGTAGTACAAGGCAATATTGGGTAACATGATTTTCAGCCTAATTGAATTCCAGGTAAAGTGGGACTATACGCTCGGAAATTCTGTAACCCTTATTTGTGAAATATTCGCGAACGTATAAATCCGATAAGTTAAATCGAGTTTAATAATCAGGCCGTTTATTCCGATAATCTAAATAACTAAAAGACTTGTGGTCTTTATAAAAGTCTGAGTAATACGATCCTAAATTCTACAATTTTATCGAAAATATCGAAAGCATAACCAAATTAATAATGAGCCTGTAGCTTCAGTAACTTTATTTTCCTAGATTCTAATTATAATTTTAAATATGTATAATGATATATACTTTTCCATTTCTATTCAACTACATTATTAACCCCTTGCCTTACAATATCGTGTCTGACATGTGATGAAGATTCTGAACACATTCTGATAAAAATGTATGTTAATAATTTTCTTTATAAACCGAAATAAAATTCCATTTTGCTTTAGTTAATATACAGCTATTGGAGAACATACAGGCATACAATTTATATCAATATTCTTCTTTTTTAGGAAATTACGACCCACAAAAAAAGTTCTAGTCACTAAAATCGTAAAATAAATCGTAAGGCAAGGGGTTAAAATTAAATTAAAATCGCTATTTTCTTATCTAATAAAAAGTTCACGTACTTGTAAAAATTTATAACGCCGATACTATAAAGCGTGAAAGTGTACTCTATTTTCGATGTTGCACTTTTCTAGTAGGAAACATTTCGCAATATCCTTTAGTAGCAGCTCTGGAACTTCTGGCGTACTAACCGCACACGAAATGCACATCTGCATCCTCATGATTCAGAAATTGTTTTGGCATTTTGAAGATGGCGGGCAGTTATTTCACAAACCAGAACAAAGCTGAAATTAACTTCCTAGTGCATTGTGTAATTTGCGGTTGTGCTGAATCATGTGCAAAAATAGCAAACATATCTCGTATCAACACATAACATAAACATTATGTGTTTCGTCTTATCAGATGTTGAACTCGCTATCACAGAGTACAGCGTTATCGTGCTCGTCGCGTATTATATTTTTGTTTCAACGTATTCATGAACCATTTGTGGAATTTTTATTGTAATAAAACATTTTGGTTTTATGTATATAAAATTTCGTCTGTACAAAATACTATATTCTATTATGGAGTTTTTATTGTAATACGACATTTTGGTTCTATGTGTATACAATTTCTTCTATAAAATATTCTATGTAGAATTTAAAAGCAGTTAGACGTTATAAATTTTTAATCCCTTGCCGTACTTTTTCTTTTACAGTTACAGTGATTAGGATGTCTTTATCCCGAAAAATGTTGCAGAAGAGAAGAGAAAATTTATATTTTTTGTATGACTACTTTTATTTGAATGCTTAAATATTGATTACAGACGAATCAAATTTTATTTGATGTTGACGTTGTTAGACTTTGTTAAAAACCTTCATCTGGCTCGTCAAAATACGGCAAAAGGTTAACACATTGACTGCCACGGTACTTTTCAGGATTCCGCGGTGTAAGAAGCCAATTTAATTGAAAATCATATAAAAACTACGAGATAACTCGTAGTTGCGTTGCAACGCAACTACGAGTTATCTCGTAGTTTTTATATGATTTTCAATTAAATTGGCTTCTTACACCGCGGAATCCTGAAAAGTACCGTGGCAGTCAATGTGTTAACCTTTTGCCGTATTTTGACGAGCCAGATGAAGGTTTTTAACAAAGTCTAACAACGTCAACATCAAATAAAATTTGATTCGTCTGTAATCAATATTTAAGCATTCAAATAAATGTAGCCATACAAAAAATATAAATTTTCTCTTCTCTTCTACGACATTTTTCTTATGATCAACTTATTATCTCGTAGTTGGCGTCCTAGGCAATAATGCAAACTACGAGTCATCTCGTAGTTGGCAGTCAATGGGTTAAACAGATAAATTTTACAAAATACGAGCATTGAAATCTTATCGCATGGTATCGCCGTGAAATCCAGAAATTTGTATAGTCCTAAAAAAGGTTGTTCCAGCACGTGGTCTTTCCCAAGGAACATTTGCATGTATCGTAACAAGGGGGTTAATCCGCGGCGCAAATAAATCCGTAGCGGCAGATTGTGAGACGCGAAATTCGACGACTCATCCGTGCAATAATTAGGCGTGTCCGTTGTGTTAAGAAGACCACGTGATACTTGTACGTAACGCTGCGCTCAGTTTCCCCCGTATTTACCCTCGAGATGCAGATACCCTTCCGTGCAAACATGCATCACCGCGGAAACACGGCGAGGGCGAAGGGTGTGGCGGGCGTGCACGTACATCCCAGGCATCCTTTCGAGTTTTCGAATCGCGTTGAAGAGCAGACTCCACGGTGTACTTTTCCTAACTTCATTATACCGCGTCGCGGGCACCGGCGTGCTTGTTTGTGCACTCGTTACATCGGTTTGCTTGCACCTTTATCCACCCCTATCACGATTTTCGCTCTCTCGTCAGTATGCTAACGCATTCCGTCGTTCGTTCCGCGACCGAAGAGAATGGTTAAAAGGGACGCGGGGCTGGTTTAGAGACGACACAGAAGCGAGGCGGGGGGGACAGAAAAAAAATTTTGTCAAATCGACGTAGCCCCGCGGCATGGTATACATAATACATGGGAATAATATTAGTCTGCGCCGACGAAACGACGCTTTTTCACGAGGTCGTTGTTGCGCCGGCGCTCCCATACGCGCATTTTCATGGGGCTTCTTTTCCTTTCCGCCTTATTTCCCCAACGCCGCGCAGTACCGCGCCGCGATTTTTCCCGCGATCGTCAACCGTATTAATTTTCGCGTACCCGTCGCATGCAAACTTCTACCCTCGCGCACGCGATCTCCGCTGCCACGCGCGCGCGCTCGGGCTTATCGTTATCGCGGCCTCGCGACTCCCGGCGTCCACTGTGATAGCCGAGCGTGGAAATTAGGGAACTTGTAACTGAAATTACTTTTTACGTTCTCAATACTTGTCGCACGATAGAGTCGGCGATTATCGGAACGGTGCATAGTGTTCGTTGCTGTAAACTGTAGAGGATTTCGACACTTTCTTAAGACATATTAAGATGCTCCCAGATGATTGATCAAAACGTATCTTTTAAATTTTCAATATAGGCCCACATAAAATAGTTGTAAAACGCAACTTTTAGTATTTTCTCTGCAATTCCGACCACTTACAATTTTATTTAAAAATTTTAGTCACGCTGTGCAACAAACCCATTGTTCTAACTTCCCAAAAAATTTCAAATCATATGGTCCAATATTAAAAATATTGTCGCCTTTTTAAAAGTGTCCGAACATTTAGTGGGAGTCACTGTACATCACTTCGCGAAGCCCTCCATTTTGTCCGGATAGAGGTGAATGAATGCGAGGAATCGTTTTGCCAGTCGTTACAGTATGAATGGATCGGTAGTTATGATATTACCACGAAGAAAGATTTCTCGGGAACGGTGCTCCCGAGAAATTTTATTGGCCGATAGCGTTTATTGCTCGTGTTATTGACAGTGTTATGAAACGAGTCACTGTGACTTAGCGTTTCTCTGCGAGGAATTCGATGTGAATGCAAGATCGTGCGGGATGCGTTTTACGTTCACTTGCAAATAAGCACGTACACATACTGAATAGCGTGGGATTTATTTGACAAAAAACTATCATTTTCCAAAAATTTGACTGAGCTTGATATGAGCCATTAATTTGCCAAATCAGTTGACTGTACAAAATGAAAAGTAGAGATATATATGTATGTATAGATCTATTTTTAAAAGTTCTTTTCAAATTTAATTGTACTGTGGCATTGAACCTAATTATTAGACTGCAGATCTTTATGCAAAATAAAAATTTCTTACCTTTTTCTTTGTTCTTCTACGTCGCTTCTTCAACTGCTAGGTTATTAAGCGACGGGACCTACAATTTATTTTTAAAGGTGGGTTCCGAACTACATACCTTGCGCACCACAGTTAAAAATTTCTTACCTGAATTGCAACACTCTGGAGCGAAATTGAAATTTATTTTCTTCCCTATCATGTTTAGTAGGTTGAAAATAATATAATAGAATGTTTAAATTTTCCTAATATTTTTGCTATTTTAAATTACACATAATTATTAAGGTTCAGTTTAAAGTTTACATAGAAATCTAGTGCTTTGCCAATGAAATGCATAAAATCTTGAAAGATGATTAATCGTTTTGAACATGGCTCATATATCCAGCCGTATGATTAAAATTAGTCAATTAATATACTTCATATGTATAGTAAAGAAACCAGAGTACAAGTTTAACCATTTTTCGTGAGGGAGAAATTTTTCACACAAACAGTAGCAGTCCCCTTCCTGGATAAAACAAAGGATTTTGATCTAAAGCGATTGGGCTCACAAGAACCGAACTTATTGCGAAACTTGGCATTAATTACGATACGATCAAATACCCGTGTACGCTCTACAGTAGATTCCAAGCTAGCATAGAATTACAGTTGGTCACGAAAGTATGCAAACACTTGCAATCAAACACGATAATGAACATCGCCTGCGACTGAACTTTTTAACATATAAACCTGGTGTTATGTTACCTTAACGACAATCAAAGTGATTTCATTGAACACTGACGATTACCGTAATTGGATAGTGTGCTCGCATTGAATTTACAATTTCTCAGTTGTTTAATGAAACGAAATTCATGCTACGTTGATAGAATATTAAAATGCTGTATTAACCACATATGTATCGCTTCATTGTATTTCTTGATGAACAGCGAATTATAGTAATAGCATAAATAGAGATTTTAAGAGTATGAACAGTAATAGCACGCATGACAGTGAATTATTTCAGAATTTTTTATTGCAAAATCGATTTTTAAAAAAATCCGGAACCATAAAATTGCCGATTTTATACTGAAGTTTTCAAAGTAACCACTAGACTGCGGGTCATTACGCATTTATGAAGAAATTGGCTGGGTGAAATATAAAACGATAACAGATTAGAAAAATTTAAGAATGTAGTAACGTTGTTTTTAATGCAACAAAATCATTAAGGGATGAAATCAATTTTTATTATACTCCTGCTGCCCACAATCAATGCAGTACATTTTTATTTTGCATTAAGATCCGCAGTCTAGTAATCACGTTTATATTAATATGCCAGTTGTGTCTCATCGTGATTATTAATGTTTTTTGTTCGGATTATGCGAACACGTTAAAAAAAATATGAAACATTCGAAGAAAACGCATATTTCGTATTGAAGTTTTAGAATTACCAGCTTTATAAAAATTCAGTAATAAGTAGACTGTGGACCTTTATGCAACATAAAAATTTTCTTCGTCGTTTACAAGATGCAGGGAGCATATAAAAATGTATTCCTATCTCCAACAATTGTAATACGCTGAAAATAACATATGGATGTCCTTAAATCATTTTAATGTTTTTACTATTTTAAATTACATCTACCCAGTTTTGTCGTAAATGCATAAAATCCGCAGTCTAGTAATAAGATACATATGACTGAAACATTGTTCTCAATTTTTTCAGAAATTTTTATAATAAAAAAGAGTTCAAATATATATCTGACACGTTTGCTTCGAATTATTTTTTCACATCGTTACTATTTCACAAGGAGAACCAGTTCGACACGTGAAACAGTTTCAAGGATACAGTAAACATTTCCGCGAACACCGCACACCAAATCCATCACTGTCTCTGCAGAATCTGATCAATTAAGGCTTCCGTATGCACATCTCGGAAAGAAGGAAGATGGAATCCGATGACGCGGCGCGTTAGGTTCTTTGTTACGAAACAGATCGTTCTCATTCTGCTCGCTAACGAGCCTTGGATCCACGTTTCAAGAACGAAATAGCAATACCAGCGCGATTGCCGAGCGATATTCGCGAGCCGTGTGTTGCGTTCTAATCGAATACGTTTTGCATCCCGTGGCATTCTTGCGTAACGATCGTTTGAATCTTTCATCAAAGACTTGGCACACACGTACTCCCTCCCTTTGACTGGAACAGTTTTACGTGCCATCACTGGCAAACTGTCAGTTCTTTGCCTCGGCGTTAATATCGTGATTTTTATTACGGAAGCGTCTGGCAAATGGAATTTCTGCTATTACCGATGGCGTTTCAAAGTGCCGGATGTTTACTTTATAAGGATTACTACAGAAACTGATCGAACAGTTCGTTAAGTGATTCCTATGTACATAGAATGCTTCATGAAATATTACATTTTATTTATGAATTCCGCACGAACAACTCCGTATGTGCAACTAGGAAAATAGCTGCGTATGATTCGCATGTTCCGAAAGTATAAATTGTGTGAAGGAATGAGTGATTCTAAATGATAGGTAGCCCTCGCATAAAAATGTTGTGTAAATCGTATTATGCGAGTTTCAAATCTGATAGAAATTCAAAATCATTTTAAATTTTTCTTGAAATTATGAATACTCTCCTCTACCCTCTGCCCCATAATAATAGTAGCAAGTAAATATTTAAACGGGAATAGTAAATTACGTAAGTTATGTTGCAGCTTGCAGCGCAAAATTGCGAAGCCTTCAATCAAAATCAATGTTTCATGACATCTGTCATTTGTCTTGATCTTTCAATTTTTAGGTTAACCTAATTATTACGAATTATAAACATTTTTCTAATTTCATCCGCCGATCGAAATCAATTGGTTTATTTCAGTTGAATATCAACCCATTGTAGAAGATGAAAAAAACAAGTTATGCTGGAAGCAATGGAGAACGATAGCTCCAATAATTTTAAGCTCATGCATATAGGGGAAAAGCAAAGCTTCGCAGCCAAGGGATCCTACCGAAGTACAAGTTTAAAATGTAGTAATGAAATTATTGAAAAATCCAGGAACTATCTGTACACTCAAAATAAAAATTAGGAGTAATATTTTTAATTTATTGTTTAATGTAATCTAGTTGTCTGATAATAAATGTTGCGTTCTATATTTATTTTCTTCTGCTACTATTACTATGGGACAAATTAAATTCATCAACTGCTACTATTATTATGGAACAGAGGGAGTAGTAATTTAAAAAATATATAAAACGCAAAAATAAAGATTAAATAATTTCAAGACTGCGTTGTTCGAGTATTGCTTTGCATGAGAATTACTAAATCTTTGGGGCACTTAATTCTCATAACGAGTCCTGTGGATCGATAGCGGCAAATGAAAATAAATTGTCAGATATTATTATGACTTTGTCAACGAAATTGAAGCAGTCGTTTCCGGAATGTCTATAAAGCCATCGCATGAAATTCATGCTCGCACAGATGACTGCAATCTATCAATGTTCGTAGTATTTGGAGATTTTCGCCGATTCTCATATATTAAAGAGAATATGTAATTACACACTAAACGCGAGTTGGCGCTGCACGAGCTGCACCCGATGTCACAGCTAAATTAAAATTAAAAAAGAAAAATCGAACGCGGATACCGATTGTCTGTATCATGAATGCATGCAAATTTCTCCGATATTAAAACGGTGCTTTGAACCGTTGCACTTGCAGCGAATCGAATTTCAGGCTTGTAATAGTATGGTTACCAATTAACCTTCTATTGAGCGCAACTGTACCAAATTTATACACATCTCTGGCTGTTTGTTAATCAAGTTTTAATAATTTCAATGTATGGGCACTAATGCAACAATATTCTCAAACATTCCTGATGTCTTCACTACTTCGTGTTTCACTTATCCACTCTTATTATTGATCCAATATTTCTTATCCAATATTTATTATTGAATAGAATTTATACGATGTAATCGTTTTGGCATATCATCCTTGATTGTTTATTTTTTCGGTACTTTATTAACCCCTTGCACTCCGAATTTTTTTCAATTTTATTGCTAACAACTCCCTACTATTTTAAATGTTTTATTTGAAATTTGCTTCGACAGTTCCTTGACTGCTGCTTATTTTAAACAATTTTGTTTACTAATTATATTTAATATAACTCTCGAACTTTGCTGTAATTTATATTTGTGGAACTTATGTTTGTTTTTAACTAAGAAATAAGAAATCAAATAATTAAAGGAAGAACCAAATACATATAAAAACCCGTTTCATTTACATTTTTCTTTCTCTGATGTCGAGTCACACTCGATGAGGAGTGCGAAGGGTTAAGCTGTGTAAAAAAGATTTTTTAACTGCATTCTTCTTTTCTTTTTTTACTAAATACACAATAATACCATGCAGCTTTCCTTCCAACTTTTTTAAATATATTTGTTGGTCTTGAGATATTTTACGAAGACGAAAATATGTATCGAAATTGTTTCAAGGGTTGATTTCACCCTCTTAATGCGAGAAGTAGCACGAAAAAAATAGATTGATAGATAGATATTCATAAAAATGTAATATCTTGCTTTCTGTACAATATACGATTATTTAATTCACGTTTTGGGAACTTTTCCATAGCATGGAAACTAAAAACATGATGATGGACACAGATGCTTCTCAATAACACCTGAAACTTATGCGCACGCGATTACCTTCAGCGTCCCATCTTCATCGAGATTTCACGATGACCCACATTATTGTTCCATATTGCCTACACTTATCCTACGCTTGGCTAAGATATTCATCGCGTTTTTTCCGCTCGTTTGAATCGCTGAAGTGCAAGAAAATTTAATAAACAAACGTCAAGTTTTGAAAACGTTGCGGCAACCTTGTCCCGGTTCCGCGCAAAGCGACCGAGTTCGTCGCGAATTGAATGGCCGCGAAGAAATCCGAGCGCGCCGCTCCGCGTCGGCTCGTCGACGGTAATGAATAGCTTCTTCGTGTTTCCCGACGATGAATTAAAAATTAATCCCCCCGCCTCGGACTCCAGTTACTTCCAATGAGGAGCATTATATTTACTGCGAGCGATTATTAACGCGGTAACGATGTTGCGAAACGACCCGGCACACCGGACGGGCAAACTTTTATTCCCCGTTGAAACCTATTCTTCATCCGGTAATATATCGAGGACCAAATAGAATCTTAATTTCACGACCGTAAATTTCCCATCGTGCGACTCAGTAACTTATCATTTTCCGGTAAGCTCTCCCGTTGTCGTCACTACCCCCATCCCCTGTCGTTTCTTCGGGCACTTCATGCCGCTAATAACATTCTAACAGGCCTCAGTTACGTATCATAAGAACTTACCTTATCGCTCCACTCCACGTTTCTAATCCCGTAACACTCAACCTATTCTCGTAACTTCTAATCTCCACCTTTATTGTCATAGCCCGAGGTTCTGGTCCCAGCCGCAATATATTTTAATAAATTGCCGGTCTCCCTCCCAAAAGCCTTTTCAAATCCTCAGCCCCCGGTTCGGCGATATCGCCAGTTTTGCGAAGGGTTTCGAACGGTTCCCTACCTCCGACAGAAAACAATAGTTAATTCGCCCTTTTGTACAAGTTCCATTTTAATTCGACGTGCACGGAGTGGGTTCTCTTCATTGTACCATCTTAATTTAGTCACAAACTACTTGTATACAGACATTTTTTTAATGAAAGTTATTTGACAGCAAACGACCTATACGTTATTACTCTCTATCTTTTTCATAGAAAATTATTTAAATAAAACAAAATTTTTAATATATCACGTTTTTAAGACGGACTAAAAAGTATAAAATAATTTTTCCTAGCCGGAAAACATACAGATAGTCCTGAAGATTTGTGATTGTGAATTTTTAATAGCTATGAAAATACTTGATTTAAAACGAAAAACGTGGGACGCATCCAATAGATAATTGATGCATGAATAGTTCACCTAAGTCACTAACAATTTTATTGCACTGCAAATGATATGAACTGTTGTGTGAGTTTTCTCAACGGCAGCTACTCTCTATACTCTTTACTATTATCTTGCGTCCCACGTTTTTCGTTTTAAAACTTACAAGTATTTTCATAGCTATTAAAAATTCACAATCACAAATTTTTAGGACTATCTGTATGGGGGCTAGGAAAAATTATTTTATACTTTTTAGTTCATCTTAAAAACGTGGTATATAAAAATTTTTTTTTCATTTAAATAATTAATTTCTGCTTTTCAGACGAACAGACAGACAAGAAAGCGAGTTAATATTGCATTGGCATCCAGTTCTGAGCTATGTTTAAAGTTTCAAGGCTCTAGCTCATCGGGAAGTTGGTTTAAAATCAATTGCATTTGTACCGAACAGAGAAACAGACAGACAAGAAAGCGAGTTAATAAAAACGTGGTAAAATTGTAAATATACGGAAAATATGGCACTGTAAAAAATTGCTCTGTTTTTCAATAGTACTATTGACTATAGATTACATATAGTAAAAATATAACATTCGATTAAAGACATTGAAAGTGACCTCAATTTCTCGAAGAATATTGTAAATATAAAAAATTTTTTAAAACGACTATTGTGTAATTTTGTAATATTTCATGTCATGGAAATATGTACAATGTGTAACATTTGATCCTGAGGTTTATAAAATATTGAATGCTGAGTAATACTGAGTAATGCTGTATATTACTAAGGTATACGAGGTTAAAAACTAATAAAAAATTACAGAGATATTCTGTAATTAATCTTTAATGTAAGTAATGATAAAACAAAATATAACATTCTTCGATACATTGTCGTAAAGTCTACAATTTTGAAATGTCGATATACCATTTCCAATTTATGAAAATTATTAAAGGAACACTTCTGTTACTTGCAACCGATGTAGAAAATTTGTATTATGGCCAAAATTCTGCAGTCTACTCATCACACTGATGGGCTATTGTTTGCCTATGAACAGATCTATCAGTAAAAATGGTAATTTGAATAATGCATTCTTTTGCATATTTTCATTAAATAATGTGAGAAAATGTATGCATGTTCTAGTAAAATTTAAATTTTCAATGGTTCTGATTGCATTGATTAATCAAATTAGTATGTGCATACATTGATTATTGGCTGTACACATTTACAGAATTGACGCGTCTTTTGTAACGTATAATATTAAATCGTTGCGATCAACGTGATGCGTTCAAACACGCCTGATATGTTTGATCGTGATTATATAAATTAGGATTATCAATGGATTAACACCTGTGTATTTAGAGAACGTTAACGTGACACTAAACCAGCGTCAAATTTAGCTAATCTCCGAGGTAGCTTATCAATTTAAATTTGGATATTTCGGGGAACCATTAACCGAGTATAAAGAAGTTTGAAATGTTTATTACTAGACTACGGATCTTTATGTATTTATAGGAAAATTGAGTAGATGAAATTTAAAATTGTAGGAAAATTTTGAAAATTGAAGATGTCAATATATATGATTTCTCATCTATTAAAATTATTAAGGGAAGAAACAGAATTCTATTTGGTTTCAATTTCTTGCAATCGACGCAGACAATTTTTATTTTCCATAAAGGTCCGCAGTCTATTTATTACTGTTAGCTATTCAGGTGTATGAATGTTTAGAAATGAGGTACATCGAAGTTGTTTATATTTTATAAATGTCTATAGATATAATGCAAAAATTACTGTAACCATTTAAAAAGACAAAAATATTGCAATATTTAATAATTCAGTTTTCTATAAAATTTATTAATTTTATAACATTTGTCCCTGAGCAATACTACAAATTTGGCGAAAAAATTTTGCATATAGATTAAATTGTCTACACAAAAGGAATATCTTCATAAAAACTGGAAAACACAAATAATTATAAATATCGAACAATACAAATGATTAATAAGATTATATGAATATAAATCACATAAAATGAGAATTAACGTGTATAAAAGTTTTAATGCATGACTGTGCCCCATTGTAGTTTAGAAACATTGTAGACTTGAATTGCACGACTAATGCCAGTTCCGCCCACCAATTGTTGGAATCGTTTAACTTTCCTATCTTTAAGCTCATGTTGTTGTTTTATCTCGGAAACGTACCGGTTACAGAACTGTCTCAACGAACTGTTCTATTATTTTTATTGTCTCGCAGACCGTAAATTTGTATGTCGAAATCAGACGCATCGCGTGTCCTGTAAATGTTATACGAAATTGTATCCACCGAATGCATCCTGCTTCAGAGAACTAACGATTCCTCCAAAGAGAGATTATAAAATCGTTGCTTTTGGTACAAAGCTGAAGTTTTGAAAATATAAAACGTCACTTAATGAAGGGAAATCAGAGAAATTCATTTCAATATTTATCGTGTACCTGTTTTAATTGTCCGCTACATTGTATAATTGCGGTTAGCGAAATGACAATGTTCCTTTGTTTCAAATATTATTATTTATTATAAAGATTTGAATTGTTATAGTAGAAACCGATCCAAGATTTTAAATGTTAAAAAATACTGAATTTTTGGTTTCGATTTATTATTGTTTACAATTTTCTAAAAACAAAAAGCTCTTTGTCTTCAAAGAGAATGTATTTTATTATAGAGATAAACGAAATAGTTATTATGGAAAATCAGAGACAAGAGAATAATTTTTAAATGTTGTTGCATCCACTAAAGAGAGTATATGCGAAATTAATTAATTATACTGTTAGTTTATAAACCTACTTTATCAGAATGTGTATTAGGGCTTTCCATCCAGAAAATTTGATACGCATGAATCTCGTATGTGCGCTGGCAACGTTCTGTGAACAGTATTTTCACTCTATTTAATTAATTATAATTTCTGTGTAGCTCAGACGGCATTGCTCTCTCTTCTGACATTTCTGTAAAGTGTCAGGTTTTTAGCCAGTTCGTTGAAATCTCTCTAATTAATTTTATTAAGATATTACTTTAATCTAAAAATTCCAGTGGAATAAAATTTGCCCCAATTTGGTTTTCAGAGTTTAAAGCTCCATCGCCAACTAAACAGTTTAACTCCCATACAGTCCTCAGAAATACTTGCCTAAGAAATCCTAAAATAATGCTTAATCCATTTTTGTTTCAATATGTGTGTTGTAATAACTAAACTGCAGATTTTATTAATTTGTAGCAAAAATGAATAGGTAACTGTTAAGACATTGAAAGAATTTAAAAATATCTAAACTATTTTTAGATTCAGGAAATTATTAAAAGAAAAACCTCTACTTTTTTTATTTTGTATAAATATCCACAGTCTCGTAACAGCAATGTAGATAGTAGTGTTTCATCTATCAAACTAATGGCAATAAAAAAACTATATGATCCACTTAAAAAGAAGAACTAAATTAACCATCATATTTTCTCTAGACTTCCAGAGAAATAAACTAAACGCGCTAAGTAGCTGCCCTTCGAAATAAAACAAAATATGTTAAATAATTATACATTAAAACTGGGACACCCAGTATACATCAAGTATGACAGGAAACGACACGACTTCAGTATGGGATGACCTAACGTTTCTAGGAAGCGCACGTGGACTAAACAGAGATATGAAACGTCTTCGCGACAAGATTTCTATTTATTTACACGTACTCTACATTCGTGTGGGTACATATTAAATGTCGGTCAAAAATGACTTTAATCCTTTTACCACTTTTGATCCCCATTTTATGAGCACCGGTGAGAATATGTCGAGACGAGATCGAGGAGCAGGTCAACGTCATGAGTAATTAAACGAAAAGGGCGACTAGCTTTGAGGACTTTGAAAACTCTCCGTAAACCGCGCCGTAAATTGCGCGTACCGACGATTACATCGAGTGCTCGGTGTGCTGGTCGCCGACAGCAAGGCCGACGCCATCTTGACAAAGAAAAACGACTCGAAAATATTAAACCAAACACCCACAATGTTGCGAACCATAAATCTGGCTGGACAAAATTTTGGAAGACAGAGGAAGATAAGAGATAGCGGTGAAAACCATAGCGGTGACACGAAATACTCATTTGGCTTTATTTGTCAAAGTCGCGATACTATCTCTATTATGGTTACTGAAACGGTGGTTAACGATGGTATCTGTAATGTTTTTTCATTTGCATTATTCTTTTCGGAAACGAAGGTGACTTTCAATTTTTAAATGGAATGCTGTGTATTTTTTATGTCATACGAAATCATGTGCCAAAAAGAATTTATATACGACAGAACGACCTTCAATTTTTTAAATGGAATGCTGTGTATTTTTTATGTCATACGAAAGCACATGCCAAAAAGAATCTATTTATATACGACATAACGACCTTCAAGGTATGGATTTTATGTATTTATGACAACGATCAGCAGGTGCACTTTGAAATAGTAGAAAGATTTAAAAAATTTCAGAATATTGATATGCTGAGTACAGAATATCGATAAATTATTAAATAAAGAAAGACAATTTTACGTGGTTTCTACTTCTTCAACTGACCTACACAATTTTCGCCTTGCATCAAGATCCACAGTCTACTATCCTCTGATGAAGTATCATCTTCCAGCTGACTACCAGAATCACTAGAGCAATCAGTAAAAGTGTCAGCACATAATTCACTCAAAAGTTTTTCACTGCCGCTTGAAACTTTTGCCATACCAAAAGATGGGTGGAAGAAATCAGAGGTATTGCACATCACGTTTCTGCAGATACTGACTGAACAACTGAGGAAGGGGCACGCGCAGCAAAGAGGAAAAGTATGGACGCCCGGAATAAAAAGCGAGTTGTAAAGTGGATCGTCTTATATCTCGCAGCTTTTATAATCTGAACCTAACTAAGACAACTATGAAACAAATCGCGCTTTTAAAATTCTGCGTTAAACTAATGAACTATATGAATTAATGAAAGTGCGAATAGTAGTTTTTATAAAAGTTTTAAATCAGTTTTTGTTAATTAGATTTAGAAGTATGCTTAAATTATGTAGAAGTGGATCGTTGTAGCGATGAATTGATTAGCCAATTGGAATGAAAAGAACAAAGAAACAAGTTGGTCACAGGACCAGTCTTTCACATTTCTTTCTCCAAGATATTTATTATACAATTATTATAGAATTTAATTATTCCAGTTCAATGACCGCTGGATGACCTTCAGCTTTATTTACGATTCATAGCACCGGCTGCAATACTATAACACTGGCTTGCAACGCTACCACGCGTTTCAAAACATTACGCTACCCCTTCGGAGGACGAGAAAGGATTACATCGAGCCGAAACAAATATTACGACTCGCGGAAATGCTCCGTTCGAATATTGCACGAGAAATAAAACGATCGTTGCACAGCCGGATTGAAGCGGCGGTAACAGAAGCTTCTACCTTCGCGAATCCAACAAAACTCGTGGGCGGATGCAAGAAAGTAGCGCACTGTGGTTGACTCTTGTCAAAAAGAGGATAAAAAAATAATATAGCTTCAAATCTTGTAAAAACATATGCATATTGAATTAGGTACCCAAATATTTAAGGGTTCGAATTTTTCTAGACAAATTTTAAAAAAGTAGAATGAAATGAAATTCTATTTTTTTAATGGAAACAGTTTTTGTTGATCTGATTTGGAGAACAAATAAAAATTGTACAAAAATCTGTCGAATTTTATATTCTATTCTTTTTTCAAGATTTTTATAAGCCATAAATGCATAAAGATCCACATTCTATGATCCAGATCTAATCATCATTATATATTTCTTTTTAAGCAAATTATACAATGGTCCAGTTTCGTATAGTTTTTAAGACTCGTTTCATTTATTTATCAATTATTAATTTTTCCTCGTGTCTTTCCAATAAAATGACATAAATGATTGCCCCTTATACTTATAAACAAATGTAAACAAACACAAATATTGTCAATCCTATGTTGTAATCTATGATTCAATGAAACTACAATTTTCTACGTGAATACATATAATGATCATGTAATTCATGGAGTCTTTATGACAGGTGGAACACAACATTTAAACAAGATTTTTCACGGCACGGATACGATGTGAAATGTATGGAACGTTTAGAATGATTTACAGGAATGTATTTCTTTGATAGTTTTGCGTGTATCGTATCCAGTATTTGATTTTTGACGTTGCATTTCGTTATCAACGTCAAACCGTAGCATCACCGGTGACTGAGCAGACCACTTTGTGACGTTCAAATTTTCTTTTTCCAAAAATGTTTGCACAACACGTGCTGTACGCTTTCGATCGTTATCTATCTGGTAGATTCAATCCCTAGGCATTTTGTTTTCAGCGAATGGAAGAAAAACATTTGTTATTGAAATATAGATAACTCTACACAGCACCGGAAAAATTGCGATGTTACGCGAATTGTTACTGAAAATTCGAACAGATAGCACGCGGTTGGTGACTCTAAGAAATATGTTTATTAAATGTATCAGTAATTTTCGAAGCTTTACATTAGCGTTAATTAATGCAGCTTCGCCACATGTGTCATGTGTTATACCGGCTGTGTCCTCAATTCTCTAACCATGTTAGAACGAAATCGTGTTGGAGGTTGTAGGAATATAGCGTTGTATGGGGTTATCAGCGCGTTGATATATGAATATATACTTTCTCCGACTTTGTAATGTGTTTTAACGATCCGCGGAACTTGAAAAGGGTCTGACAAATATCTTGCTATTGGAACTACCTAGCCAGTCGAAGTGATTTTAAATTTCCTATTCTACAATCACTCAAATTAGAAAGACGCTTTGTGGGAAATTACTGTGTAAATTTATTTTTTATTAAATGTAGATTTGTCATTTTTATAACTTTACTATTCGATATAACTCTGGTATTATAAATCCTTCAAAGCATTTTTTGAACGATAAATAAATGGTATGTACAAATATCTATCAATAATATCTAAAAATCGTACAAACATAATGTATATCGTATAAACAATAATTTAAAATATTTATTTCTGTTTTCGTGGACAATGAAACATGGCTATAGAATAAAGCCGTGTGTAATACACGACTTCGTTCCAAAATGGCTAGAGAATTAGGGAAATCCTGCGTATAACAGCGCATTTGTATGGAGAGGATCATAAAATTCAAGGGAGAACTCCACGAGAGTGCGTCAGTGGCCCATAGCGCGAAATTTATAAAGATCTTTCTCGAAAAAGTAAAGAAGCGAGTATAACAACCTCCTTGAAAAATACGGAGAGCATAGAAATAAAGATGCTGCGGAGATATAAGCTGGGAAGATGGACATTTTGCAACACAGAAAACAGTTTCGTACAGCAGTGTTCACCAATGATGAAAAATTAACATGTATTATTTGGAAAATCTTTTTCACACATCATTTAGTAAACCAATGCTTCTAATTGATTATAAAACATCAGGTCATTTGTTACAATTATAAAAAAGTTATTCTGTTTTAAAGAGTGTACCAATGCTTTTGAGACTGACTCTGTATATGTATATGAATGATATGAATATTATTAGTATCAAAATCAATGTCTTCTTCAATATTATTATAATCTAAGAACGAAACAATGGGCTTGTAATAACTACGAAATAGTTTCGATTGAAATCTCGAAATATCGAAAATAAGTTTACCCGAATAGCGTTTTACCTCGGAGCGCGTGACGGATCACACTCATTCAGTGTGATGTCAATAATTTATGAATGGAAATTGCAAATGAGCTCACAGACGGTCTATAGCACTTAAGGAATATTTTCGTACCAACCTAGTAGCAAGATACTACAACTTCGCGAAGACTGTTAGTAGAACAAATGTCGGTAGCAAACCGGTTAAACCGCTGCATCGCTTCCGCAGCATAGTAGCCGATAGGGAATGTTCAAAGTTGCGCAGGGAAGTGACTATTTTTCGTTTCCCGTGGTTCGATCCATTTAAGTGCACTCCACGTAACGTGTACGGGCACAGTGTGTCTTCTACGTTGGCTGCACTTCGCCGTTCTCAACAATGAGCCGCATAGGCGGTGCAAGACTCTGTTACGAGGAAAATATTTAAACGAGAGAAATATTCGGCTGTTCATCGTGTTGCCCGTATGCCTTTCTTTTGCGTTGGGTCTGAGAGCGTAGCTCGTGGTCAAGATAAACTGGCTCGTTCGTCCGTTTGCGTATATTCCTAAGGGACGACTGGACATTCTCTGGTAATGACTCGCGGCCTTTTCAATGCGCAGCCGTTTCTTGGAATTATTGCCAGTGACGACCTGGCCCCCGGAAGCCCCTTCGGCGCCAGCCCATTGGAAAGTAATGTATCAGGGTAACTGTTTCTTCAATCGAAGATATACGATTCGAAAGGGTTAAATGGGACTTGGGGATTTGTGTGTAATCGCCGGACGGCAGAGAGCAGTCGCGAGAGATTGGGGGCCGAAAACTTTCCGGGTTACTGCGACAACTTTTCTATTTCCGCGTCTAATAGCTTCGAGGAAGAATTCCGCCTGGCTAGTAAACCAACGCTCCGACTCTGATGCGAGACGGTATCGACGACGCGCCCCTGCGATCGCGAATTGATTTTCGCTTGTTAGTGTCACCGGGAAACGCGATACCCGCTGCTAGCTCTGAAACTGGATAAACCTCTCCTTCCGCTTGTCGCCCAGAAACGTTTACGACACTTAAATAAACCTACAGAATTATCGAGATAGGACTATAGATCTCCGACTGTTAACTTACTATAACCATATTTTTTCTCCTTTCTATCCAGATTTTACAAGCGAGTCGAGTATTATCATATTGAGTATTGTCATGGGAAAAAAAACTTTTTTAAAAACCACGCTTGTATTAAAGTGCACTAAAAAGGCAAAATAATTTTTTTTCTGGTTCTCCATAAAATACCGACTCCAGTTAAATGATTAATAATATATTTCCCCAATATTTTAAGCAATTAGTCCAAAATTTCTTCTGTTATAAAATTGGTGTCGGAATAGAGAGGAGAATTTAATATAAATTTAAATACAATCATGACATGTAAAATTTATAAAAATGGATTGAGCTGGTTTTGATACTAAACACCTCAAATGTTTCTAATCGATTACATATTATCGAGGCTGATCGAAAAACATTTTGCCACGTCACGTATAGTATCGAGACAATTATATGTTCCTAGAATTGTCGGATGTTACGCCTCTTTGATTGGCTTGCATCTTGAGAGCGTCGGAGACGGGAGTGAGAAATATTAATCCGTTACAGTCTCATGACCCATATGCATGCCCATACAATGAATGATGAGTGGAATAAAGAGAAAAAGGTCTAAGAAACAGTTCTGAGAAGCTATGGGAGTGAGCTCATGAATATTTAGCGAATATACGTTCAGGAATAAAACGTGTTTCCTTCTTCTACAGGTATAGAAACGAATTAAAAAAGAAAATGAGACTAGCGTATTAAAATCGTAATGTTTTAAATATAATCTCGCCTTTGACAAAATAATCAATTTTTGTAATAAGTAAATTACAAAAGCTTTACCTGGTACAGCAGTCCGTGGTGCACACTCTCAAGTAAACAGATTTGATCTGAAAACAGAAACAAATTTCTTAGAATATTTATTGTCACGTAATGTTTCTAAAATGATTGGTTTGAGAATATAAAAATCAGTACTGTGCGCATTAGATCGCACGAACGAAGTGAAAACTTCTATAACAATTGTAATCGATTCTAGGTAATATACATATATATATATGAATGATAGAATATTATTAGTAGACTGTGGATCTTTATGCAAAATAAAATCGTTTTACATTTATTGTGGGAAGCAAGAATAACATAAAAATTGATTTCATCCCTTAACGACTTTGTTACATTAAAAGCAACATTACAACATTTTTAAATTATTTTAATCTTTTATTGTTTTATATTTCACCCAACCAATTTCTTCATAAATGGATAAAGATCCGCAGTCTAATTATTAGTATTAACATCAATATTTGTTTGTCACTATTCTAAACTTCTGCCGAAAGAAACAATGGGCTTGTGATAACTAAAATATGAGATACAGTGGTCGGAATTAATATTGGGACGCTCTAAAAAGGACGATAACTTTTTTAATATTGTACTATATGATTTGAACATTTTTTGGGAAGTTAGAACAATTAATTTACTACAGGATGTGAAAAGAAATTTTTTCAGAAATTGCAATAAATCGGAATTGTAGAAAAAATACTAAAAGTTGTATTTTACAATTTTTTTGTGGGCCAATATTGAAAATTTAAAAAATACGTTTTGTAGATCTGTGTCAATTATATGCACTGTGAAAGTTTTATCGAAATCGGTTGATGCGGGAAAAAACGACAGGCATTGAAAGATGTAAGAATCCTTAGATTTATTGCAGTTATAGGCTGAAAATCGTGAAAATCTGCAATTTTTAACATCTTTAGACGCTTGTAGTTCATTGCAACGTCGACCAATTTTGACGAAATTTTCAGAATATGTTTAATTGACACAGATCTAGAAAACGTATCTTTTAAATTTTCAATATAGGCTCACACACATAAAAAAGTTGTAAAATGCAACTTTTAGTATCTTCTCTACAATTTCCGTCAATTGAATTTTTTGAAAAAATTTCTTTTCACATCCTGTAGTAAACTAATTGCTCTAGCTTCCCAAAAAAGTTATCGTCTTTTTTAGAGCGTCCGAATATTAATTCGTTTCACTGCGGATAGAGTGTGCTAAATTTTCTTATGGTCTGTAAAATATACGAGGATCGAAAAACTGACTGCCTTTTAATTTTACCAAATAAATTGATTTGATTTCACCCACTTTTTGTGGTCGCCGAGTGTGCGACCAACGTGTTAACCAATTCGTGTAATGTCCTAGCTTTTTGCGTCACATTCTACGATCAGAGTTTAACTTTCCATGTACTCGGTGCTTATCCTCTGCAGCATTTAGCCGCATAAGTATACACGTAACTTGTAGAATTTGTAGTACCTAATGATGTTGCGCCTCCATTAGAAATGCGGGCGACAACAAAAGCTACAATTTCAAATGTCGGAATGCCGCTGCGCGTTATTTTCGGAGCAATTTTCCAAATTAAGTTATTCAAGTTCTCGTTATCATTTTCGCTCAACAAAGCAACACATCTCCGTAGCAATCCTTCTACGCTCTGCTCTTCCTAAATAGTCGTTGTGTTACATGGTAAATTTACAAAGTCCGAACATCTCTCATCAGCACTTGGCAACGCGTAAGCAATATTCACTGAGCATACTTCGCTTCCGTATAATGTCCGTATTTTCAATGTTCCTGCGAATTTCCATTCGAAATTTTAGGATGATACCCTCGACATTGTTACACACATACATATATTATATATTCGTCTAGTACCATTGAAATTGGTTGACGTCGAAAAAAATCCAGCTGGAATAGAAATATGCCGTTTTGTAAAATGACGACCGCTTTATTCATATATTCTGTTCTATGTAATTTAATATCTGGACTGCGGAAGTGTATGCAAAGTTATATTTTCGTAGGCAAATTTGCAAAACGCGAGGTTCAATGAAATTCAATTTCCCACGGAAATGGTACCGGTATTATTAAATATTACGCGAGGATGTATTAAATGCTGTTAAATTGTCTACTTAATTGTCTAATTTTTCATATCTGGATACTACAAATAGATCAACTTCCGCAGTTCTCGACAAACGTACTGGGCAACAAATTAAATTAAAACCACCGAATCTCTCGAACTACAGTGAGTCACGAAAGTATTCGAACGCTTTGAAATGAAAAGTTTGACGCTTAAAAAATATGAGTCATATTACGGATTACAAAACATTTTTATTTCTATAGTAACGTATAAGTATCATGATTATATATGTTAAATTTAAAGTCTCTCTGATAACAAGTTTCATCGTTCTTATAATTTTGTGGCGTTCATTTAGCCGATGTTACTAAGAAATGTTTTATAACTATTGTTTATGTTATCAAAGACACTTTAAATTTAACATGCATAATCATGATACTTATATAATATGTTACTATAGGTATAAACTTATATGTTACTATAGGAATAAAAGTATTTTATAATTCATAATATGACTTATATTTTCTAAGCGTGAAACTTTTTATTTCAGAGCGTTCGAATACTATCGTGACTCACTGTATTTCTAATTACACACGATATGAATCACTTTCGAGCTCTATAAGCCAACTATTCAGCAAAATTAAATGAAGTCCAAATGAAGTCACGCTGAATTATTCACGCCCGAGTACTGTCTAATTAGTGCAATTAAACGAGCTTTTCATGTTAACGAAACTCCCGCTTCTCCCTCTCTATCTTCTTTTATTCTAACTAAATTATACAGTAATTAGAAGAACGATCCTTTTTGTAGCAGGCTGCGCGAACCTAACACGCGTACTACTTCAAAGTAAAAATTACCCAAACACAGGCGGGGGTACACGAACGTATTTAACATAGACTATTGGTAAGAAGGAAAATATTTCACTCATTATTTTCTCCAGGCTCCACCCACCTGTCTATATTCCCACGCAGACCAAACTCATGTTTACAAAGTGCGTACTTATATTTCGAACGGTATCCCTTTCGATCCCCCACTGTTCAGCAACATATTTCCGAGAGAACAAAATCGATTCCGGACACTTGGGCAACGGCGTCGGTTAGCACCAGAAGAAGTGTCGTAACTCCTAATTCCGAGCAGCAATTGGTGGAAACGCACATAACATCGTATTTTCTGTTGCCTCTCCTCGGTGTCCCGGTCTCTGCACACGATCTAGCAAAAGGGGCGATCTTCGCGGCGTGTCTATCGTGCGACGACCTCGCTAGAGTACTATAATTGGTCCACGATGGCGCGCGTTATAACGAATATTAGCGCAAAAGCTTGGGTTTATAGTGCCTTCTGTTACTCTCCGTTCTCTTCAGTTTTCGGTGCATGCATTTTGCACGTCTCGTTATATGCTTTAGCTAATTCATTGTGTATAGAGACATATTCGTTCATCTCGTTAGCGTCGCACAGACGGAAAAATGCCCAATCTAGCTGAACAGAAGTCATTTTTCTCAGGTATTTTTCTCGCAAAGCGACACATACCAGTAGCTTTCAGCGCTCGGTGGATTTAGTGTTAACACTAAACCTATCTTCACCGGTCAAAATGACCGGTTCTAGATTTTTTATTTTACGATTATTGATATAATAAAAATAATTTCGTAGGAAATAATCGTATAGATATCTTTAGCGGAGCACATTTACAATTACAATAGTTGCAACTGTGCTTCGTAATTGTATCTCAATTGTAAAAACGAATTACATTGTGATTTAATTGAATAAGAGACCAGAGTTACGAATTACATCATAATTTAATTGAATGAAGCGGCTGAATTTCGAATTACGAAATGATTGAATGCAATGTAATTGAATTATTTTGTAATTATAATTCGTGAAGTAATG
This sequence comes from Lasioglossum marginatum, assembly GCA_028455795.1. Lineage (NCBI taxonomy): Eukaryota > Metazoa > Arthropoda > Insecta > Hymenoptera > Halictidae > Lasioglossum > Lasioglossum marginatum. Next base: position 2,788,083 of record CM052275.1, read on the forward strand.
CAATTGTAATTCATCACAAATCTGTAACAGAATCACATTCTTCCATGATCGGCAAATTGGTTATACACATGATCGCGCAAGCCAAGCCATTCAAGCTCGAGCATTGTTACGAATATGAATAAACGCTCGAAACGCCATAGTTTCCCATAATTTATCGAGTGGTCGTCGAAGTAACCGACAGCACCTTGTGCAATACTCTACACCGAGGTGAGAGAGAGAGAGAGAAAGGGAGAAGTTTGCAGGTGTCGATCGAACGGTGTGTCATCGGTCGAGGAAATCTTTTCGTTTCTCTCACCTGGCTCGGCGACGTAATTGCTGGGGCGCGATGCTTTGATGAGTCAATCAGTCGTTTGGTGCAGTCGCGCGCAACTGCAGCCTCTGCAATTCAAATGAGAGTTTTCTTGAGACGCATGTCACCAGTCTGTCGACGGCTATACTCGCGCAGAGGTCAGGTCGCTCTGTGGAATCATTAACTCGCGCGACATCGACACACACAAACACGCGCGCGTATACACAGATACACACGAGTCCTGATAAAGCGAGTTCCCGTTATCACGCAGCACGTTTCAGCACGGCGTCTATTAGCGACAAGCTAGAAGCTTCAATTTATGCCATTAACGCTTCTTTTTCGCGCGCCGTTACGATCCGGCAAGCATTCCAGGCAGCCGCCGCCACCCCGACCCGAGTTTACCCTCTGTTGTTGCGAATCATTTATTCCGTTTCAATGGCGAGCGCTCGATGCATCGAATTAACTAGGCGAAACGCGGCGACAAAAAGGATTTTAGAGCTGTCCGGACCGGACCGGACCGGACCCCATGACACCCCCGTTCATCCGTCTTTTGCCATTTTCGATAAAAGCCTGCGCGTGTCCCTATTGAAAAAAATCATTTCGAGACAAATTGTCAGGCGACGGGAGAGCGCCGACCAAATTCGATTTCAAGATGGTAATGGCCAACGCGTGTGGAATGCGATTTTTACGCGGCGACACTTTCGCCGTGTAAGAAGAGGAGTTTAACGATGTCCATTTGTTGTGTTGTCTGTACCGCGTTGCAAAAGGGGGCGAAGAATTTTGAGGGGATGAATGGAAAATCCGTGTTTTGCTGCGCCGCGATGTGACGTCTCGTGCGTGCGGAATGATTGCAGTAAAAAATGCGGGGTATCAAGATTTATAGCAACCAGCTGCTCTTTGGTTTGTTACTGCGACCCTTTGCTAACGTTCGTACGTGTTCTCATTGTTTGTCCTACAACTCGAATTATTCAAATAAAATTGCCTCCTCTTGATAAGGTTCGACGATTTTAGAGATTTACTAAAACATTGTAATTTTAATTGTCACTGCAAACAGTGAACGATTACGAGGAAAAGAGAAAGGGTTTCACCCTTTCTTCAATCACGCTGAAATAAAAAAAGATTGCTTTTCTCGAACTGCAAAATGCTTTTTGTAATTTTATATTAATTACTATCACACGCTTTTTCATTGAGAAATAGTGTATAGAATACATACAGTCTCTATAGAAAAAAGAAAATTATTTTATAAGGTATGTACAATACATTTTGAGACTGTGATAACGGTACTTCGAAAAAAATCAGAACTACAGAAAAATAATTTCGACGAAAGTTTTAAGCCACGAAGCAGCACCTAAAAGCCTCAGCTACCTGTGCCTTTGCAAAGCCATTCTCAAGATACGAACTGTCAAAGTTCATGTCCAAAGTTCTACCGAACAGCCTTCCTCCGATGTACACGGAGTAATGTTAATGCCTGCGGCGTGTCAACTTTGACACTTTATATCTCAAGAATGGCTTGCGCAAAAGATGTAGATAGGTATTATTTCGAAAACGTCTTAATGGCAACTACAAAACTATGCAATAAGTATTAAAAGTTTAACCGAAACCTTTCTAAAACTTTCCGGATCCATTGCGAGATCGAATGAACTTCAGCACGATCTTCTCTGGTACTTACTTCACGCTCTATGGTTTTCGTGTAAAACTTCTTTTCTTATTTTTTACATACTTTGTAATATAAACATAATTATTATAAATATATATAATGGATATAAACACCAATATACACGGTAATAAAACTTATTATTATTGGGTCGTTCGGAAAGCCATTTCTTAAGAGAAAGTGAAAGCCAATTTTTTACCGTTTAGAATAAGTTTAGAATTCCATTTAAAATTCCTGTTTTTTATTAGCAAAATATTGAGTTATATGACTTTTCACGACTTTATTTGAAATGAAATTTGCATCGCATAAAAAATGTTGAAAAAAGCGAAAATAATAGTAATCGATGGTACATCCTGTCTTTAAACAGCGCACAACTTTTTCTTTCGTGCACTACATTTTTATCCTTGCGGTAATAAAAAAGCAAAAGATGATGGAAATGCGTACTTTGATTTTGCAAATTTCATGTGATGATAAAAACATACTTGAAAGATTAGAAAGCACTACAAGGTGGGAAATTACGTCCGAAATGTCAGCTGCCAAGATATACCACCATTTTGCGATTTAAAATAAGGTTAGTAATAACAAATGGAAGCAATGCCATCTCTACACGAAAAACGAAATGACTTTCCGAACGACCCAATACATACAGCATATTGTATTTTGTTACAAACAATCTGTTTTATCACCTTGAGTGTAATTCCATTTCACTCCGAACATTATCTGATACAGTAGCCATTATTTACGTTCGTACAATTTCCTACAAATCATTCTTTCAAGTCTTTTTCGGAAACGAACGAGCGGGAGAACATTTTATCTTGAGTAATTTCCCGAACTAAAACAAAGTATTTCTTGAAATATTACTGTTGTGGCGAGCACGCATCTTTCTATACCTAGAAAGACGAAGTGACTTACTCTTGAAAAAGCTTCGCAAAAAATGTAGTTTCATTTCGAAAAAGATTCGTGCAGCTGCAATTCCAGATATTTCGTTGCAGCTCGAATTTATCGAGAAAATTGCTGAATAAAAAGACATTTCTTAGATTGTACGTTGTAATATCAAACTTTTCTCTCTCGTACACATTTCTATCCAACTTCAATTTGGAGTTGGATTGTGGATTTATCTCTGTTGTTTTGAATACTTTGTAACAGTATTCTTTGTAAAAAGTCTGGAGTTAGATTTACTAGTGGAAACGCTATTAAAATATTCTGAATTTTGCACGTTTACAGAATCGTGAATACTACAATTTTTAGTAATATCAGTACACTGTAGTTTATAAGCATAATGCTTATTCTTCCTCTTTTTTATTTTAAGCCACGAGGGAAACGAAATTTAAAGGGACGTTCGTGGCTAGACCCGTACCCAGTCATCGAAGCACGCACACGATCATGTTCTGTCTCATCGACACGGACGTGTGGCCTGTAGTAGTAGGCTTTTGTCTATACGTATAATTTCACACAATCAAATCTTGCAGAAACTTTAACAGCTTCTATCTAAATAACTATTTGTTATCCAGAGGTGTAGATTCACCTCTAGGACGGATGACCATTACTTTTTATACACCCTGTACGTACACCATGACAGAAGCCGAACTCCGAATCATCCTCACGGAATTAGCCGAGTGAGCTGCGCACCTAAAGCACATATCAGATGACAAAGTTACGCGAAACAGCTCCCATAACGTAACCTTCGTCGTACGCGTTAAGGGCCGAGTCGAATACCATTATGACAGCCGGTGCCATCCGTCGCAATTATGTGTCACACCCTCTACACGCCACTTATCTTCCTCATAACTCAATACCTCGGCGCTGAGCGGTGCCTCGCTGTCATCGTATAAGACGATTACAAGCTCATCCGGGGATCTCCCAGCGGAGTCGCAGAAAGTCGGATCAAAAAGAGCAAGCAAAGAAGAGAAAAAGGATCAGCTCGATCAAAACTATCCCTACGCGAGTGTATATTCTATGGTGGTGCAGAGGAGGGAAGGGAGGGGGGTGTAGAGAGTTCCGTTCGTCTTGTGCATCTCTAATGCGACGGTACTTCCGAAGTGGGCGTTGCACACGTACGACAAAATTTATGGTGTAAGCTCCTTCGAATCGACGTGCGCTTTGCTGAAATTCTCAAGTGATCAGCGCGTAGGAAGTTCGCCGGATATTCCCGAATCTCTAATGCAATTCACGTAGAGACTAGTGCGCCTGTGGGAAATGTAGCTGGCCGGGGGGCCGCGCTGGTTCTTCGTGTGCGTGCCTGTCGATGTGTTCCGGAGAGAGAGAGAGAGAGGGAGAGAGGGTTGGTTCACGGCAACCTCCGGCAAGAAAGCTGTAAAGCGAGGAATAATCATTTTCGCGGTAGTGATAGTCCGGGATCCCGCAGTAAAAAAGTTAACCGCGCCAGGACCGAGTTTCCCTCGTTGTTACGATCCCCGTGCTGTACCTTGCCCGCGGAGTTATCGTCGCGAGGCAGTTCCAGAATAAAATACGGGTGGGATCCTGACGAGCTTCCGGGGCGCGATTCGGTAATAGGGTGCTGAAATATTGCTGAACCACTCGAACGAGATAGCGTGTGCACGGCTGCTCCGATAAGCGGAACACTTTTCCTCCTGGGTACGAAAGAGAGAACGAACACGCAATTTGAAACGATCAAAACGGGTTTCGGCTGACGTACCATCCAGCCCACCCACACCCTACCCTATCGTTCCTGAATCAAGACGAACGTTTGTATTAACGGGAAAATGCGATTCCATTGCCGGAGTCATAAACATCGAATTTCTCTATGGTAACTCTTTAATAGGTTCCTCCGATCGCGACTGTTTATGGGTGTGCCCTCTTCAAATCTCGCCTATGCCATGCTACACTCTCTTGCCAACGGGAGACGATATTCCCGTTTCCGTATAGAGCGCAAACACATGCGGCAGACGTCTATCATCGACTATTAAACTTCGGGCACAGAGTCGCAGCGACGTTTGCAGTAAAGTCGGGATCAGTGCAACTTAACCGAGTCTTACTCGTATAATTTTCTTGCTTGCTGCCTCGTCTTCGGCATTGTCGGTGTATCTAGGTCTCCCGCCTTACCTAACAAACATTCAGGTACCTTTGGCAAATCCCGGATTTCCTACTTATCGCTAACAACGAGATTGTTTCGGTGCACCGCACCACTGATCGAGACAATCCTTGAAAGACCAATTTTTCATGTAGGAAATCTAAAAAAATTTTGGTCGTGGAACATTAGTAATATAATGTAACTTGCAATACTACAAACAATGTTTACTAAACATATGAATTTATCGTTAAAATTGAACCTATTCAAATCAATTTTGCTGATAGTCAATAAATGATAAGTTGTACGTATTTTTCAAACCTTCGTTTTATTAATTACACCTCAAATATTCACGATTACCAAAATCTTTCTGGGGCAAAGAATAAAATCTTGTTATGTGTAATCCATATTATTCTGTTTAACCCCTCTTGCCTTACAATATCGTGTCAGACTCGTGATGAAAATTTTGAACAGAGTCTAATAAATATATGAATGTTATTAATCTCTTTAAACCGAGATGAAATTCTATTTTGATTTTGTTAATGCATAGTTATTGAAGAACATGTAGGCATAAATTAGATATAAATTTTCTCCATTTTTAGGAAATTACGAACTACAAAGATAGTTCTAATCACTGAAACCGTAAAATAAATCGTAGGGCAAGTGACTTCTTTTCAAATAATTTGCTTTATATAATATATTTACATGTAGAGCTGCGATCTTTATAAAATAAAATGTGCAAGCCCATCAGAATATTAAGATTCTAATATTAATTTTCACACGATTTAATGTGTCTGCATTTATAGTAACTAGATTTTCCTGAACATTTGTCTCCTTCAATTAATTAGGAATAAAAATGCGCGTGTAGCCCAAATATTAGTAGCATAAATATTATTTAACAAAAGTCCCTAAACTATGAAACTCGATCCTCGGAAACAACAAAACTGTGTACGCGTATATTAAATTAGACGCTCGGTGCTAAACTCCTCGTTTCTCATATGGTCCAGACATCTTTCCTTATTTATGATGAAATAAGAGGCTGTTAACAGGCTTTTTTGTACGCTCTGCCACACAGGAAACAGATGGGTGCCTGAGAAGTACTACTTACGTGAGAATTCGTTTCTTCCTCCACTTTGACACGGCCGGTTTCATATCACAGGAAGCTTGCAGCTAATGAGAAACATTTGCTAAGTGTCCGTAGCACTAGTTTCATCAGGGTCCAACTTGTGGTACCATACTTTATAAAATTAGTGTACTTTATTGTAACAACGAACACCCCTTCTGGTAGGTTGTTTACAATGTAAGAAACATGTACAACGTATACTACTTTATGTAACATGTTTGATAGAGAACAAAAGAATAGAAGTAGGGAGAAGAAGCTATAAATAAAGGAGTGCGTCTATCCCCAATTAGGAGTGCATCTAACCCCAGACCCTAGGGAGAGATGCACTTTTCCGAACTTTTTTAAGCAGTATATTAATATATTAATATAAAAGTTCTACTCATTGAACGTTATATTTTATTAGAGATTTAAGTAAACAATTCAACTATACCTGTCTACACTTTCAATTTCTTTTAATAAAATTTTTATAAACAGAAAACAAAATGTGGTGCATCTATCCCGAAATTACCCTAAAGGATTAACAAAACAATTTTCAAAAGCTCAGCGTTTCAAAAGATTTTCGTTCGGAATGCTCAATTAAAAGTACGCGACACCGCGTAAAACGATAACGAGTACCGCTTCAAAGTATCTAGTAAGACAAGACCCGGCTAAAACGAAACAAAACTGTTCGGGTCCTTTAAGGCTACCCGGTCGTTAGTTAAACTGAAAGCACTCGGTGCGTTTCCTGTCGGTTTACTCTGGGAACAGAGGATTTACGGATGCTTTAAGTGGACGATCAGGAGGATTCCTTCCGTATCGATTCCCGCGGCTATCATAAAGGATCGAAGAGAAGAGAGACAGAGAGACAGAGAGATATTCTTGGTGCACGCGTATCCGCCGGACGTCGCTCTTGGAACAATCTGTTTGACTGACACGCGGCGGAATTGAGCTTAATGGATTTCGGGTAATTACTTTTCCGTTTGAAAGACGCTGCCTCGTAGGAGAAGGAAAAAAATGGCGCATAAAGGTCGGTTTACCCGCAAGCGGTTCGAGTGTTATAAAAGCCGTCGAAAGGCAAAAGAGGGGGAGAGAGAGAGAAGAGGTTCCATTGGGGCGTGTCTGAAACCGCGAGAACTGGATCCCGTCCCTAGTTACCCTAAAACATCATATGATGGCGGCTTTCAGATGACTAGCCGGGCCCAGGCGACGGGAGTAAAAGGGATCGCCTGCGATGGCCACGCTCGCGCACCTCGCAGAGTGGATATAAAGCGAGAGCACTCAGTGCGTTTCCTGTCGGAGCGCTCCGGAAGCGCAAAACACACATGTCGAGGCGAATACCGGCATAGATTTCTCGCACGTGTTAGTACCGCGTGGCCGCATAAAAGGCTGTTCGTCCTGGAGCCGTTTGAAAAGTCCTTAAATTTTAATGTATAGCTCTCTAAGTCTCGCTGTTGTGCCCGCTATAAGGGATAAATGGGCGGGGAAGGAGACGAAGGGCGAGGGGCGAGGACGGCCCAGGGGGCGAATGGATACCTTGAGCATTATCCCCGCACGCGGTCGGGTTTGCATTAAACGAGCAATAGTGAATACGACGCAACGAAAAAAAGAAAAAAATAAAAGCCCCTCAACGGAGGTTGTAAAGCCGGAGGAGATGGGATACTGCTATTGCTATTGCTACTGTTGCAGCCGGAGGAGGGTCGTCCCGACGAAGATGAGGACGCTATGAATGGCGATGAGTGGCGGGTAAAAGTTCGGGATCTTGTAAAATGAAGCCTTGGAAACAGTCCAGACAATTCCTGACCGCGGATTGAGATTTCACCCGGAGATGCGTGGAGCACCGTTTGCGAAAACAGCGTACACAGTGCACGTGCCCGACTCGAGATTGCCGACTCCCTGTAGTTTCGCGGGTCTGCGAGAGAAGGAGAATCTTCGCTGCGCCTTTTGATTTCACTTTTCCAGCGTAGACCTTCCGGCCAATCATCGAGCATTTCAGTCTTCTCTAATTAAGTTGCTCTCGTCGTTATTTTCGTCCAACGGTCTGCTCGATTTTTAGATCCCGTTTCGCTTGTTGTTAGTTGGACATGATATCGAGGAGAGAGATCGGTCGAGTTCTCTGATACGAATCGTACATTTCATCCAGCTTCAATCTCGGGAGAAGTCCAACGATGGCGAGACGTCGAGCAGCGAAATATCGTATTCGAACGGGGTCATATCCACCTTCTGCCGTCCCGATAAAATTAAATCCAATGCCAGGACGATTCCAGGCTAGATCCAAGTCGCTTGAATTCACTGCCCATAAAAATCGCATTCCCGCTAATTCTTACGGATCGGGGGTAACGGAACGGCAGCGAAGAATCCTACGCGAAAAAGAAGCGATCCTCGCGACATTTAGCTCGCATTTACGCTCCTTTATGGAGGCGTCTCGGCCCGGGGCGGAGGTATAAAAACTGGGACTTATCTTTATATGGTCTCTGATATCAACACCTACACCCCGGCCCGTCTGTATAAGCCGATTACGTCCAGCTTTCGCATTCCGCTGCTCAGTTCCATCAATTCTCATTGTCGACCAGCGGAACTCGTACGCTCGTTGGAAACGCCACTCGCGAAACACCGAAAGCTTTGGCCGTTTGCACGGACATTTACAGTAGTTTCACGTTATGTGTACACAAATCTCCTTCCGTATTATTCCTTTGAAAACAAGCCGAGATAACTCGCCCGGAAGCTTCTTTAATGGTGTTTGAAACTTGCGAGGATTGGTTGATCCACTGAATTAGATTTTTATTTTTATGTTATAACATGCATAGGGTATTTAAGTGTGACCTCTGAAATGTCTTCTTTAGTTTTGACAAAGTAGACAATTTTTTATGTGTAATTTGATTGGTATCAAGCGATCAATATCACGCAGGGGTTGTTTTCTCTCGTAGTTTTCGAGGTCAACGATGGTTTTTTAAAATCACTACATATGTGTATTTCCGTGTTGAACTCCGAAGACGAAGGTCATACATAAATTTCGTTTGTTAGAAGAATGCAGCACCTCGTCTTCCAGCACCTCGTCTTCTTAACACTAAAACTACCGAGCACTGTAAGCGATTAAAATGTTTTAGCTGATGAAAATGACAAGGCTCTATTTATATAGATTTCGAGCAATTTTTATTGCAATATGCGCTTGGATAAACAAATTTATCCAATCATTTTCCATGTAAGCAACGTCATAATTTCAATAATTATAAAATTAAAAATGTAAGATCGGTCACATTTGACCGTCAGTGGTAGGTTTAGTGTTAACTATGACCATAAATCAACTCGTGTAATACAAATTAAATATTCTTTTAAAAAACTGTCACACTTGAAGGTTTAAAATTCTTGCAAAACAATATACCCATTCTCAATAAATAAACTATGAGATAGCGGTTATAAAAGATGAATTCGTACGCTACATGTTTCAGGAAACATGCGCACTTCTAACGTCCTAGTTTCTGAAATACAATAGCAATTCCTGTGTCACGAATTTCACGGTGAGACGCAATCCTCAACTGATCTGTTAGGCAAGCGAACATTTTTGGGCACAATTCCTATGCAGGTCATCCCGTAAAGAATTTTCATCTCGACAGGCATGACGGTAGGCGGTAACGCCTAATTCCTATCTTAATTCTCTACGTCGAGCAATTCCGATTTACCAAATATGGGTCGTCTAAAAAGTTTCTTACTTTTGCATGTCCCATCTCATATATGTCATATCTAGACTGCGGATCTCCATGCAGAATAAAAATTGTCTGCATCGATTGCAAGAAGTACAAATTAAATTGAATGTTATTTCTTGCCTTAATGATTTTAATAGAGGAGAAATCATATATTGGCATCTTCAATTTTTAAAATTTTCCAACAATTTTGAATTTCCTCTGCTTAATTTTGCTACAAATGCATAAAAATCCGCAGTCTAGCTATATCTCAAATACTGATTAACATATTTTTACATGTATTACCTTTGAAGATTTCTTGTTCACAATTCTGCAAGTATTATACAATGATTTTCTTCAGGGTTGAGATTGTGTTAGTTTCTTTTCCTACATTTTAGTACTGCTTTGCAGTAGCGTACAGTTTCTAAATATAATAGGATTGAAGTACATTTTATACTTGTTCGTGTTTCTTTATTTGTAGTTTTTACGAAAACTTAAAATATCATCATGCACACATCTAGTTCGCATAAAGAATGCACGCGAAACATTTCTGGAAAGCTGTAGGTATGTTGCTCTTGGCGTAAAACGGAATTTTATTTCTTAGAAAAAGGAGTAGTACAAAGTCACCGCGTAGGACGCGCCACGAACTGTAGAGACAACTCTGATATGTAGATTTTTAGAACATTTCTATGTAATAAAAAGCGTACGCATACATAGAAACAGAAAATGAGACATAATTAACGTTCATGTACTTGTATTAAGAGTCATGGGCTCCTAAAAAAATTGTAAAATGCAACTTCTAGTATTTTTTCTACCATTCCGATCAATTGCAATTCTTGAAAAAACTTTTTTCACATCCTGTAGCAAACTAATTGCTCTAGCTTCCCAAAAAAAGTTCGAATCGTATAGTACAATATTAAAATAGTTATCGTCCTTTTAAGAGTGTCCGAATATTAGTGGAAATCACTGTATAAGCTATAAAAATCGCCCGTTCTCCGAGGGTTAAAAACGTAATCGTTCCAAGAGCTGCCTGAACCGTGTGAGTCACTCGAAAAAGGATTCGATCGGTCGGGTAACAGCGGAATAATTTCCGGCGATCACGTTAGGCGGTTTACCACCCGGTATAGTTATCTAAATAGCGTATCGCGATCTTGCTCATTACGCGGATGTTTCTGAATCCATGCTGAATCGCTGTAACGAGGTAGAACGGTTTAACGACACGGCCGCCAATACATCCGCAAAATCTCGTTTGCCGCCCTTAAACGATCGCGTCCCCCGTGCTCGGTGCTCGCGAATCACGTATCCGTACTCACGCTCGCCTATCCGCGTCTGGGATCCTTTGTTTCTTGATAGCGGCATATCCGCGCGTATATCTGTGTTACTAGCTTTTGTTACGAAAATGTTAGGCGTCTAGCTGCAGATCTTTTATTCTCTTTTACGAGGATTTCCTGTAGCGTAACGAACGCGAACGGTTGACGTACGCCGCCCTCGCCGTTTCGCCGGTTTATCCAGCGGGATTTTCGTCGGCCCAGCTACTTCGCAACTCTTTCGCTCGTATCTGCTGAAATGGGAACACAAGCAGCCGGCCGGCTCCTCTGTACGAATATGCTTGCGTTCGTTTTTAATTTACTGTTTCATCACCGGCCGCCCTGACCTATCCTCTCGCCCACACATCTCTTCCTCCCGCGCTCTCCACGTTATCGTTTCGGTTGGTTTTTAATTTGGAGAGGATAAGTGGTCTGTTTTATTCGGTAAATTTTGTTATCTCCTCCGACGCAAACTATATATAAATTGCTTCACTGCCGCGCGGCGTTACATACTAATAATTACTGTATTGGGCAATCGAGTTTCATCATCCCGAATGCTGACGATAATTATTCACTTGGAGTGTTGTCCTATGTGCGTGCGTCGAACAGTCTGAAGTCACGTCTTGTCCTGTCAACCGACTCTATGCTCCCGAAATTAGGGGATTAAGTAGTTTCGTTTTTAAACTCTTGATGTAGGAATTACAGTCTGACCCACAAAAAAGTGACTGTCTCTGGAAATATTAATGCCTCGCACTCGAAGCTATTTTGCAGTCAGACATTTAATATGGAATATTTTCGTTACATATGACCTATTTTATTTTGTCCATGTGAAATCAACTCGTGCCGACCTCGAACATTTAGCAATGTGTTAAAGTTAAAGATTAATGTTTTGAATTATAGTAATTTTTAAGTGCCCCAGAAGGGACAGTCATGTAAATAATTAAATAAATACATATGTATTCCTGTATAAGGGGGATTGCCTCCTTACTTAATTCTTCCCCGTTGCAATTGATGAAGAAAATGTTTATTTTGCATGAAGATCCACAGGCTACTGTGGCTACACAGATTACACAGACTACACAACTTACGTTTTCTAATCGTTTTTTTCTTTTTTAACACATTACCGAGCGGTGATTATTGCATAATTTTGAAAAATCTATGGTACATGGCTAAACACTTTTTAATGGAACCTTCGATAGCAACAGCAATTTTCATTGTGAACTAACAAGTCACTCTCAATTACGTCATCTAATAGTTTCATTTAAGATTGCAATGCGAAAGAAAATTTCTATGTTTTCTTTTGGTACAGCATAATTATTGAAAATCCTATTAAGGCGGTAGACTCGTTTCCAGGATTGCAAGGATGCGGGATTCGCGTTCTCATTTAGATCGATGTTGTATCTAACGTTTTTGACTACACAAAAACCCTATTTTTGTATTATCGAGAAATGAGAACGTGAATCCCGCACCCTTGCAATACTGGAAAAAGAAGTCTACTCCCTTAATAGGTTTCCGGTAGGTAGTCAAATTTTTAGGTAGTCAAGTTCTTTGTTTTTGAAGCATGTGAAGCACGTGTATTTATGAGTCACAGTGTATAAATTAGTTCGCGACCAGGACTAACCGAAGTTTGGTGGATGAAGGACGAACTGACGCGAGGAATTCGATTTCCTGGAAGTGATGATCCGTTGGGATTTCTCGAAAAGAGGATCAGTCATTAAGAACTGCCCCACGGTCGAGACTATCAAATGTAAATATGTCGGATTTATGAGGGACCTACCACCTTTATAAATTAGTCTCTTTGTTACAAATTATTCCATTCCGTGTACACAGTCAAACAACAATCACTTAACCGGTTTAGCGAGGGTTTAAATTCAACCATGGAATTATATTTGATAACATTTCACAAATTTTATTCGCGTGCACTGTTTTCTGTAATTATTTTACTAAATGCCATTGTAAATTGAAAGCCCGTGTTACAAACATAACGAAAAGATCATTTCTGTTATTATGTACATATGCTCCGGATCAATATTTATTAATCAAGAAATCGTTTCGGCAGTTTAAATTTCAACAACGCTGTTTATTGTTTCGTTGATTCAATTATGGTATGAAATAATATAAACATCTATATTTTTGTGAATGAATAATAACTTTAGAGAAAATGAGGATTACGAAATTCGATATGGGTTAATTAATAATTATAAATATTGGTTAATGCTAATTTTACTAATTTCATCAGCGTGTTTAAAATTAATTTAACAACTGTAACATGCGTTATAATAAAGACACTTTAAATAGCTACATACTGTTATTAACTTTAGAATATTTGAGTTAACAATTTGTCTGTTCCCCTTTATAATCAATTATAGTATGCATCATCAGTACATGTTATAAAAATGTTCATTTTGGGAAACACTGTTATTATTAATTTGGATTTGATAAAGATCGGAGTTCTGTTGTTCTGTTGATTAACGAGAAGCATATGATACTTATACACAGAATACAAAGCTTGAAGTTTGTTTAAACAAATGAGATTGGCAAGTGCATGAAAAAATTAGTAATTTTGGTAAATTTAGTAACAATAAGATAATCGAAGGAGAATAAATGAAACAGTGGAAAGAAGTCATATTCTGCACAACAGGCATTACAAATACTACAAATAAATAAAATTCTGTACTATACAAATAAATAAAATTCACTGTTTCCAAAAAGACAGATTTTTTCGAAAAGAAATAAATGCACTCGTTCCGAGATGGCAGAGATACGTTAATTACGATGGAGCATATTTCCATTAATAAACATTGCATTGAATAAAAACATAGTCGCTTTACATCAAAGGATATTTCATATGCATCAACCTATCACACTTATTGGCATATTCAATCGGCAGTTGGTTGAAACTAATCAACAGGAAATTCCTTCTTGTAAATGTCATATGCGAACGATATTATCAAGTTTTCATCATAGAGGCCATCGATAGTCAGTTGAACACATGCATCGCGAGTGAACGTCAGCGCCGAGAGAGTCACGATATCAGGATCAAGTAGTGCTCGTAAAATCGTTGAGTATGTCGATCGTGCCGACGCAAAAATATGCTTCCGTTGCTGGTGACTGCAGTCGACACCTGTACGGAAGCGTATATTGAATGCCTCGCTATTAATATGCAGTCGTACGGACGATTAAACGTGGGTTCACGGCGGCCCAGCCAATAATTATTTGCGGCATAGTTGCGTTGCTCCGATGTCCAAAACCGCATTCGACGCTCCATCGTCAGCTGCATGGTTGCGTCGACGCGCACACGATTCAACAGTATTATTCTCTGTGAAATATTTTCGCTGCTTTTCTTTGAACGATCAAATTTAAAATACACTGGCGAACGAAATTATTAAACGTCTTCGGTATTCCTAGACCGAAGACATAACATAGGATTTTCAATAACCGTGCTGTACCAAAAGAAAGCATAGAAATTTTCTTTTACATTGCAATCTTAAATGAAACTATGTTGTCTTAAATGTCTATGTCCAATCTTAAATGAAAATTGCTGTTGCTATTGAAGGTTCCATTAAAAAGTGTTTAGCCATGTACCATAGATTTTTCAAAATTAGGCAATAATCACCGATCGGTAATGTGTTAATACGACATGTCTGATTTTAGAATCAATTTTAATTTAGGTGTTCAATTTTCCCTTTAAATAAAATTAATTTCTTTTTCTTTTTCTTTTTTATTCATGCAAACTGAAATCATGAATTAGCACTAAATAGCTGATTACCCTACGCGACTCCACTTGTAGCATGCTTCCTGAATTCAGGATATTGTGTTTTATTAGCACAATATTTGGATCAGTGGACTAGAATGTGTTCAATAGATATTTATTGTATACATCGCAGATTGTTGGGTTTCATTTGGTGATGCGGAAAGGATGCTTTATATTATGGGCTTTCCAGTTCATAAACACTCATAGGGCTGTTATATTTAATGAATAACTAATACCTCGTAAAAATGGTGACCAAAAAATTTTTAATGTATGTGAAAATAATCTGTTTCACTTTAAATTTATAATATCATTAACGAATTTATTGAAGACATATAACATGTACAGACATACAAAAATCTGCTTTGTGATCAAAGTAATACGAAATAAAATACAATCTACTCGTTATAAATATTAAAAATATATTTTGTTTGATCACACACACTTTCCTTTTATTTTTTAGCGATACTATGCGATATTTATTCAAACTGAAAACTTTCTATAATACATTCAATTTATGAAAACACGGTTTCATATGGTGTGCAATGCAGTTTAACAGAAACGCTGTATTAAGCTGCGTTAATTTTCAGAATGTCTTATAATATCGTTATTGTATTATATCCGCTGCGATTCGCCAGCGAATCATCGCAGTCAGTCAGTATCTTTGTTTCGGTTCGATTCGTCGCGAGCAGTCGGCTTTATTTAGTTTCAAATATCTATATCCGCGAGCAAACGCGGAACACCGCCGCTTGATAACTATCTGATTCGATTACTTGGGAAAGCGCTCGCGATTATTCTAAATGACGCGACCGTCGATTTCCATGATAATCGCGCGCGCGTGTCCAAATACCGAGGACGGTGGAACCAGAGAAATACGGAGAACGAGGACAATCATAAAAGCTTTTAATGATCAGAGCCCTTCATTGAAATGCTGGTTTTTCATGTGTTCAGAAATATCGGACGAGGTTCGATGAATTAAAACCTTGCCGGCCGCCGTGTTCCACCGACGTTATTATAATTTCTTTCCCGTGTTCCGGGACGGCTGCCGCGCAACAAATTATTTTTATCACCAAGTTCCCCTGGTGATGCGTGCCGTAGAACTTTATAATTAATCGTTCAAGTACGTTCAACTATCCTTAACACGTTGATCGGCAACTTACAACCTCCAGAAAGTCTAACAAAATCGAAATAATTTAGTTGATGAAACTAAAACTAGCAAAAGTTCAATTTACTTATAAAAATTGTCTGCGCTAATTGTAAGAAACAGGAGCCAAATAAAATCATTATTCTTTGTTTAATAATTTGGTATAAGATGAGAATAATACGTCGATGTTCTTAAATTCTTTGAATGAATGCATCAAATCTGCTTTATCGATTACACGGACTTATATGAACAATTTAAAGTAAAAGCTCATCTGAAGACAACACATTTTGAAACGCAAGGGAATTTCAAAGGCCAAAAATATTTTCTTTATTATTAAAAAACAGCTCTTAGCCATGGTTTGTTCTCTCCCGTGATTTTATTGTAACCATCAATCGGAATAGAGCCAAACATTATCATCTAAATGCTTCAGTTTCTCGTACTGGTATTTTATAAATCCAGAATGTCATTGTGGATATCTTATTTAAAATATTAGCTACGTTCACAGCTTTTCACCTGAATTCAATAACTACAAAAACATAAAATTAGTTGAGTGTGGAAATGTATATTGCTTCTCCAAATAGAAATATCTATGTATTTTTTCATTCCCAAAATTATCATCTTAATATAATCTTTGCACTCCGTTGTCGCCGATAATGCGACATTTGAGATATGAACACAAAACATAAAATTTTCATTTTGTTGCAGATTTATAAACTTGAACTTGTTTTATATAATGTAGCTAAGGAATAAATATTTCTTTTTACTACAGCAACCGTATTTTTTATTATATACATACACACACACTTGTAACTAATATAGTGCTGGAGTTGTACTACATATGTGAGTCACTAGGCTGGAGTGCAAAGGGTTAATATACTATTTGCTAAATTTTTTATATGAAGAAGTTATATCTCGTAAGTGAGGAATGGCCATTGTATTCATTCGAATAATGTTTATTAGTAAATATCTCTTATTTTTAAGCAATTTATTTTCGGAGAGGCTGTTTACTGGATAAGGGCCAAAGTAAGACACGTTTACAACTAGTAAAGCTTTCTGGACTACATTAATATTTCATCACAAGTCACAGTGTCCACTGTAATCTGACCTTGTGTAATCAATTTCGAAATATTCGTCAGAGTGCCGCGCAGAGACGTCCCTGAGGGGCTAATGAGTGGTCCGCGTTGCCGAGGATCCGGCACTACGGATTCGCAAATTCTCCGGCATTATGCCCGCTCGGACCAGTTTTCATCATCTCGTCTAATAGATATACAATTTCGAGCCATGCCGCATCGCGCGGACAAAGGCCCATCAACTGCGTGTCCCGCCGCACGATTTGCATACAGGGGTTGCAAAAATGACTTCAAAGGGTGGCGGGCGTTCCGCAGGCAGGCAGGCAGGCAGTCAGGCCGGCAGTCTCCGGCATTATAAGTCCGCGCGGGGCTAATCCGCCCTTAACACATTCCGAAAAAAGGCTTACAGTGTAAACGAGGCAATTAACAAACACCGGCCTCTAATTAGAAGGACTTTAAACCAGTACAGCCCTCCCTCTCCAGTCGCGATACGGGCATTTCATAAACTGCCGGCGTTACTCGATTTAACCGGAAGACTTCGTTTACCCTTTCCCCGGCGCGCGTCACAATTACAAACCCTCTGGCCGATACACCCTCGGCTGGTCCGGCAGCACAGGGTCTCTCAGCGAAGGAGAAGAGCGCTGGCAAAAAATTTCTTTAAACGCTCGCTCATTGGTTATGCGCCAATGAGCACTCAAAGAACGGAGAGGCAATCCAGCAGACACTCGTTTCTTCAGGGGGAGACGGCCCCTGTGCCGCGTCGTCGTCGTCGTCTGTCACCTAAAAGAGTACTGAAAGAGGACCGAGAGGAAGAGGAATCTCCCGCGGAATGTCTCCCGCAGCGAGTTCGACGAGGTTTCCTCCTCCTTGTCGTGGCTGCACTCCAGGCAACCATTCCGCGTGTTCTCCCACGGCTTCACGGTGCGACTACACGCCGTGCAGCGCACCCTGGCTACCTCGAAGGGATGCTGCTAATGATATCGCTCCTGTTTCCTCCTTCGTGTGTGCGTACGCCACCGTCGACGCTAGGGACGGCGGCCAGAGGAGGAGAAGAGGGCAAACGTGGCACGTACTAATGCCCCGACCAGCGACTAAAACGAATGATTTGTGAGGGTGGCTTAAGCTTCGTTACCGCCGCGGCTCGCCCTCGCGGAGAGGTAAATGGAAGTACGCTGCTAGGTGGTTGCTTTAAAAGCTACCCGTGAGAGCGAGACGGGGAGCTGTGGCCCAACTACGTTCGGTATAATCGAGGATGCGAGATACACGGGGACAGAGAACCATGGAGGAGAGAGAGAGAGTAGAGGAGGAAAGTCGAGTCGATGATAGAGAAAGAGAGGCTAGGGGGAGGGGGTACACCGGTGAACGGGTGTACGCGATAAAAGAGAGATCTGACGATTTTAAACCGAGGAGAGACGGAGAGAACGATTTTAAAGCCTGATAGGGGGCCACGGGGCTGCGGAGAGAGCGTTAGAAGCGAAAGGTGACGCGGAGGGAGGGAGAGAAGGTTACAGTCCCGTCTCATCTACTTGATTGCATCGCCCGGATTACAGCCAGGCTTTAACGCATCCCCCTCGGGACGCCTAGCGTGAAAACAAAAAGAGAACCCGACCGAGACACGAAAGGAGAAGATAGGAAAAAAGAGGAGAGGCCGACGAACGGCTTCTTCTTCTTCTTCTTCGTCTTCTCCTTCTTCTTCCCTAGGCTCTCCGCGCCACGGCTGCGGCGGCGGCTGCTTCGGGTGAAATTCCCCGAGAATAATTTTCACTTCCACCTTCAACGCCATCCCCCCACCTTCGCTCCTCTTCGTCTTTTTTTCTGACTACCCCGCGCTACCTCGCTCATTCGGTTCCTCTTCTTGTCCGCTGGTGTCGTTATCCCCTTTGAATCTCAGGGCTAAACCTTTTTCCCCGAACGGTAAGCAAAATCAGCTGCACGCGAAATCTTGCGGGTGATGCTAATATAATATGCGCGCCCCGAGAAAGCTCTTTTCTTCTCGCCCTTTCTTTCGCGAAAGGAAAGCCACCTTCTTCACCTCTTTCGAGAGAGATCTCACTCTCTTTCTCTCTCTTTCTCGATCCTCCTTTCTCTCTGTGTGACCATCGGCTCAAGCCCGAGGACATTTCAAAGTGAATTAATTTTTACTGGCCAGCCCCCGCTAGCCGGCTCCCATCAGTTCACTCTCGAACTTCGCCGCGCCGCGATTACGCGCGCACAGGCCGTTTAAATACGCCCGAATTTCAATTTATCTGTCACGGCCATATGTTTTAATTGTTCTCCTGTTTTCGATCGAAGTGTTAATTGACAGACATACGTTCGGTTAACTTTCCGCGATTTAACGGGTCGAATGCGCACCAAGCAGCTGCCGTGAACAGGTTAAATTACACGTTGTTTCAATTATCGCGGCTCGCGTTCTTAGCGGCGACGACCGGGAAATATTCAATAGAGTCGCGCGTGTGTGCTCGTTTTATATTTTGCAAGCATCAACGTTTCGGGGGAATCTATATAAAAATTGCTTTTTTATTGGGTCTTTTCTTAGAGCAAAAGTGTTCTGACAATTCCAAGTTTGTTGAATTCTGTTCGAATTTCTATTAAAGTATGGCTCGTAAATATTTTTAATACAATGTTATCGTGGCTTACATAGAACAAACGTAACTGTCTTCGATATTATTATCTTTTATGTAACTTTCTCTGAAAACTCTGGTTTAACTTATGTCACTTTTGCTTCAAATGACCCAATTATAAGTGGTTCTTTATGCAAAATAAAAATTTTCCATCTAAATTGCAACAAACTAGAGTGAAATAGAAATTTATTTTCTTTTGTAGTATGTTTAATAGGTTGATAATATAAATATAACAGTATTTTTAAAACAATATAACTCGTTTTTGTCATCAAAATCCACTGTCTAGTCATTATGCCATGAATGATTGGAAAAGATTAAAACTTTTGCGTGCACTTAGTAAATGTTTAATTGGTTGTTGCACGTATCAATTAAGTAATCATCGTGTCCAGTTGACGTCCCGGGCACGAGTGGAACAAGGCAGCAGAGAATCGACATTTTCACGTTCCCATTCTAGATTTATGCTTTTGACCATTCGTGGAATTATAACCGAAGTGTTTCCAGCGTGTGCTCTGGTTCGTGCAAATCTGCCCTCTGTTTACGATCAGTAGCAAAGATTAAAACACTGTGTCCGTGCCAAGTAGGACGACATGCGCCGCACAATGTCGTACATGCGAGCGAGCAACAGTCTTGCTCGTTCTCCTTCGGATTTCGATGATAACAAGAGTTCGATTGTCGCAGACAGACTCTCGCAATTGCGTCTACGCTCGCGTTAAACTGCTGTTGAATTATCGATGTCCGCGCTACCGCTAAATATATATCTGTGAATTCATTTGCGTGTAACAAATTAATTCGATTAGCATTACACAGTGTTAACTAGGAATAAATAAGAGCAAACTAACCTGTCCGAACTAGCTGTGCGAACTATGTGTGTGACCACTAATAGAATATCAGTGCGCAACATCATTAGCGTATATACACGTTTTACAAAATGGTCACATCAAAAGTGGAAGATTAAAATTTACTGTATATTCAATTCGAAACGTAGAATTTTAAAAATATTATTGCCTTCTTGAGGGAATAGACTCCTTTTTCCAGGATTGCAAGGGTGCGTGATTCGCGTTCTCATTTCTCGATAATACAACAATGGGGTTTTTCAGTAGTCAAAAACGCTAGATAAAAGATTGATCTAGGGCGCTATCGCCATCAAAAGTCCTATTTTTTCGTTAACGAGACGTAATTTGCATTATTCGGCAGCATTTAGCTATGAAAATAGCTACCTGCGCAGTTATGCGCCTCGTTAACGAAAAAATAGGACTTTTGAGGGTGATAGCGCCCTAGACCGATCTTTTATCTAGAGTTTTTGACTATTGAAAAACCCTCTTTTTGTATTATCGAGAAATGAGAACGCGAATCTCGCACCCTTGCAATCTTGGAAACGAGTCTACCGTCTTAAGTCTTGACACTAAACCTGCCACCACCGGTTCAATGACCAGTTGCAGATTTTTTATTTCACAATTATTGAAATTATAAAGATGCTAGAGCATCTATATATAGATATAGATATATAGATGGGAAACTAGAGCAATTAGTTTTCTACAGGATGTGAAAAGAGATTTTTTGGCCAACATAATAGTTTAGTTGTCTAGATTCATAGTGTCGAAGTTATTGTTTATAAGGGCATCTGACTACCCAAATATGCCTCGTGCAACCACTTGTACATGGCGAATACATAACAGACTGCGTCCCCGACACATCGGTGGGTAAAATCGTGTTAAGGTCGTCAAGTTCGGTGAATCATCGACCTGTATAATTTGTACGAGAGCGGCTAGTATGCTCTGGTCGATAACCCGATACACCATTCCTCGATGTCATTCTGTAAGCGAGTTCGAATTCCGAAGGAAATGCCAAGGATCGGTCGTTGCAAGTTTAGGAACAGCTGCGCCTGCATCCAACCTAACAACTGGATGAAAGCTTCTGCCAGAACTTAAATACATATATCATGTTCTAACGGGATGATGCACGTGCTTAATTTTATATAAGTGTTTGCCATCGTTCGATTTTATGGGGGCCGTTGAATTTTATACGCCGTGTGTTGTTTGTTCAAACTTATACAAGGGAAGTTCAGCAAGATATTCAAACAAATTTGAAACTGTGCGTACCATTACAGGATATCCTCTACAGTTAAGAGCATAACTGATCATACACACTTTAAATCAGAATAACTTTTTTATGAATGGACCAAACGACTTCAATTTCTCTGTAAGGCTAGAAGAATTAGTTTAGTAAATGACGTCTAAAAAATATATTGAAAAATTGCATTTGGTCGGAATTGTGAAAAACAATAGTGGAAACTAGTTTTTTCAACTTTTTTAGCTGGACCAATATCGAAAATTTAAAAGGTGTGTTTGGTCACCTCGTCTAAATTATATACGTTCTGAAAGGTAAATTAATAATTAATGGTCTGGTGTAATGTTCAAATTCTGTAGTCGAAATGGTTTCGAGTGCAAAGAGTTAAAATTTGATTATCATTTGGTGGAGTGGCAGGATGGGTCAGCTGCTAGGTCACCGCACGAGCAAGTCTCGATCAGCCCCTCGACAGACCTTTTCAACAAGGCTCACTTACACAATGCCACTTTCCTGACTCTTTTATAGCTTTGACTCCTCGCATGAATCGCAAACTTCGAAGTTTAGCTCGTGCTCGCGAAAGAGCTCCTTGGACTTGACTGACCTAGCACGATCACTGTGAGAGACCTTTTGTGCTCTTCGCTTGATACTATATTTAACTGTTGAATAACGCGTGCTGTATTGATCCAGTAGCAAAGATATCTATTTAATATATTCAAGATTAACTTGAAATTGACATTAAACAAAATCTTGTATACTAGTCTCTTTGAGATAAGAGACGAGCGATAGACAGTATCGTACGTCATATTTCAATAAATAAATACCACTTTTCGTATAATAAAGAATATTTCTGACACACACCTCATTCAATTTCTAAAACTGTACATTTATAAACATTAGATTAATGTAACCTGAAATTTATGACGCACACCTTATTCAATGTCTAAAACTGTACATTTATAAACATTAGTTTATTAATTAGTGTATTAATTAAATATAAATAAAATATTTTAGTTTCTAATATTTTCTTATGTTGTATTAGGTTTTGACGGCCACCAATTTTTGTTTGTACATATTCAGAACACATTCTTCCATAGAATGCTTACGCGTATGATTATTTCGTGATAAATTAGGAATAATATTAAAAAGAAATACGATCGAAGCGTGAGATACCACAGTAATAGGTACAGTTACCCCAGCACAAGCAAAGCACAAGCCTTATTTTTCCAGGCAGACAAATCGGCATGGACATCAAAGGACTAAAGATATTGCGGAGCGCATAACGCCCGGTTGTTGTGGCTACCATTCCAGAGCAATTCGAGGAGCTCGTTCGCCGGCTCTATTCATAGCAGAAATCACAGGGAGCGAAGGTGGCATTATGCGCGCAACAACGCGTATAATCATTCCTCGGAATCAGTACGTTTGTGTTCAATGTCCTGTGATAAAAATGCGAGGGATCGATCGGTCGCAGGTTCAGCAACAGCTGTGGCTTCGTTTCAGGCTGCCCTAACAGCTGGTGCCGAACCTCTCGCGTGTAGGCACGTGCACGACCGTGTTCGGCTCCTTATGCACGTTTATGGCAGATGGCGAGCCGATCGTCGTGAAATGCGCACCGCTCGATGTCTTCCCCGCTTCGATGTCTTGCCGGTATAAAGTATAAACCACGTTACGATACATAATTCGGTCCCGATACATAATTCGGTCCCGATACATAATTCGGCGAGCATTCGGCCACCACACTTCCAACCAGTAGCCTCTGCTACAACATTTTCGCGAAACCGCCACATGTCGGCGCGATGATGTTACGACATTCCTGAAACGTTTCTGCGTCTGACAACGGGCGTTCCTTAACATTTGCCCTCCGTTCGGCTGGAATTGATCGGGCACGGAAAGCCAGCATTCGTGAACACTCTTAACCTTCTCTCTGTGTACTGATATTGTAATGTTAACCGTGTACAGGGCGATAATTGGACGCCATATATTTTTGGAGCAAAATGAAAGTGAAGTTTTATTGATTTTTAAAACATAAATATATTAAGATTGGCAACTAAGTTCGCGACCTTCACATTTCCCAAAACAAAGTCATTTATATATATTTTTTTAAGCGCGAGTATTTTATATCAAATTAATCGCAAAATTCAGAGCTTTCCAATGATACATATACAGTTCAAAAGGAATGGTCACTGAATAAGGTTATAATGATACGATAAAAGAATTACGAAACAAATGGTCAATTTGTTTGACCATGAATACAGTTCTTTAAAAATTTGAAACATATCACAGACAGCATTCCTAGAAAATTTTTAGAAATTTACCATTCAACTTTTTATTACCGTTTTTAAAATTCTCTCAGAGAGAAGTTTAACGCTGCATTGTACAGTTTAATAATAATCTAGCGGGAAAAATGTCCAAAATCATGACTAAACTGTGGATCTTTATGCAAAACATGTTTGGATTGATTGCAAGACGCAGGAGCTAAATAAAAATTTCCTTCTTTTCTTAGTTGTTTTATTAACACATTATCTATCTGTATTATTCCATAATTTTTGGAGGTCTACAACAGCAACAGAAACTACAATCATAAACTAACTACTCATCTTCGATAAAGAATCTAATAGTCTCGTTTGGGATTATTGTGTAAAATTTTTTTTTAAGTTTCCATTAACACAATTATTGAAAAGCCTATTAATAGGCTTCCAGTAGAGAAATTTTTAAGTTGAAACTAATACGATTTCTTTAAATCTTTTCAATATGTCCTTTGGATCCATAAAAAATGAATGAATCTTTGTGATTGACACATCACAAGCTACTGAGTTTATGCATTTATGACAAAAATGAGTGGGTGCAATTTAAAACAGTGAAAAGATTAGAAGACTTTAAGAATATCAGTATATTATTTTCACTACATTTATTAGTGAAAAATATACATTTATATTTAGCTCCTGTGTCTGGCAACTAATGCTCAAATTTTTTATTTTGCATAAGATCCGGAGTCTAAACAAATGTGGTGTATGTACTATTTTCTTGGCTAGAGCAGCACGGTATGTATCTGTACAATAAAAATGGCGATCAGCTGAACTATAAATTATTATGATATTAAATATCAGAAATACTTGGCTGCATCGGGATTTAAATTATTGAGATTTTGAATAATGAATTGCAGACGTACAGGCAAGTAATAAATTAAGCTGCGCTTAAAAGATTCATGGGAATATTTTAATTTCCAAATGAATAATAAAGTATGTTCACGAAAGTGACGGACGGAATTGTCAATAAATTTTCTTGGAAAATAGACTTGTGTTGTAAGATAAATTTTTTATCTATTTCCCTTATTGTTTCCTGATGAACAATCTCCTAATACGTTCTGTATAAAAACTGTTCTATCTCAAGAGAACTTGTTTCGAATTTTTTTAAAAATAATAAAGCGTGCGCGTATAAGAGAAATTTAATGAAATTAAAAATTCTTACGACACGCGGTCGGAGAAAGCAATTTGCCCAACATCTGGACGAAATATGTAGTGAACTCTTTTTCAGACGGACACTTTCAACATACTAATAAAGAATTACTCGTTTGGGCAAGATGTGTGGCTGTAAGCTTCTAGATAGAAGCATACATATGAGAATTCAGTCACAAAAGAATTATGAAGTTGGAGCGATAAGATACAAGTACCGGAAAGAGTACATTTTCTACTGAATGAGTTTCGACCGAGCTTACAAATTTTTATTCTGCTAAGTTTTCAGTTCTATTAATCTTTTGTCTCGTTTCTAGGTATTTTGGAAAGAACCTCTCACCTACTTAAACTTTCTTGCCAACTGTGTCGCAAACTTTACAAGTGAAAGAAGTCAGAAGAGCCTGTAATAAATATCGGTTTTTAAAACATTTCTTTCTTTTAAAGTATAAATTCCAACTACCTTTATAAACCTCCAAGGTATCTTATGGATAAGGGAAGTACAGTGGCCCTTATATTTCTTTTATAGTCTACATTTAGTTATCTGGCGAAATGTTTACCACGTAAATTAACGTTTAATATAAAAACGACAGTATTAATAAAATGTATTTAATCTTTTTTTCTCTGAATCTGTCTTGACCAAAGATGAAGAAATATTCTATCAAACTTACATATATAATTATTCCATAAAAAATATCTGTTATTATAGATCTTTTATGCAACGAGATATTTATCTTAGAAAATTGTTTTAAATAGTTCTCATGGAATAAATATTTTATGATCTGTATAAAAAATGTTCCACTTTTTAGAAAATTCATGTAGAAAAAATCCCATTAAAGAAATAACGTATTAAAAATGTTCTTACAATAATTCTTTAATATCTTGTAACAGTATTATCATAAATAGCCTTCAGTATTTGTTACAAAAACTAAAAACTTTTTTGATATTAACTAAATATCCGCTACCGTTATGGAAAATTTTTATTTTTACATTTCAAGTTCCATTAGAACATCTACTGTCAAGAACTTTTCCTCATCATTTTTAATCGAAGTTTGCAATGTAAGCAAGCAGCTTTTTTAAAAAAGTTTCTGTAAATAGAATCTATTAAAAAGTTCCATAGCTCTTTCGATCCCAGGTTTTGGCCCGTAAGCCGTAAAACTGTGTAAATAAATCGTCAAACGCAGGGTAACGTAACAGTAAGTGGAAGCAATCACATCAAATACCAGAATCCGCGTAGGCGATGAGCGGTTCTTTCATTTTTAAACTAACCAGGTAACAATTCGTTCTGGTAACCGAGCCAATTAAAATACTCCGACCGTAATTAAAACTGGAGTGCCAGGAAAATTTCGTAAAACAAAGACATCAAACGTATTACCTAACCCGCGTGTAACACTTTTCCATTTAAAAGAGATAATCGTTGTCCGCGCTTTCCCGAGCCCGTTTAAATATTTATATTGATCTCAACCCATTTCCCAACAGCTGTGATGTTGCTGGGCCATGTTCGTCGACAGGCAGCCTATTTCCGTTGAAAAGGGCTATTGCATTTTAAATCCTCGTGGATCTGTCGGCTTGTATAATTCAAGTACGAAAATCTACGGCTCTCGTGTCGATGATTGTACTTTCTGGAATTCGTTTAACCCTCTCGCAGTTTTGTTCGAGGGCGGAAAGATCGCGCATCTGATGTTTCCAGTCTATCGTACAATTCCGTTCGACACGATAGTGGCTAAGAAAAGTTTCAGCGAGTCATAAGAAAAATATATACAGTCGATCTAAAAAATATTTAAACACTGAATTTAAATTAAAAAA
The DNA here is from genome assembly GCA_028455795.1 of Lasioglossum marginatum. Classification (NCBI taxonomy): domain Eukaryota; kingdom Metazoa; phylum Arthropoda; class Insecta; order Hymenoptera; family Halictidae; genus Lasioglossum; species Lasioglossum marginatum. Next base: position 2,815,045 of record CM052275.1, read on the forward strand.
ATTAATTTAAATTAATCCGAATTAATCCGAATTAATCGAATTAATATTCGGACGCTCTAAAAAAGACGATAACTTTTTTAATATTATACTATACAATTTGAACCTTTTTGGGAAGCTAGAGCAATTAGTTTACTACAGGATGTGAAGAGAAATTTTTTTAAAAATTGCAATTGATCGGAATTGTAGAAAAAATACTAAAAGTTGCATTTTACAACGTTTTTATGTGTGTGGGCCTATATTGAAAATTTTAAAAATATGTTTTGTAGATCTGCAATTTCACGTTCGTAATTGAATAAAAAATGCAAGAACAGTTGATGTTTATATTCAATGTAATTGCAGCTGGTTCAGAAACATCATGCGGTCCCTTTCACTTATAATATAACTGAAAGCAATTTGGGTAATTGAGAAACAAACGACTTCTTTAATTAGTACAAGGATACAAACATTCACGAAATATTCTTTTCTGCTATAAAAACTCGATTTTGTTTAGTAATCTTTACTCATCTAATTCTATAATACTATACTTGTTCATTGTCCTATACATATTTCTATATTTTAGTTTCAGATACACTGCAGTTCTCTTTAAAATTGAAAAACTTGGAAATATTTATATTAACACAAATCATTGCTTGCCAACGACACCTATATAGAAGAATGTATAAAAAATATATTAAAAACTGTTCATTGATTATTTCATTCAATGCTGCTCGAAATAAGTTAAATTGCAAATTGGGGGAATTATTCGTCTCCAGACTGCAAGGAAAAGGCAAATAATATGCGAAACTGTGTCGAAATTTACAGTTTAATTAAATCTCATAGTGGGATGGCGCTTCAACTGAATGTGGACATAAGGTGTGAGACTTAGTTGGAGATTCAGTTATAGCATAACACTTCATGTGTCTATAACTTAAACAGTAGTTCAGAAACCTAGAATTTCTTAGCACCTTGGAACGATAACGTTGTCAGCTTTAAGTTGAACCCATTAACAAAATAGGATAAAGTAGCAAGTAATACTAGCATATCTATATGCGAATGTATATGGGACATATTTCAAATCGTGAAAACGAAGCTTCCCAGGAAACTTCAAAGACATTTATTGCGAATTAAAAAGAATAATATTTCTCTTTATTTCATTGCAGGCAATAATTAACAAAAACAATGCTCTTCAGTTAAAAAGTAACAAAGAGGAAACTGAACAAACGAAATAGGGTCAACAGAACATCTCGAAGAAGCAAGTGTTTTTCTTTCGAAGAAAGCTTTAAAATATCCAATTAATTTCTTCTTCATTCCTCCGCTCCAACACAAAATCTTACTAAATCCTTTAATTGGTATATCCTTTCCAAAGAAAACAAAACAAATTCTTAAATGAAAGTCTATCTATACTGGAATTTTCAAAAGATCTGATATTCACAAAAAATATGTAGTGTCATTTAAAAAAATGAAGGTGAACTTCTCTGAAATTTTTTCTATTGCACTTTGCAGCCGACTGAAAACTAATTAATTTTGCTCCAAACATTTTTTTGTCTGGTCACCGGAAATGGGACATCGTGTATACGTTTAATACACCACTATATTTAATAAATCGCTTTGTAGCGTGACAGTATCGACCAAGAACTATCAAATTACGAAAAAAAAATACTTTTGAAAATTCATGGATTGTGTTGGTTTCGATATTAAACGCCTCAAGTATCTTTCGTACCTCTACTAATTCCTTCACCCACTGTACCTTGGTAAATGACGCAAAAAGCAGGTATTCTCAGACGATTTGGTCAGGAAGTGCCCTTAGATGGCAAAATCCCTCGGGGTGTCGGTAGCGGTGGCCACTCGGAGGAACGTACTATTATAGCAAGCCTGAGATAATCAGTCGAAGGTGTATTTACGATCAGACAAGGGGATCTTAACCCATTTTTCCGTCGATCGGGACGAGCTTTTGGTAGTATGTATGTATGTACGGTATGTACAGTATGTACGTGTGCAGAGATAGCGACGGGTGTTCGTAAGAAAGCAGCAACCAGTCGTAGTTGAGAAAGCAGCGATTCGGTCTTCGAGGCTTGGAGGGTCCGTCCGCTCCGGTGGAAGATCTTATCGACTAATTGGAGCACCATGCGACCGGCAATAGAGAGTTTCTACCCCCTTGGCCCCGCTGATTCTCTTTCGAGAACGGTGTCTCCTCAACTTTAATACAACACAGGCGCGGCGCGGCACGGCGGCGTCTTCGTTCATCCTCACGAGAAGCGACAGCTACCTAATTACGATCTCTTCTTTTCGTCGGAATTACCGGTCTAGTCGGATTTACGAGAGAGATAAAGGTATTCGGGCGAGTCGCATCAGCGACGCATATATGCGGGAACATGTCCTTGGTTTATCGTTACTGACGAACTTCTCTCTGTCTTGTCCGTCTCCTGCCCTGATACGAACGGCTTCCTGCGAGATCGTATCGACTAATTAGGGAGTCGGGCGAAGTGTCAGGCGGCTCTAGTGTAAAGAAAACGATACCGAAGGCGTAATTATACCGTGGCGCAATGCTGGCGCATTCTATTTCTGGTTCTTCTTCCTTTGCAAGCGCCTCATAGAGATTCTCTTGGAAATTCGAAATGCAATTCCAGATGATCAAGGCAGCTTTTTATTATAATAATTATTGTATTGGGTTCGTGCAACTTAAAATCTAATAACTAGACTGCGGATTTTTATGCATTTATGAAGGAATTGGCTGAGTGAAATATAAAACAGTAAAGGATTAGAAAACTTTAAGAACGTTGCAATGTTGTTTTTAATGCAATGAAGTCATTAAGGGATGAAATCAATTTTTATTTTATTCCTGCTTCCCGCGATCAATGAAGAACATTTTTATTTTGCATAAAGATCCGCAGTCTACTAATAACTATTCTAAAATTCAACGAAACGACTTCACTATTTTCGAGATGTTTGGATTAATTAGAAATTAACATTGGTCGAAATCACGAAGAACAAGTAAAGGTCATGATTTTTAAACTTTTTGTCTGTGCCTATAAAGAAAATTTTAAATATGCCTTTTATAGATTTCAAACGATTTTTAAATATAATTTAGAAAGAGATTGATAGATTTGGATAAATATAACGTTACAAATATTGTTTCTTCACCTGCTTTGCAGCAAACCTCATTTACCACACATTATTATTACTATCGTAATAACAGGAACATGCAATAATAGCATTTTAGTACAACCTATATTTTTTAGTACACAGTTCACTGTTATCAAACACAGTATTTATACGTAAGCGATAATAATTTAGATTCAAGGAACTCCTAACTCGTTAAATGGTAGGTATTAAATTAGCTAAGTCTTCTTAATGACTGCTATAATATCTTGTATCTTTTAATCTCTTTTTTATAATCGGGGTCAGTCTTAACCTCTCGCCTTTTAATAACGAGTTGCGTTCGTGATCGCGATTGCAATCAAAACTTAATTCACTGCTGTTAAGTCGCGTAGTTTACTCTCTTTCTGTGAAATTAGTAATGATAAAATGATAACTGTTGCCCGTGCGGGTATTAAGAATACCGCGAAAGTTTTTTAATAACATTTCTTATTACATTTATTGTTTTTAAATTATTTCTTGGCGAGCGTATAGGTATAATAATAGCTGGATACTTGCGGCAACTAGTTTCTATCAAAACCAATTAACCAATTTCAATGAAATTTTCAGAACGTATATAATTCATACGAGTTAACCAAACACATCTTTTAAATTTTCGTTATTGGCCCAGCTAAAAAGGTAGAAAAATCAATTTTTACTATTGTTTTTCACAATTCCGACCAAATGTATTTTTCTTAATTCTCGTTAATTCTTCTAGCCTTACAGAGAAATTGAAATCGTTTGGTCCATTCATAAAAAAGTTATTCTGATTTAAAGTGTGTGCGATCAGTTGTGCTTCTCACTGTATATCTGTGTGACGCATCAGGACATGCCGACAATTGCTTAATTGTTCCACAGGAGGAATAAGAGTAATCGGTTTATTGTAACTAAATTTTCCGTGCAAAACAGAGGGGCTTCGTTAATGAACAACGTGGTAAGCATGAAATGCGCACCGGCACTGTTGCCCTTCTTTTCTTTATTTTTTCGCTTGCCCGTACCTGTTCTTCTCCGTGCTCCTCGAATGCAAAAACGACCTCTCCTCGTTCAGATATTACAAACCGCTTCTTTGTGCGCCTTCCGGAGTAACTTCGTGCATCGGTTTCATTGCCGTAAGTAAACAAACCCGAGGATTATCTCGGGGACTCTGGGAATTTGCACGTCGCTGTTTCTAATTCCGCGCGCTTCTTGGATCGGACATAGTTGCGTGCAAATAAACCTCACGCTAGACTGGCATCACGTATGGATACCTAACGACCAACGATACGGTCATCCACATCGTTGTTTCGTACGTTTGCACAAAGGATTCATTAGGGTTTACCCTGAATTAACCAGTTTGTAGAAGACTTCTACACTTCCCTCTGTAATTCGTACTGCGAAACGCGATGACACAGATTACCAAATTACCCTGCACGATCTTCTCTGAACTAACTTCTACGCAAGGCACATCGTTTAGATTGTTTCGTATGAAATGTCCGATTTTTATACTTTTTTCTAAATAAACTTGGTGATCAAAGCAAGTATCGTTGTAATCAACCTGTATTATCAATGACTTACATGTTCTTTGATTTGATTGCAGTGATAATTGAATTTTTTGGTTACGCACGTGCTTCATTTATATTGGGTTGGCAAGAAAGTAATTTCAGTATCTTAATTTCTTTATTCTTTTTTGGAAAAGACCATCGAACAAAAGAGAAAATATCTTATTCATTAAAGTTCATTGCTTGAATAAAGAAATTGGGCTCTATTTCACTTTAAAATACCGAAATTACTTTCTTATCTCCATTTTGTAGTTTTGGTAAACTCATCAGTGTGCTACCTCCTCTCAGGTTTCAATGATACATCTGAACATACAATATACAATAACAGTATACAATATATAATGATAATAATATACAATAACAATATCTTAATCAGAGGTTGAATCGTACAAAGAGGACCTATAATTGATAATAATTTAAAGATCTCCTTAACACTAGGTTTACGGAGGTCTAGAAATAACTATTTCACATTATTATATAAACATAACAACAATGTGTCTATCCAAACTTTTGGCCATTTTTCCAATAGTATATACTCCAAGAAATAAATTTGGTAAATAATTCCTCAGGGAAGCATCTTTACAATCTTAATAATCGCAAATTAAGAATATTAGAACCCGTCATTTTGACTGGTCCCGTAAACCTAGTGTTAAAAGAAGCTGTAAGCTCCGAGACTTAAAAGATCATTCAATAAAAAATCGGTAATGGGTTTAAACATCAGTAATTACCGAGATATTCTTCAAATCGGAGATTCGAATCGCATATTGCACATAGTGATCTCTTTATCCTGATAAGAAATGAAGAATAGAAATAATTGAATTGCTGTCTAGCAATAGCAAATAGCCTAGCAAGTGGCACATGTTTAGCAAATGGCAGAATCAGTTGACTGTATACAGGGTGTTTTAAGTTATATGTATATAGTACAATAGTACAGATATAAGTTCACACTGTTAGTAAATGTTATATGTGGTGTAAAGCTTTTAAAATAGTTGCAACAATTGAACTTCACATTAGATTCAAGTGGTAGCCCTGGTTGTCATTGATGTTGGGGTGTGCCATGATCTGTGAAGAGAATCTCTGATCTCTGTGTGCTCTTGTCATTTGGTGGTCAGCAACAGCTGATTGCATCTACCCCAATCAGGTGCACCGCTCATGTTCTTTGACTCCTGCCCTCATGTTCCTCTCAGTTTCACCGATGTAGACTTTTCCGCATGGCCAGATTATCTTATAAGCTCCTGTTGTTGATAGTTGCAGCTGCGGTCCACAGCCTGTGGATCTTTCGCAGCGATGAGCATCTGTCCAATTTTATATTTACAGGTAGACTGCTCATCCTGTTTTCGAATTGTATTGGTCATCGTCAATAATGCTCCCCATTTCAATGAAGCTCGTAAAAAACAGTCTCGGAAAAAGTTTAATTTCGAAGTTACATATTAATTGAATTTAATAATCGATGAATTTTTCAGATGGATAGCAGCGTTTCCGTGTACATGTCTGTTGATTTATGTATCTCTGGTTTGTGTATGTTTGATGGAAACCATCAGGTTTTCTGATTACCGAAACAACAATACTATTTCTCTTTCCATGTGTACAACAGCTGATGTACACATTGCAACTTTTTATTTTATTCTACTATGTTTTTCTATTGTTTCGTCCGCACACACGTCAATAACGCAAACGATGTTATGTATGCATCTATCGTGCGGCATTTGTTGAATGTTGATGGGAAAAATAATATTAAAAAATTATATCTCTTGTTCTATGTGAAAAAGATATTTTAACAGAAACATCTGTATGTCGAAACTGGCCAGACTGAATGTAAATGTGATTTCACTTGAAACAGATAAGAAAGTAGGTTAATAGTTGTTCACAGAAAAAGTCGGACTTTTATTATTAGCCCCTTGTTGTACAATATCGAAAGTCGTTGTCTGTCACGTTTCCTTCGAAAAATACTCGACATCATTATTGAACTGCGGGCTCATTCAAGGAACGTTGGCGTATGAACCATGACTGAGAAAAGTGAGTGACATTCGGTCAGACTGTCATGGGCAACGATTCCGAAGCGCGGACACGTGCGCTCATAAGTCTCAATGCGGCATAAGTACCTATCTACCAGCGATCTTGCTGACCACTATGGAATTCCGGGGAGAGGCTGATATCTCACCCTCGGACATACCTGGGAGGTACATGTAGCTCAGGGAACGATATATGTACACGAGCACACGCGTCCATATATCTGCCTTACACTCATATAGATTTTTCTTGGCCGTTTTGGAACTCACGGAAAGAGCTCGTGCGAGGCCACTGTGAATTATCCGAGCCATCATAATTTTCCCGTGGTTTTTCTTCCTGTGTTCGCGCCGTATCGATGAGACCATCACCCCCGGTAATTTACAATTACGGCCGGAAGTGAAATGAATAAAAACTTTTTCATAAACTCAGTTTCTTAGCGGCGGAACCGATGAATTATTCGCACTGCGAGACCTCTGATCGCTCGTGATAAATTCTGATCGCTCGTGATAAATTCTGCTCGACTATTTCAACATGTGACTGTACAATTATTTCGAAATATATGATAAATGTTATCATTAAATAACACACGTAATATTGGGACGTAATATAAATACGATCGATTATGTTCAGCTTCCCTTTTTATTTATTAATAAATTCAATCATAATTATCATAATTAGAACATAATTAGAATCATAATTAGAACATATTATATTTAGATTTGCAACTGAACGAGTCTATGTTGCAACAAAATATTTGAACAAGAATTTTGCAATACGTAATTTTTAACAACAATATGTAATTTTCTTGAATCTTCTCTAGTTGAGTGGGTTTTTAAAATAATTTTTTCGTGTCATTTTAAGACTGTAAATTGGAAAATGTATTGGAGTTATATTTTAATTTTTCTGTCTACTCTTTTTCTTCATCATCCCTTTCATCGTCGTTGCGATATTGGTTTTCGTCCAGATAATTTTAGAATTTCTTGAACTTTCTTACTTAACGAGTCCTTAGCCGAGTATAGCTAATATTGTTTCAGCTTCGCCGCGGTCTAATGGATTTATTATTACATATTTCATTTTGGTTATCCTGCTTTTGTTTCATTAGCACGTTGATGCAAACGAAGTAAAATTAATTAACCGAATTTCATTTATAAATATCAACATCTCCGAAGTGTCGTGTGGAATGAATATTATGTATGAAAAATATTGATTTATTTTATTTCACAGAACACCCTACTATATTAAATCATTCATAATTTGATCCACTATGGTAATTATGGACATAAGCAATAGAAACTGTAGAACAAAAGAAAAATTTAACGATATTGTTGTATTATTTTCAAACTTATTTTCAACAAGCTTGGATCATAAAGTTAAAAAAAATTAATAATATTTTTACATGTATAATTTTTCATCTTTCACGTATTTGAAGCGATTTATTGAACAAAATAAAATAAATAGAAGTGGAATATGATGAAAACTGTGATTAACTTTTCGAATGGCGGCTCAATTTGAAGCTGACCCGGTATTACCAAGCAAAATTGTATTCAAAGCAAACGAGATGTGAACTAATGAGTAAAACTGTTTGGATAATGAACCGGTCGCTTTTATTTCTCAGATGTTAAGCAAAAGTGCAAACGAAATTACGATTATGGCACAATTAAAGTAACATAATCAACCGTGTTACGTTCCTAATGTAGCGACTGCGAGGAACTGCGTGTTAAATACTCGTAAAAATGTTAGGAACACGTGAAACTGTTACAAACTCTTGGAAAGGGTATTCAACGGGTTACGACATGCGAAAAATAACCCGGAAATACTTTTCGCTAATGTAGTTTTTATGAAGAAACGAATTGAATTGAGAAATGGAGTAAACAATGAAATTTCCGTATGCTTTTCTCTCAAATTATTTTCAGCTTCCCGAAAGTGAATTTCTACACGTACATTTTATAGTGTGTTTATACAGCAGATTGCATTCAACCGTTTTTTCTTAGATCTTCATCCAGAAGTCTATTTCGTTTAGTTTAATAAAAACTAATATAAATAAAATATTTACAAGAGAATCTAATATAAAATAGTTACAAATAACTATTAATAACAAATAGTTAACACTAAATAGTATGAAATATTTAAATCCAATACTAGAATAATCGAATAATTAATAAAGTAAATTTAATGGTTTTAACCATGTATGTATTCATCAACGTTTGTAGATATTAGTTATCTAATATTAGAAGTCTTTAGTTACTAATTTAATAAAAATTCGCAAATATTTGCAGTGGTACAAAAAACGAATAGTAAATTTTACAATAATGGATTCCAGTAAAATGTAGATATATTTTTATGAACGAGTGTATACAAAAATCCATTTGCCATGCCATTTTCCAATAAGTGAAATACCTTCACTCAAATAAAATAATATTTTAAAACTTATTCCATTTCTCAGTTTTGCATACAAGAATATTTGCAAATGTCTGTTAAACATATATGTAAAAGATTCTATTAGACATAATTATTTGGAATAATATTTTGTTGAAATTAAGAAAAATAATTTTTACAAAAATTCCATTATACGAACTAGAGCAGAAGTATCTATTTCAATCGAAATAAAATAAAAAAAATATTTCAAATATAGTACAGAAGTAAATAATTATCATCATACATTAACCAATGTAACGACAGTTTAGGAAATAATCTCTGAAATTATTTTGACTTTTCAATTGAAATACCATTTTCCGATACTATACCATTCATGCATTTTAGAATTATTTTACTTATTGGCCATCGACGAAGCGTTAACATATAATAAATCTACCATTTGTAAACGATTTACGTTTATTTCAGGCATAAAAATTTATTGCAATTTCAACACGGAATGTTTGAAAGCTGTTTCTACCATAAACCGTTCTCGTCTGTATTGCACACAGTAGAAAATACATATGCAAACCTTTCAACAGACAGATATGTGTAAAATCAATGTTTTTAAAGCCAATTGGAATTGTTTTATCGTGCGTAAGCTATAAAAAATCGTGACGAAGAATTTAGTAGAACTCCAAAAATGTTAAAATATGTCAACACTTATTGTAATAGAACTTTAATAGTTTCTTTTATTAATTTCAGGAATAAAATATTTTATTCTATTAGAGTAAACTGCATTATCGCACTTTGTATAACTAAATTTTCGCGTTTGTTCTCACGTTACTACGATTAGTATAATATACATAAAAGCATTTTCTCTGCATAAATTTAATAAAATTGAGATGTCAAATTATGAATTCTTTACATGAAAAAATTATTTTAAAGAGGAGACTTTCATTCATAAAGTGATATTGCAATGAATGAGGAAAAAATTGTTTATAGTACTCTATTTGTAAAACTTCAAATGAAAAGAAACAACTTCAACAAATGTTGTGAGATTTTTTCTACATGTAGTTACAGGAGTTCAAAGATCAACAATTCTTTGGTTATGACCAAACAACAATTAAATAAGAAAATATAGGTAAATATTTGTGTTTATTCCACATTCCAAAAGCGCCAGAGAAGTACGTATGGATTTTTTTGTATGTTGCATACTTTTATGTAAACAATTAGAAAGCCAGAACTTTCAGTTTAAATGTTCGGAGCAAACTGCAGTATGTGTGTGTGTCTATGTATGCGAAATCTGTAGAATTTTTTTCAGAATTTAAACATCTGACTAAATGGAGAAAACAGATCAAAAACTGATTTTTCCATTTCACCCTATAGCAGAGTTGGGCATTAATCGATTAAAATTTTAACCAAGATTGATTGATTAATGTGTACGATTAAAAAAGGTAATCATTGAAAAGTGGACGATTGATTCAATCGATTGATGAAGTTAATCGTCAATTAATTAATTATTCGATTGACTATTACAATTGAAAGGAATGTAATCGTTAACCACAATTAACGACTAAAGTAGAAGTTTAATTGTTAATTGCGATTAACGATTGAAGTAGAAATTTATTCGTCAATCGTTGATTAAATTTTTGCCCAACTCTGTTTCCAGGATTGCAAGGGTGCGGCATTCGCGTTCTCATTTTTCGATAATTTAGTTCTTTTCAATTGTAATCGTCAATTGATTAATGATTAACTGCTAAAATTTCGAAATGAAATGCGGAATCAAAACTGTATGCATACTGAAAAATATGTGAACTGAGTTTAGGTATATTGTCATTTGGTCTATAATACGATCTCTAGGTGCCTACTTATTACAATTTATGGATAGACCGTGTGGCGATTAGCTTCAACAATTGATTAAATCAGTCTCCGATTTTTCGATGATTTCTTTTTTTAATCAATCGTCGATTTTTCAATGATTACCTTTCTTAATCGTACACATTAATCAATCAATCCTGGTTAAAATTTTAATCGATTAATGTCCAACTCTGCCTGGGAACGAGTCTACCGCCAAGTGGTCATTCGTGGGACAGGTCACGCTAACATCGTCGAAGCTCACTCGAGTCCCGCTAGATGACTGAAACACGACACGATGCGGCGCATCGTCGTCGGCCGCGGGGCGGCCGTTTCAAAACAGCTCTCCCCGTTAAGTACTCGAAAGAAGTGAACGACGTCTCCAGCATTGTGTCAGCGACAAAGAGGTGCGAATATCGGGCCTGAACGGCCACGGGAATTCCTCAAAGCCGTAAGAAAAGGCGTCTGCCCCGAGTGCACCGGTGGCATAGCGGAGCCTCGTGTAAGTAACTGACGCGCGTGCGGGCGAGCTCATGCGTCGAGCGAGCGCACGTCAGTTCAGAATGACAAAAGAGGCATTGTGCTCGCACGTGAGATTTCTGCGAGTGGGGTAACGCCCCAATCACTATATGTATAACCTGCACGTATAGTTCCACCTAAGAGCGTAGAGCCAGGGAGAGTGGGAGAGAGCAAGATAGACATATATATGTATAAGGTACGTACTCTCCGGTGAGCCAGTCTCTTGCTTATCGCATCGGGCCACGACATCCGAGCCGGTGCTCACGTCGGAGCACCTTCGCGAATCCTTCCCGAAATTCTGAAACCTGTTTCTGGCTGATGTCGTCGGCTTGACCCGCTCCTCCAGAAGAGGAACGCGTGCGTGCGTACCGTCGGATTCGCCGGGATCTGTTCGCAGACGAATCAAGTTATTCCAAGGCGAGCCGTCCCACCTGCGAGATCCCATTGCGCCTTGGAATGCAACGATCGGGCTTCGTAATTACTTGGCGACACTTGACCCGGCACGCCGCCGCTGCACCGCTCCAACGGTGCAACGCTGCACCGCTTCGAAAAGTCCGATTCCTCGCGAGAGAGCAGACTCCGTCTTTCGGTTACGTCTCGATTACGGCCGCGGGAACGATATTTCTGCTGCCCCATCGTGCTCCGGTCACGTGTACCCCGTTAAAAGCGACCTGGGATATTGAAAGACGCTCCGGAGTCTGTACTGTGCTAACGGTACCCGAGCCTGCAGACCCGAGTTGTTGATAATTGAAGTTTTCTTGATAAATGCTTCCTGCGAGTCGCGATTTTTCAACAACCAGGTCATCGGTGCTGGTTGCTCGCGTGATACGCAGTCAATGAAAGTGCGAGCGAGTGTGGGGACGAATGGAATGGAAAGGAGAGATACAGGTTTTTCAGGGCTGAAAATCATTCGCATGGAATGTAAATGTTATTATTGGGTTGTGGATCTTTATAGGAAATAAAACTGTCTTTTTACCCTTTTACTAGTAACCCTCTATTGCATTCCGTTCCCAATTCGGGACTTTTTCAAATGTTCTATAGTAAATTAAGTAGACGATACTGAAGAGTATATTGGCTTCAAGTGGGAACGAATAAAACCGCATAGTGTAAAGTTCGCATACAGGAACAGTCATAAAATGCAATAAATTACATTTTCTAATAAAATTTTATTATTTATTTCATGACCACACTCATTTTTAAGTAGATTAACAGCTTCATGCAATAGAGGGTTAAACACTTATTAAAAACTAGCATATGACATTGTGAGTAGATTGTTGAAATTACTAATATTTTAATATTCAAAGTAGATTTTATGTGTTTATATTATGTGCAATTCATTTCTTATTTCATTTAAGACATAATAAATTATTTTAAAAAGTATAAATTTCATTTCATCTTTTTTAAATAACTGCCTAGAAGTGTACATTTTTATGCATATAATGTTGTAGAATACATTATAAAATAATAGTGTATTTCATAGTGCAATTCTTTTTGTTTCAGGTAAGTGACAAGCAGCAATTATTCCTTTCACTCGTCATGTAAGTACTTATTACTTTGTGATACAAAATGAATTCTAATTCATTTTTATAGAAATGAAATGAATTAATAGAAATTTACACATGACGGGTGTCGAAAATATACTCTGCATTGTGAGTGTAAATTACCCGTTGCAGAAACAGTAATTTAACTTCAATAAATGATCAATGGCAGATGAAATTCCAATGCCTGTACAACTTATAAATAAAGTGACGTACTAAATAAAAAATCGACCATTAAAATAGCAGTCGTTTGAGTATACCTCACCTTGAATCAGCCTGCATATCTCGATGTTTCCGATTACTATCTCCACCTTAGTCATCAGGTGAATGAATGGTCATTTCAAAGTCTTCTCTACTTGAATCACCGAGTCCTTCAGTTACATTGTGTTGAATAAATGCTGCAAGTACATATTGCGGGTGAGATTCACAATGTAAAGGATGCAGAAGTACCCTTAATTTTTCTCCCAGACATGTTTAAACAATCATAATGTATTAATATTGGATATCAGTGGATTCGGGAAAGTCTACAGAATCTTCTGCTGTAAAGAACAATTCAATATCTTTTATAATAACATCACAATATTTGTTTAAAGTTGAAAAATACGTCTTTCTTTCAAACTCAAATTTCTCTAAAATTGTACGCCTAGGAGAAAAATTAAGGGCAGATTCGGAATCAGCGCGAAAAATAAGAATCGCATAGTGAGAATCGAAACGTTTTTTGGCTGTTGAACAGTGTTATTACTATATACGTGCTTGTTATAATTATATATTGGATCTTTATGCAAAATAAAAATGTTCTACGTGAGTTACAACAAACTGTAGTGAAATAGAAATCTATTTCCTTTCTTAGCAAGTTTAAAAGGTTGAAAATAATATAACAGTATTTTCAAATTCTTCTAACATTTTTACCGTTTTAAATTACATCTATTAATTTTTGACTAGTTATTATTTTGTCTAGTTATAACATCTATTGGTCACAGAGTGGTCAGATTTGAATAATATCGTAGATACTGTTCGTTGCATCTCACGGTTCATCACCGAGCAGAACAGATCTTGAACTTCGATCGATATTAATATTCTCCGATCTAATTGTGCTCGTTTACATTCATACAAAAGCAGTTAAGCAATATGTACAGCAGACAAATACCAGTTCCAAGAACAGATATGCAGTTCATCTTAATTATATGTTACCCGACCAAATACGTGACGTATAACGGAAGGATGCCGTGCAGCATTAAGTTCTAATTCGGTCTAATACTCCCCTCACCCGAATTCCAGCACCGTTCCACAACCCTGGCAAGCAACTGCCGCTTCGAGTTTACGAGACCGAGTACAGAAGCAATAGTCCCCTGTAATCCTCTGTCTAAAGCTTCTTCAGTCAATATTCTCAATGGTTGGTTAAATAATAAGATTCCAACCCGAACAATAACGTTTCGTAAGTGAGCTCTTGCTATTCGCTCGTAACGACGAGATTGGCAACCGCGTTGCCGTGAGCCCGGCGCGGCGGACTAGTCCGCCATCGGTCTCCTATTCCAGACATTAAGGATCACACTTCACGGTACACTCAAAGTAGAGCTTAAAGTGTTCCTAGCCCCGGGCAAACCGCAACCGGTTACCAGGGGGATGGTAAATCTGCGCGAAGAACTCGCAACAATACTCGTCCCTACTGGTTCACGCTTATCAAATGATTAAAACACAGATTTTCGATACACCGCGCTCCACAAAATTAATCTTTGTGCAATTGCTGGGTTCAATTTCACCCAGAAACAAACCTTTGTCCCTTGGCCTTGTCCCTCGTTTTTTTTCCTTGATTTTCTCCTCACATCCAGAAGAATATCCAGTCCTTTCGGCAGGAAGGCGCGCGATCGAAACAGCTCACGCGACCGGAAAAAACTGGCGCGCTATTTGTTCGGCAGAGAGTAGCGTCACGTCCAGGAGTAATATTTGCCCGCGGCCGCCGAAAACTCGTCGCTGTTACGTCGTCGAACGTGTTTTATCCCCCCGCGTGGCGATAAATCACGGCGAATTTAACAAACTTCACCGCGCAGCCCGCAATAATACACATATTCCGCGGCAAAATTTATATCCCCGTATTGCGCTGCGTCCTGTCTCGCCAGGCTGCACGCATTCTGCTTTTTTTTTATTTTACCATGGAAAACTGACCCGTCCTCTTTCAGTATTTAATTATTGTTTATCGCGGTTACGCGCGTGACATTCGACGCGATCTCTTCCCGCGCTTTTTCCATCCGCTGCTCTCTTTCGCCGGGACACGGGCGTTCCTGGCCGAGTCAATCATTCAACGATCGTAAAACAGGCATCACGAAGTCCGTGGTAACGTGGATGACGACGGCTTTTCCACCGGGCAGTTCCGCCGCCATTTAATTTTCCATTCCCGCGATTCCCGCAATGTTTGTCCCAGTTTTACAGCGGCGATATTAGCCGCCGACGTCACTCGAAACTTAAACAATTTCACGTCGGTGCAAACATTCGATCGGTGTGTCCCGTCCCATTGTCCCGGATAAGTGGCAGGGCCGCGTCTGTTTGAACAATAGTTCGTGATCAATCGTTATTGCATTTTTGTTACTGGGCAATATGCCGGATCGTAGGTGTATTCCATAGAAATGCACGGTCCGATTCGGGTGACGGCGCGACGCGACGGATGCACCCAGAGACGTGCAATCCTCCGCGCGCCGCGCCGTATTTTACACGTCCCGTTTCGCGAGCGTTCGCAGCGCTGGCGCTGCTCGGGGGCCCGATTTTTTTCGTTTCGTTCGCGTTAGTGCGGTTTAAGTGGAAGGCAATTCTCACGCGTCAGTTTTTAGGGTCACGGTCCAATTAGTTGAACGAATTTCAGAACTACACTTGTACCCTTTTTTTCCTGTCTTTGTTCCACAGGACGGCATAGCCGCGCCGGACGGAAACGCACCCGCGCGTACGCCTCTATTTTTAATCCCGTTTTGTGCTCGTTCTGCGCTCGTTTTCGATCCTCTTTCGGAGTTTTAATCGGTTTAATTGCTTTGCTTAAAACGCTCGCGGACCAGACTCTGTATCGGACTCCGCACAGCACACCGTTCGGAATATTACGCTTGATTAGGAGATGTCTATTCGCCGCGGATTTCGTTTCCATTTGCGGGGTCGCGTCTCCCCTCCGATCGTGTTTCTTAATTACCTATTGGAAAGACGTCCGTTTAAGCGCATCGATGACGGCGAGACACGATAGATTGTCCGATGAATAGCTTGACGATTCTTTCGAGCTTGTTAGACGGTCGCCGGGGATGATCAATAATGTTAGGAAACTCGGTGCATTGACCTTCGATCGGTTAAAAATGCATCGTTGCATATTCAACAAATTAATTCTATTCCCACTGACTCCGGTCGATACACAGCGTCGCCTTAAACTATTTCAAAATATCTCCTCTCGTCGTTATAAGCTGTTATAGAAATTAATTGATCAATCCTCGAAGATCACAGTAAAGCCGCCAGCCAATTTGCATCGCCAATGTTGTACTTTGTTCGATCATTCTATTCTAAGAGTACGTATATCTATAGTATGTGTACATTGTACATACTGTATAGTATACATACACTACCGTCCATAAGTATTTGACCACCTTCAGTTTATCGAAAATATACAAAATATATGAGCCATTTATTTTGAAAGTGGTCTAAGTCCATTTTCGAGAAAAATCAAGCTAGCAATTTTAATATTTACATTTCTACGTTATCTTTTCATTCTGAAGCAAATTGTAACTAATATATTCAAAATCACAAAGATTTTGTAAAAAGGAAATTAGCTGGTTAATAGAACGATACAAATTTTTATTTTATAAGTCGCCTAAGTCCATTTGTCAGTTGTTTGATGTTAAGTAGCTCTGTTTTTAAGATTTTTGCCTTTAACCCCTTGCCTTACAATATCGTATCTGACTCTAATAAAATTCTAATAAAAATGTATGTCAATAATTTCCAATAAGCGAAATAAAATTCTATTTTGGTTTCAAAATAGAATTTCAAACAAAGTAATTTCAGTATTTCAAGGTGAAATAGAGCCCATTTTTTTTTTATTCAAGCAATGGACTTTAATGAATAAGATATTTTCCCTTTTTTCGATGGTCTTTTGCCAAAAAGAATAAATAAGAAAATATTTCATTGATTAAAGTTCATCGTTTCAATAAAGAAATATATCGCAGATCGTGTTTTCTTTTTTATTTAACAAAAATGAATGGGTTATTTCTGAGTGCCCAATTCTGATTCTAGAAATTGAAGTTTGAATTTGACGATCTACTGGACTTGGAAACTTTTGCCACTCAAGATCCACTCCTTCGTTATGATATTTTTGTGTATAATTTCTTTTAATTTTGTCAAATAATGTGTTTCCTAAAGATTTCATTTAGGTGGTTTTCAAGATCGTTTAGTCTGGTATAATGGCTGATCTGTTTCATTTTTGTGTTGCAGGCTACCAATTTGGCATATGCGATTATTTCACCTTAAGATACCGAAATTACTTTCTTGCCAACCCAATATAAGTTCTCTTCTTTTTTAGGAAATTATGATCTACAGAAAAGTTCTAATCATTGTTCTAATCTATTTCGTCTTGTACGTTTGTTGTGTGAAAGTTCCACGTTATAATAAAGTTTATTTATTATTAACAGAAGCTCAACAGAAACACGAAGTAGTTCTAATTGGGAAACCATGCATATCATTAGCCAGTACAGCAGGTGTTGAACTTCTTATTATCAGTATTATCGGAAACCGACATTAGGATCCTATCAAACCAATAATTTCCTCGATGCAGCTCCTTACACCCCACTGGCACACGTAGTCGCGTATCTAATTAGAGTACACGCGTATGATTGCATGAACGGCACACATTGAATCAGTTCCGCGATTGATGCATGTTCACTCGGCCCGTTTGTCGAGGTGCATCGCATCGAGTCGCATCGCATGGAATCGTATCGCGGTGACACGAGCCAAGTAATGCCGCATCCTGTTACACATTTGATGCACTTTCAAAACAACCCCTTGGTATCTCTACCGGCGGCTCTTACCAGTTAGTCTTCGATTATGCTCCCCAAGGAGCAATCCACGAAATGGCTCTCAGTCGAGATGGTCGAAGTAGCTTGAACGACGGTTAACGGGGTCGTTTACTCGCATTTAAATCGAGCAAAGCATCGTCCGATGACTGGTAAAGTTCGAGGCTACCGCCGCCACAGCTGCATGTGTTCTGCTTGCCCACGATTTCACCGCTCGGAAGAGTGCACCCATCCGATCAAATTAAATTAACACTTTGGAGACCCTTGAAGTTCGCCAACCGTGATTTCGGGTTCCACGATGATCGCAGTTTAGATTTCGGGGACTGGGTCGCGGCGATTTACTTCCAGGGGTCATCTCCGATTTGGGCTAGTGGAACAAACCTTCCGATCACTAAGTAACCACCTAACGTAACAGCTCTATACGATCGCAAATTTTCGAGCAACTATTCGAAGCAAGTCTCTATTAAATACCACACCCGCCCGTGCTGTAATTAATCTGCAGATCAAAGGCCATGTTTTTGACGAAATTAAGGAATATTTAGATAAAAACGCACATAATTATAACAGAGATTTAATAGAATTGACGTCTAGGGCATTCGATAAAAAGATTACGTGATAAAAATTATAACGGAAAAAACCTTGGAAATATAAAATAGGTGACTATGTAATGCTAAGTAATTCCGATAATACATCTGCTATTTCTAGAAAGTCAATTCCGAAGTTTAAATGCCCTTATATGTTATTATTAGATTGTGGATTTTTATGCAAAATAGAAATTGTCTGCATCGATTGCGAGAAATAGAAACCAAATTGAATGCCATTTCTCCCCTTAACGATTTTAATAGATGAGAAATCATATATCGACATCTTCAATTTTTTGAATTTTTCAACAATTTTGAGTTTCATGTACTCAATTTTGCTATAAATGAATAAAGATCCACAGATTACGATAATGTGCGTGTTATAAGTTAAAAAAGAAACACGAGAGCATATGGAAAAATCAATGAAACCATTAGAAAAACATCCATTAGAAATACATCAGCAAGAATCTTGACAGACAATTTTTATTTTGCATGAAAATCTGCAGTCTAGTTATGACATTACAACGCTACCTAACAATTCATTATCACAACAGTAACGTAGAAACTATCATCCAAATAAGCTTGTTCATCTTGTTACGCTTTGTTTATTTAGACGTGTTATAAACGCTGAGACCTCAGTTTCTAATAATCGGAGATTACCACTCAACTTTTTAAAACAAAAATGAATAAATTCTCAAAATTGCTATGACCAATCTAACGTTCCTTTTCATTCTAACAAACTGCGAACAGAAATGTAGACCGATGAAAATTCCAACTTTTTCTCGCACACGTATATCCATGATTCGTTTCGGAATTCGAGTTTTACACTCGGTACAGAGTTACAGGAATTCCTGTTGAAATTAACAATCATCCTTTGCAGAAGCTAGTGAAGGGTTCCGCCTTCCTGAACGACTGAACAAAGCTTACATGTATCTATCGCGTATTACGAGAAGGTTGAATGAACGTTCCGTGACGGCGAATACGGATCAGCTTTAATACCCAAACGATTCTTCGTTAGTCGCTGTGGAATCGGCACACGCGTGCTCGTTCGCCTGCATTTTTTTCGATCGGCTTGCTAACGAAACGCCATTCAAACAGTTTTTATTTCACTGGTTCTAAGCGCATTATCGAACGTTTATGTGAGATATTTCTCGGAGATTACCTTGATTTCCTTAGAGAGCTTTCAATTTTAAAGGATTTCCATGCCGAAAGGTTTTACCATTAGTTCTCTGCCTATCGTTTCCTATTCATAATAGCTATGTTTCGTTTCGATAGTTCTGAGTTTTACAAGTAGCCGGAACATGTTGCCTTTTAAAAATAACAAGATTAAATTCTTTTTGAAATTTGTGCGGTTCATATTATAATATCTGCTCTATTAAATATATGTATTTAATCATTTACCACGAAACCGTCGTTATAATTTCAATAAATAAGAAATCTGGAAACCGTCACTTGACCACGATGGTGGTAGGTTTATAAAGATATATAGAATATTATTAACACCTAATACTAGAATTACCGGACTGGTAAAATTATATGTTTCTGATTTTTCCTTTCACAATTATTGAGATTATAACAGTGGTAGAAATTTTCCTTACTGAAGAATATATTATAATTAGACTTCGGATTTTTATGTAATTCTGAAAATTTTCAAAAAATGCTAGGATATAAAATACGACAGAATTTAGTACGATTTTAACTGATTTCAGATTAAAAAGGCTACTACTATGGAAAATAAGATTTTATTTTATTCCGCTTTCTTAACAGTCGTCTAGAAAAATTGAAAATTGCATAAACATCCGCAGTCTAATTATAATGATAATTGAATCAAATCTGAATCGAAGTGATCTCGGCATTAATAAAGCAATATGTATATGTCAATTGCGTTTAGTATTTGATGGTTTTAGCGTTAATGCTATCATAGAATAGATTAATTTGTAAAAGGATTGCATAAAAGTAGAGTATTAAATAGATATACATATGTATAATTTTGGTTGGTATAATAGAGAATTATAAATACATTATAATGATTAGTAGAATATTGAAAACTGCGATTTTACGATTTAAGAACTAACTTTCCTCGCCAGTTTTCATGAGAATCATTTCAAAAAGCTTCTTGTGACTTTACTTTACAACAATTTTTCATATGTATTCTTAACTGAGTAGAATCCATTCGCACGTTTCCTGCCTCAACACATCGACCTCGAATAGCACGAAAAATAATGGCTGAATGGCACGGTCATAAAACCGTTTCATCTTTCTTTATCATCGTCTACGTACGTACGATCACTCGAGGGAGATTTAATAATGCACCATCACCCCTTTTGTGCTAGGATCTTCGACACCAGACGTTAGGTAGCTATATGCAAAGCACCAGCACCCGTAACAGCTGGCCGTGTTTGCTGATCACCTGTATGCATTTACATACACGCATACGTGAAACCACATTGAAAGATTTTGGCAAGGGTCAAGCTACTTGCTATCCGAACGAGATTGCATGACATTGTTTGTGTAAAATTTAATCATATTGGTACATCTGGTATACTTTTCGGGGTGATTGCATCCTCGAGGAAACAGTTTATTTTATCAGCCATGAATCAGTAGCATTTATTTCATTCATTGTCTCTGTATTCGAATGAACAGCTAACTACAATTTGCATATTTCTCATAGTATTACGAAAAGACATAAATGTCTATGTAGTCCCTGTACCTTGTAATTAATTTTTATTTTGCATAAAAATTAACCGGCTACCTATAAGAAATAATTCAGTTTCTATAGCAGTCAATTTTGACAGGTTATCTGTGGCCCACGAAGAATACAAAAATAGATTTATTTCACCACATTACATTCGTAATACTTTCAAAAAATAATAATAATAAGTAATCGATAACCACGCAGAGTCTTCGTGCAGTTGATAAAATAGTTATAAATAATATTTTTATTCAAAAATATGTTAATTAGTGTTAAATAAAGGATATTTGTTCGATCGAATCCATTGAAATGCATGGAACGCACAGGAAAATCGTATTGAAACTCGTTAATGAATTGTAAATTGTAAATTTATAAACTATTGTCACTAATTTAATAAAACTTAGGCTGTTAGCGAGCACGTAGTCTGCGATTTGAAACGGCTTTTGTTGCATTACAATACCACGCTTGGTTCTTGAGATATTGTCGTGTAAAGACAAAAGTAATTTTTTAGTAGACTATCTCTTTCTCTCTTGTATAGTATTTCTTTCTCACACTCGCACTCGTTACTGACCTACCTCTACGCGCCGCAAGATGAGGCAGGTCACTTTCTACTATCACTATTAGTGCATACTTTCAAGAAATTATTTATGAATGGAGCTACCTATTCCATATTGTAAAATATAACGTCGATCATACAGAAGCAAACTGACAATCAATCATCGTCCCGGGGGGTTAAATAACAAGGGGAGCGTAATCGATTCAGGTTTTTGCTCGGAAATATGTGTGACGATTGTATCCGGCTCATCGAACACGTACCTTATAGCACGGTGATTGATAAAAAGCTCGGGAATGCTGTACGCGCGAGTTCCTCGCGAGCGTATTAGTATCTCCGCAGGCTCCATTGAGGATTGTTATTTGTTCGTGGAAGCGGAAAAGGGATATCCTTCCCGGTTCCTGGAATGAACGCGTCGATCGTTCGGGTATTTTTCTGGAGAAAATTGAGAAGGAATCATTGAGTCGACGGCGTTCCCTTTGTGTCGCAAGTAGAATATCGTAAAAGTAGTCGAATTATTCATCGCGCTTTCATCCCGTTCCAATGTAGAAGACGGATACCATCGTTCTGGTGGAAGGGTCGCAGCGCTTGTCCGTCCTCCTGTAGGTTCACAGGAGGGTTCTCACACATTTACGGTGTCTGTCATCGGTATTTGGGAATTCAAACAGAAAGAGAAGCGAGACGGCTACGACTATGACTACGACGACGACGACGGCGGGCGGAAAGTTTTATTTACTTCAAAAACGCGGCGCCAGGGATCCTTGAGCCAACGCGAAGGGAAAATAAAGTTTTGGCCCGGGGTAGCGAGACGCGGTAAGATGAAGAATCAGAAAAACTGGAGGGAAGAGTAGTCTCGGCGGTTACCGTTCTCGGTTGGCGAGAAGAGGAATGACAAAAAATCGGGAAGAGTTGAAAAAGTCAATTATCGTGGCAATCCGAGTTACTACTCCGGCTCGTAGAAGCTTGCCAGCTTAGCTAGAGCCGTCAAGACGCGTCGCCTCCGCGTGCGACGGCGCGTGCCACGTGAAACCTACAAAACCCGACGTAACTCGTCGTTTGCGCACAGCTGAACGTTAAATTATTTCGCCAGGAGCAAGTGGGTTATCTACCAGAGAAGAAGAAGAAGAAGAAGAAGAAGAGAGAAATAGAGAGAAAAAAAAGCAGAAGCGAAGCTAAAAGTGACTTCACTCTTTCTGGGCATATACGGCCGCGAAGCGTTACGAATCTCCATGAAAATTAAGTACCACTCTCTTCCTGTATCTATAATTTACCCCCGAGGCACAGAGGGCCGGTGAGATTCTCCCCGGTGTCGACCAGACGAGCTGTTCCTCTTCCGGCGAAGAGCCTTTCGAATTTCGCAACCGGACGAGCTCCCAGCGAAATTCGTGCTACGCGCTTTTCGCGCATTACCGCTCCCAGACACGGTTTAACGGCTGTAATCCTATTAACCGGGCCATTCCGGTGTGAAACCTTCGAAAATTCAAATTCCTTCGCACATTTTTCCGAAACGGAAAGTACCTTTCGTTAACACGCTCGCTCTGCGCGTTGTCACCCATATTTGCGCGGCGGAAATATTTGTCCAAGTCTCGTTATCTGCCGCGAGAATTTTGTCCGTTTCACAAGTTTCATTTGTTTCGTTCATAGAAACGATCAATGTTATTAGTAGACTGCGGATTTCATGCATTTATGACAAAAATGGATAAGCACAATTTAAAGCAGTGAACGTATTAAAACGATTTAAAGACATCAGTGTATTGGTTTCAGCTTAATCAGATAATTAACAGAAGAAAGAAATTTTTATTTCGCTCCTGTGTCTTACAATCAACGCAAACATTTTTTATTTTGCAGGAAGATCCCTAGTCTAGTTATTAGTAATCACTGTTAGTCTATTGATAATGAAGTTTCCACCTATAATGTGGATGATTCGAGTATTAATAAATTGATATTCAGTGGCATTCATTTCATGACAATGATTTTGTGTTGTTCGTACTCGTATTTTACCTATGGATAAAAAAGTATAATTGCACGAACATATCTTCTCATTGCCCACCTTCAAATTAAAATAAACGTTACTTTTCTCTACTCATCTACGTAAAATTATAAATAAATAACAGTAATACTGATTTAATATTGATTGTAATGCATTCTGTCTTCTAATCACAAGTACTATTCATTGAATATTTAATATTTGTGAGATTGAGAACTTTGCTCATGAATAAAATGGATGGATTATATTCAAACTAAAACTTCATCTTTGAAAAAGAGCATTTTTTAGCTGTTCTGATTGAGAAGGTATTCCTAAAAAATTCTGTGGTCCATAGTTTACATAGAACCTATTAAAAAGCTGCATGGCTCTTTCAGTTTCTGGTTAGATATTGCTACTGTTACATTGGGTATGATTTGATACCTTTGGATTATTATTGAAATTCAATTTCGTCTTGTTAAATTGCTGAAATATTATATTATATTCTAAAGAGGATCACGTAGCTTGTAAGAAACTGAGTTTCTAATCGTGGACAGACAGAAAACTGATGCTGCCGCAGCTCGCACTTGTACAGGGGTGAAATATACTCTAGACGTGTAGTCGTCTGCAGGGCAACTGGACCCAAGGAGGTCGTTCGGTCGGTAGACCCATCGCCTATCGCGCCACATCTGGAAGTTTATGATACGTCAATCGCTATTAAGCTGGAAGTTAGGACGCTAAAAGCGCACGTGTTTACTGATAACGTGCGGTAATAAATTAACTTTCGGGGGTCTGAGTCCAATATTAAGTTGACGAAAGTTGGAATTATCGCTTGGGCGTGCTATCTCGGGAACACCGAGTTCCAGTTGTCGGTATCATAAACCCGACAGTGTAAAATCTCTAAAGAAGTCGTATTTGCACCGCAGCGGTGCGGTGCACGGTTTCGATTCCGAAACCGGTTCTTTGCGGCCGGTGTTTATTATACAACGATAAATATTACACTGTTTCGATGAAATTTTTGCGCACGGCTCACTCAACTACGGCCGGCAACAGACAGTTCGGCTAACAATCGAAACGAAGAGGGAATTTTATTAAAACGCGTTAGAACGCGTATCGAGTGCGCCGGTGAAACCTGCCGGTGGCGGGAGAAATGCATTGAATCGCGTGCACGAAACTCGCGATAAACCATTTTCCAATTTTCCGCTCGAATCTACCGAAACGCTTTCTCTTCCACGGCTGCTCGCAAAAATTCCTTTCCCTAAGTTCGAGTCCGCGGTATCGGCGGGTTTCACTCGCGATACCGCTGCGCCGCGCCAGGTTGTAATGCACCAGATGCCACCCCGCTGTAGACGCGTTCGATTTTCCACACAATTTTCGTACCAACAGCGGACGGATGGCCCGCGAATCGTATCTATTGCCGCTCAACAATATCGGTCGTCTTCCATCGCATTCTCCTTATGGCTCTCGTACTCTCTAAATCCACCGGCATCGCTGCAGCAATACTAACTCCCGTTCACCTAATCACGATTCACGTTGCAACCAAACTTACACGGAAAGTGTTACGAAAATATCATTTTGTAAACCACGAAACTAGCAGTAGAGTGAAAATCCGTTTGGACCGTCCAAGTTAAATCTTTTTCCCCTAATTCACAAAATTCTCATTTCTTCTTCCAACGGTTACGTTCTTTCGCAAAATCTTTGCTCTTCCGGTTACTTCGTTAGCCGAGGTTTCTGCCTCATTTTCAATCATTGAGTAAACTTACAGATCTGAAGATCACAGCAAATACTTCAGACATTTTCAGTGATGCTTCTTGAGCAATTTTGCGTGATGCCAATGTTGAATGCGAGGCAACACGGATAATGGCTTGTCTTCCCAATGTGATAATTACACTGCGGATCTTTATGCGGATTTTAAAAATTCTAGAATGCTGTAATGTTGTTTTTAATGTAACAAAGTCGTTAAGGGATCACATCAATTTTTATATTATTCCTGCTTTCCACAATCAATGCAAAACTTTTTTATTTTGCATAAAGATCCGCAGTCTAGTGATAATGTTAGCGGTCGACCAACAATATTGTATTTTCCGCCCATAATGTGCAGGATCTTTTACCAAATTGTATATTACCTTCCGACTTATTTACAATATTTAAAATTTCAGAAACTTGTAGAATCTTTAATTCAATAATTTTCGCAGTTTTGATTTCTATGATAGTCTTCGAGAAATTAGAGATAGCATGTGTTATCATTTTATCGAGGAGAGTATCAACAGCGGACAGATGGCCCGCGAATCGAATCTATTACCGCACAATATCGGTCGCCACCCGTAGCGTTCTCCTTATGGCTCTTCTGCTCTCTAACTCCACCAGCATCATCGCATCCCCGCCGCAACACCAACCCCCATTCACCTACCTGCGATTCGCATTATACCTTGTATATTGTGGAACTAGCTATATAGGAGCCGGTGCAAATATTTTGTCTGCACGTGCATACACGTACCCCCCGTGCAAGGTGATTACATACATATGTAGATGCCGCAGATCTAATAATGGAAATTATGTCCGGGGTATACCTGCGACGTAACATGGCGATCTACTTGCGCATACAAGCCCACGGGACACAAAGGAAGTCGCTTCGGAGATTCTGTTTGCGAACTAGTTTTTCATCGAGGCTGCCTCGTGCGCCGAACAGAGCTTGCTGTCATTTATTTTTAATTGGAAAAACGAGTTTTTTTGGCACATGCTTGTATATAAATTTTGTTGAGAGGAAATATCTGAAATTACCGTCTCTGTACTTGATGATCTTGTTATTTCTCGGTACTTGTTACTTCTCGAGTGCCCGTTTCGAAATGGTTTCAGTGTGAACGTTTTATCATGTATTCTGTGTTGTAGATCTCATTCATGATTATTTGCAAAATTATTTCTGAATACAGCCCCTAGACAATTTCAAATTCCATTTTTATAGACAATTTATTTTCTATGGCAGTTGACTGTACACAAGGTAAACTATTATATAAACTTTTTAATGATTTCGGCGCATAGGTTCGATTTAATTTTGACTAACAAGCAATTTTGCAAATTTTTAAATTATTCTCAACGTTTCGATCCGGATATAGATCCTTTTCAAGAGAAATTGCGTCTGTAAAAAATCGTATATTTTAATATGTTAACTGAATAGGGTATTGGCTATTATATCACGAGAAATTCCGTACTTGCTGTGTGAAAACAATTTCTTTACATCACTTATTGAAATTTGGAAATACGCGTGGTGAGCTGTACATTGGTTGGCATTAAACTGAAGCCATGTGAACGTTAAGGCTGAACCATACAAAGGCATGACATATATCAACGAACACGAATCGAAAGAAATGATCGGCGATTTAGCCAATCAATATTTGGCGGTAAATTCAAACCAAGGCTTGTCCTTATAACCTCATCGCACTTGCTTATATACCATTTAGATGTTATGGTATATTGGTAATTGGCATTCAAAGTATTTGAAACGAAATTTCATACTAGTATATATATATATGTGGGAACAACTAGGTGTTTGTTCAACTAGTGAAATAAACTGCAAACAAGTTTTGATTGGAAATTTCATCATAAAAACATTACTGGTTTAGTAATGTTGCGTAGTATTCATGTAAACTATTATATTTATGCAAAGGTGAGCGTAAAGTCTGCCTGAACATAACACCAGAAAGGGTTAAATTCATCTACTTAACCCCTATCTGACCCTCTAACGTACTAGGTCTTCTTAATCTCTTTCTTTCGAATATGAAGTCAAACTCGTAGTGAAGATTTCAACCCAAAATAAAATTCTATTTTCAAGTTATTAACATTTAGGAAATTCAGACTAACAAAGAAGTTCTAATCACTGCAACTGTAAAATAAATCACAAGATAAGGGATTAGATGTAGGTCTTCCACCGGGCTTGTCAGAGAAGCACGCCAACCTGTCACAACAGCATAAAGACTTGCAATCCCTTAATGACAACAGATAAACACTTGACGGCCACCCAGCGCGTGCAACCATACCGCCCAAAACACATTCGTACGTACCCGGACGCGTATTAACATACTAACCTAGTTGTGTATATATTATAATTATGCAATATATATTATACATACTATACATACAATACATATGTACACACACAATTACACACGCGCGAGATCGTGGTCCACGAGCATATAAGCATCAGTATATCTAATATCCAAGCCTCCGTAAATACATACCTATACGCACGCGGGCAACGGTATTACGTGCACCCACAACCGATATAGGTCGGTTATAGGTAGAGGGTAATATTCGAGGATGCCGAAAGCACGTTCGTGCGATCGATCTCTTAGTCTGGCCTTCCCTCTTAGCGAGTCTTAGTCCAACACAAGCTCTTTCGGTTCGCGGTGCCGCGCCACGCCGGTTGCATTCGGGGTTACAGACTCCAACGTCGCCGGGAGAGAAGCACGACTTGTTTTAGCGGGAGGATGAGGATAGGAGAGCAAGGTGAAAAAAGAGAGAGAAATAGGGGAGAGACAGAGTGACAGGGGTTCAGAACGAGGGTGAGAAGGATGGGAAAAGGGGACGTTGGCGCGACGAAGCGAGGGTGAAACGAGCGAAAGGAGAAGGCCAGCTCTCTGAGTAGGTATCTCAACTTACGATTGCCCCGGGGGCGTGCACAGAAGTGCAAAGCAATCGTCTCCTGGCCCCGACCTCGTGGCGGCGACGGAGATGGCTATAGGTTCTTCTGGAAGCGGTAACGTATCGAAATACATGCACCGGAAATGTTCGGCCCGGCGTTACTCTTTACTTTCCACGGAGCTCCCGTTACGCCGACGGAATCCCCAACTCGACGCGAATTCTCCGTTCCTTTTTCTTTTTCTCTCCACCTCCCGTCGACTAATGTTTAACAGCCGTTTCGAGAACACCAGACGCCGGCGCCTCTCTCTTGTTTACCAGCACGATGGATGCACGCGCAATTATAGCGGGAAGAAATTGAAATTGCCCGCTCATTCGCCCGCCCTCCTCTACAGATGGTTTAGCCGTTCGGTGCCTCCGGGAATTTAGGTGCGGGAAGGTGCGAAACAGTTGTTCACTGTGGATTTATGATCGGAGATCTGCTGCGGGGGCCGGTTTCCTGTGATATATTGCGCATCGGAAGAGGGCGGCGACAGAAATTAGAAAGGAAAATCGAAGCACGATCACCGTTTCTCGTGCCCGAGAAATATGATCTTTCTATGAACAACAGTGTTTTAAATTGTTTTGATATTTACTAATCTAATTATTAGACTGCGGATCCTTATGCAATTACGAGTATGGCTCTTGAAGATTTTAGTAAGAATTTAGTACGATTTTTAATTGTTTTGGATCTACAAATGCTATTAGCAATGAGAATAGGATTTTATTTGGTCCCACTTTCTTAGAATTCGTCCACAACTATTGCAAATTGCATGAACATCCGTAGTCTAGTAATTATATATGGTCTGGGACAAAAATATACAGTTCATAATTTAGAGCCAGTGGCATGACGCGTTTTTATTGAAACAATGAATTCTTAACCCTGCAGTGCATAGGTCAAAAGTATTCAATTTTTTTTATTTTGTCGCATATCAGATGACCGTCTTGTCGCATATCAAATGACCGTCCTCCTGCAACATTTAATTGAAACAGAAGTGACGTCAATATCTGTCGTGGTTTCAAAGAAAACATTGCATTCGCCCTACTATTTTTCCAGTAACCGAGCATTTATAAACACTTCTCACAACAGGAAATCAATTTGCGTATTGCAATTTTAGAAAACTATTTCTATTTTCCCACGACATGTTAAACTTCCGCCACAGTGCTCGCCAATTATCTTTCCCTTATCAATACTTCGAATTTGGTATAGGAACTCTAGGAACAGGTTCAGAAGATGTAGTATCATTGGATATACAGTGGGTGTACAAAGTATTCGTACACCTTCTAAAAACGAATAACTTTTTCAAAATTGGATCCAACAGCTTGAGTTTTATATATACACTACTGTAAAAAGAAAGAAGCACCCAGTATAATTATAAGATATAATGACAAACAATATCTTCATGTAGAAATTGTATTGTACAATGATTGATTTATTGCATTTAAAGTATTAGATAATCCGCATTAACACATTGTCTCAGAACTATTCAATTAAACAGCGGAATCCTTTATCAAAACTTTCTGTGTTCTTATTTGATTTTTTACGCTTTTCTGTTAAATATGGCCGGGTGCTTCTTTCTTTTGCACAGTGGTGTATATAGACAATTATATATGTCGTCACCTATAACATTTACTCAGAAGGTTTGAATATAATAGAGAAATAATATTTCATTTTGGATCATCAAAGGGGGTGGCATAGTATTCACACTTCTCGAAGTCTGCTTAAAATCTTGAGCACGGGTCTGGCACGATATTGTAAAGTGGCTAAAAGTGTCAAACTGGGAGAACATGAGGTTAGCCACGAGTAACTTGTGTCGCAATGTCGTCGAAGTGGATTCAGAGCGCCTGTAGCCAGACTTGAGACGGTCGAATTCTCCAGAGAATTGGAATATCCATTGAATTTAATCTTATTACGGTTACCTTAGTTTGGTCGCAATAGATACGCTGGAAAACAAAGTAATTGTCTGTCGACACGACCCCTTGACTATACGTTCTTCTCGTAACGTATCAGGATACATGGTTGCGAGAGGGGGGAACGAGCCACTGTTATCCTACAGTTTCGGACTCGAATTACAGCCGGTGGATCCACAACTCACGGAATTTACGCAGAGGGCTGTTCCTGCTTTCTTTCGATCGCCCGTTGTTTACAGGATATTTCGTTGCACTTTACGCCGAGTGGGACGAGATTTACAACAATAAACTGGGTTAAGTTCAGTTAAATCGAGTTTAGCGGCCTTGTAAAGGAGACGCTGACTAAACGGTAAAGCACCACGCCGAAACTTGTAAACTATTCTTGATAGTTACGTCGCGAGCACTGTTAACCGAGTTGTAGTTCCATCGTTCCCGGTGTCAATTCCTACAATGTAATTGCATTCCTTCTTCGAAAATACTTGAACGCTAAAAATCCCCCGTACACAGCCCTTGGATCATTTTCGAATGGAATAACCCTTTTATTTTTTGAACATTTATATTTATTCTCTCTGTTACCTGAAGTATGTAATGTAATCGATATAATAAATGTTGTAATGTATACTTTTTGCAAAAATCGGATATCGTTATCGTCGTTTGTTTATTAATTATTCCTTCGTCTTCAGTACATCTTGTACGCATTTATTGTCCCATATTAATATTTATCATAAGTCATTGTATTTCCTCACATATATTGCGTCGATTCTGTTATAAACAAATTCGAATCTTAAATGATCCAGCGGCTATGGGGCCATCCTATATAATATATGTATAAAGCTGTTCAGTCTTCAAATCTGTGGTGGATTAAATCACCAAACAATTTATTAATGTTTTTATAGACATTTGAACTGGTAGCATTTTCGAGAACAAACGTGTCCTCAGTTTTTCATCTGGTACGTCATCCGAAAAAATCCTAGAACAAAATGAATGATATATTGTGAAAATAAAGACTGCAAGTTTTAAAATTTTTCACGAAATTATTGCTGTTTGAACGTCTACAATTTTTCACGAATGGGAAATTTTTTGACCAAATATTTTTTGGTAGACATTTTATATGTACACGTACGATAATACTAAAAAATTGATTAAAATTGATTTCGGCCGAATAAAAGGAATAACATTTATATTTAATAGAGTTTGTTTGAAATTTTGATCACCAGTCTTGCTATTACACAGAAAGAGATTAAAAGTAACGAAGCGCGATATTACCAAAATTGTGTTTCTGGATAAAGAAAATTTATTCAATTATTTTTAACAACAGCATGTCTATCATTTTAATTGCTTGTTCAGTAAAAGAATTAATATCGGGTATTTAATTGGTGATGGTACACCTAATATGAGATATTTCTTTCTCTATGTTCGGATTGTTAACCTAAAATTAATTATCGTAACGATTTTTCTTTTGAAATTAATTCTCAACGTTATCCCCGTTCCG
This sequence comes from Lasioglossum marginatum, assembly GCA_028455795.1. Lineage (NCBI taxonomy): Eukaryota > Metazoa > Arthropoda > Insecta > Hymenoptera > Halictidae > Lasioglossum > Lasioglossum marginatum. The sequence continues at coordinate 2,846,869 of CM052275.1, forward strand.
CAACATATTCTGTAATTTGCAGATTTTGAATAATAACGGTGAACAGATGCACAAATTAATTGTAATGCAGAGATGAATCTGCGCTAATGTGTATATATGTATATTGTTAACGCTGAGTTAACGTAAGAGAATTTTGCAAGACAGATGTGTATTCCAATAACAATGTATTTGTTTCTTGCGGAAAAAGAGAATGCATCGAGTTTTCGAGGTTTTCATCGTCGAATACATTTGACAGATGATTAATGTTACGTAGTTCACTGCAGACACCCACTATGGCTGTTTTTATGCTTGATACAATCTCAAGGCTTGTTTACTGTCAGGTTTGTCACATGTGCTACCGACATTAACTATCCGTTCTAACTCAACAAGCGACATGTCGGGGCACAGTAACGAAGAGTATACAGATACACTTCTTGCATTAGGAACATGCAGCGATAATGCATGAAAATGCATCTGATGCGGCACCGCTATTATCGCGAACGATATCTTAATCGTCGTCGTCCGGATACGCGAGTTATTACAATAGCTAAAATGGTTGGTTGATTACTGTCATTTGTTATGTTCGCTTCGTGCGTATACAAATCTGAAAAGGAAATTAACGAAAGTCGTCAATCAGCTGCATCCGACTGATTTTGAAATGCATTTCTCTCGTAGCCAAAATGCTCAATGCAATTTTGTTGCTCTTGCTTTCATCAAGTTCCATATTCTGACCTCAACAATAGTCATTAAAAACACTATGCATCTGTTTTAACCATGCATGTATTTAAAAAATAAATCAAAAAATTTTACTCTTTCTGGAGGTTAAACATTCACAAATTCATATTGTGTGCTTGTCTTTATAGTACTTTGCATGTTTATATTATCTTTTTCAAAAGATTTTTAAAAATCGGAGTTAGTAGTAATAATATAATATTGTATTTATGTTTGCTAAACAATTATGATGATATAATTTGATGTTTAAAATTAGGCAAATTAATATGTTCTATAAATAATTGTAAGTAAATATACATTTGATAAAAAGAGCTAGATACATTTAAATAAAGATAAATACATTTTAAGTATACAGTCAAATAAAAGGAAATTTCCGACGAGGTTAGTTGAAAAATTATATACAATGGGTATGTACTATTACAATACTATACTGTACTAAAGAATTCTATTCTGGGCAATTAACCTCATAGCGGTAGACCAATACCGCACAGTACAGACGATAATATTATTCGAGGAAAATTGGCAACAAATACATATTTAACAACGTGAATAGCATAATAATGATTTCCACATCGAATAATAATTAGTCAATAGTTTCAAAGTGGTTTTCTGAGCAAAAAAAGGGATAGATCACTCTGACGAATCAAATAAAGTAAACGGTATAATATAATAAATAATATAAAATGCATTAAGCATGCTCATAGCTGCATATTATGTTGTGCAAAAGATAGACGTTTCACAGAATCCTTTTAGTTGATCCAGCTTCCAGAAGTTTAATTGTACTGTATAAATAGAGAGAACGGGAATTTCATTGACATGAGTTACGTGAATTTCCTTCAGGCAAATGGTTTAAATGCGAGTAATATAATTCAAGAGGAATAAACATTTAATTCGCTCGTAAATAAGTTCATTTACGTGGCACCTGAAACTTGGACTCCCGCAATGCAACGAGTCTCGCGGTTTTACCCCGTGGCTGTTGATCTTCTTACGAACGCTAATCTTACGGTATATATTAATTCCGGTAATTTCCTGTAGTTTAACAGTAGCTGGAACAGCTAAAATCAACTTCAGGAGGATTCAATCGTGAGTTAACTTATTGCGTTCTAATTGAACCATCTTATTTTACTCGACATTCCAACACCTGTCCACGATGTCCACACACAAAATTTACGAATTCGCATATTTTATCAAGAGAACTACATATGCATTGATTTCCTCCCTTAATAATTTGAAAGAGTTGCAAATAATACAACAGTATTTTTAGATTCTCTAAATGTTTCTACTTTTCATTAAATATTAAAATTTTTTAAGATATAAATCTAATGTAATTCGTAATATCTCAAATAAACTACATTTCGATTTGAATTACTATTATTATATATATTATAATATATAAAAAATAAAATTTCTATATTTGAAAACAACAGTACATAAATTTTAATCTTAACGTGGAATATCAATTTGCGTCTTGCATTTTATCTACTCATTTTTGTAATAAATGTATTGTACAATTATAACACACTGCTGGACACATTACATTTTATAATTTATTAACAACAAATTCACAGTTCTATATAAATATTTTCTGCACTACGTTACATAAACAGAATTAAATCGTGGTTAATGTTACTTGGCGTTTAACATTTGATTGACGATCCGCTTTCCACAAGGTAATTAACTTTCTTGTTGCAGTTAATTGTCGCTTTTCAGACTACAAACGACTTGCTAAGATTGATTAAAATTATTATTAATACTAGTTAATATTTAACAATGTGGCAATTACTTTAATGGAAGAAATTTTCTACAACGAAATTTCGATTATGTTTTAAACATTTGTTTCAAAAGAAGATTAATATTTCTAGCGAAGAGGTTAGTCCTGTTTTCGAGTTGGGATTTAATTGAAAGTAGATACCTTTCCTTGAAAATACCTATTCATACTGGTTTTTGTTGAACGAACAATTGTCGCGGGATCCTTGATACACTAAACGGTTTTAAAACGTAATCCTGCGACAACAGATTATCCTGGAAACCTTAGATGCGGAGATACGTAGGACAAAAGGGGGGTACTCGTTACTTTCTATTCCCTTGCTCGAATTACGAGAAGAAAACATACAATTCGGGGAATCTCTAGAACTTGAATGTCTTCATTCTTTGATTTCTGTTGTTTCATTGTCTGCATGTACGTTCTAACGTACTGATTAACGAAGGTTTAAAGATTTCGTAATCCGCAAACACGTGTAATAAATTTATTTATTTGTATAGAACCATGCCATATGAATATGTGTTTTATACCATCGTAAAGTACTGTTCGCTCTATTGATTTGCGCAAATGATTTTCGCTTTCGTTGTTTCATGATGTCCATTTGAAACTGTTGTAAAAATGCAATTTCGAGTTATTGTTATTGAATGCATTGGAAATGTGTTTAAAAATCATAAGACAATCAATATTGCTTTTTAAAAACATTAACAATTTAACAGAATATAGAATTCTAGCTAACACTATATATAGCTAACACTATTCTAAAAAGAATTGATCAGCATCGAGGTCGCAGCACGTCGGCAACTTTTCATCGCTAACTCACCGCCGACACGGTAACAAAGAAGACACGTACCAATCGGAGGTTTAGAACAAAACATAGCCCGTGTGGATCAACAGCACATTTTCATGAGGACATACGTATGTATTGGAAGTAGTTCAACGATCGAAACGTTTCCGGGGCACGCGAGTAATGCGCTTTCGAGACAAGAGCACAGGCGACGTTCCCCCGTTCAATCTTTCGGAGCGATTCGCTGGCAACGAATAGACACTAATAGTCGAAGGGGTTTGGTAAATTCACGGGAATCGGAATCGATCGAATGCCAGTCAGAGGGGAGATCGCCACACCAAAAATTCTCAGATCGTGACTGCCGCCACGCTCTTTCTCCCTCTCTCTCTCTCTCTCTCCTCTCCCACCCTATATACCGAATACTTCGAATAGAATTCCGGAACATTCTTGACGTCCGTGACGTAGCTACCGAATTAACAGTGTGTACAAGCCCGGTGAAACGGCGGTTCCCTTCCGTTCATCGTAGTTGTCGGTTTCTCTGCGGCAGTTCGCTTCTACATACCTGCGGTGGTGTCAGTTTTGCAGGTTTCTTCGCCAACTATTCCGAATTCCCCCAGCTGGAACAGACTTCCCTCTCGTCGATTGTATCGGCGGCACATCGGTCCCGGTGCTTTCTTTGCACGCGGATTCCGTTGTTGTCACTGAAACGGCCCTGCGCAATGAGCAACATCGGTAAACAGCGGCGTCCGATTCACCGTGTATGGCTCATCGTCGAATGCGCACGCGTTGCAGCTGATATGTATGCAATAGTACTGATTCCAATAGTATAGTATTGACGATATAATCCATCGACTACGTGGCAATGTCGCCGCTATATAGTGCCACGGTAAACGGCAATGTCTTAATAATGTGCTGTATAGTACCTGACGTACGTAATTCCGATGGCTTGTCGGCGCGCGTCGCACAGTGGTCCCGGCAGCCGATCTAGCAGCTCATGAAGATTTTAGCAAAACAGTAGATTCGCGATATTTGTGTTCTGCACGGAGGCATATCGTGTAGAGACATTATTATTATGTCTGCGTCTACCGCTTTTCATTATTTTTTATGGGACTCTCACCAACTTATTTTTGGCATTTTTCTGATTAAACACGATATAATTTCAACTGTATTTAGTGGTTTAATCGACGATGAAAGTTCCGAACGCAACGTAGAACAGCGTATGGAAAATTCTTTGAACTGTGCCGGCGACAGCGACTGTCCGCGTCTCTTTCTTTCCCGTATGTATTGTATTCACTCTAGTATTACTCGTAATAAAAAATAATCAGCAAGATCTTATTGTGTATCTTGATTGTTAATTCGAAGATCTTTGTCGCCCTCGTACAGCGTTCCTTCCAATGTTTAACTTCTTTAATCAAACTTGTAACTTTCGAAAACAATCGTAAATTTCTCAACTTCTCATTTCTATTAGTTACTTTCTTTACCAGGAAGAGGCAAATGTATCGATCGTCCGAACTTCGGGTTCGGTTTAAACTTTCCTTCCCGGCGTCCGAAAAAATTTCCATCACCCCGGCCATTGAAGTGCAATCTTCGTTGACTATGGACATTCGAAGAAGTTCGGGCAACTTCTGTAGCCTGTTCTCAGTTCGAAACAATAAATAAACGATAGTAAAAAAACGAAGTTTCGTATAGCTGTTATCCGCGCGTTTCATCTTCCCTCTTTTTATTCCTTTTTTTTTCCGTAGCTCTCCCGAGTTTCAACAGATCATTTTAAATCCCCCAGAGTAGTCACGAGTCGTTGAAACATGATTCCTAGCACGACGAGTGTTTCTTTGCGCAGAAATTCGACCCTCGAAACGGGGACTCGGCTACATGGAAAGAGAGGCGACAAGCGACAACATCGTGCAGATGTCATAAGAATGATCGTCTGTGGTGTTTTGTACGTCACGATTTTCGGTTCAATTTTTTCAATCGTCGAGTATTCTTGTAGTGGTGATCCTTCACCATTAATCGAGCAGCTTGCACTCCTCAAAGAGCGCCACCCCTTTGCAAACCTTACAGCCCCTTTTTTTAACATACTACATACATGCTAACTGCACGACATATCTCCAAACTTAACAATTAATTTGTCTGCTAATGTACAAAATGTACTAAAGATTAGAATTTACAAGATATACAAATTTATTTTCTTTTCTCATTAATCTCCATAGTCCTTTTTCATTAACTTTCGATAGCCTATTAATCCTGTTTAGTTTGAACTTTTATTGTGAACGTTGGGAACGTTTATATCACAGATGTAGATAAATCTAGATTATCTAAATAACAGATATTTGCAATTTTTCCATATTTCTTGGTATTTAAAGGAGTTAAACATGTCACTAAATTATTTTTCGTATTGATTACAGTAGTATTTTTATTCGTACATTCGTTTGTAAATTTGATTAATCTTTGATCCTCAAGAATTATATAAACTTTATTCTGAACAATTACATGTATAAAGATGTAATATAGTAAGTTGTAAAGGATGTTGTTTAATGCCAGGTGTGAAACTTTGATATTGAATCGTACGAATACACAGTGTCGCATGTATGAATGATCCATAATTCGCTAGAGGAAACGGTGCCAATTCAAGCCATTATTGCATATATCATGAAAAGTATGTTCAAACGCGGCCCTTTGATTGTCAAAGTTTTCATTAACTGTAACGTGGAACTTATAGGCGACTAATTAAATGTACAATTTCCAACGATCGAAAGATAGATTGGTCACTCCTGGAGCAATTACTCTAGCAATATTCTGCAAATTATTGAAATATTATATCGACGATACATTTCACGCAAATAATTGAAATTGCAGCGAAAGAAATATTGATGCAAATTGCATTTGATTGAATCACCGGTGAACTGAATGTGTGTATTGTAATGGACATTGGACTATCTCTATTGTAAGATTCCTTTTTGTTGAAAATCAATTATAATTTAGATATGTCAAGAAATGAACAATGGGTGCACTCGCATGTGTTGTTAAAAGCATTCTACAGAAGCCAATATGAGTTGAATGATGGATTATAATCAGTTTTATTAATCATAATCCTATAGAATATAATGTAGACTGTTTAAATCTAAAAAGTTTGAATCCGAAATATTTGTTATATTTACAATGCTTTCGGCGAAGTTGTAAAACTCATTTTTATCAGTTACGCCAGTGAGAATACATAAATATAATATAAACGAGACTCGAAGACCATACCTTGCAAAGCGATACTTGCAAAGCGATATAATCAAACATTGAATGTTCGCGAAATTGTTTTATCAAAAGTACAAAGGGCTATTTTTAATATTTGAGAGCTTTGTAATATCTAAAATCCCGACAAATGGAATCCGATTAAATGGAGAATACTTCAACTTTTGAAATTGTTCTGCTGGGAACATGGAATTTCTTCTAGTCGTGTTTAATTTATTAAATCATTCATATTTCGTTGAAAGGTGATTTCAAAGGCACACAACAGGTTACTACAAAATGCACTTGTTGGAGTAAGGCTATCTCTATTATTTATACAGAAGATCTCAATTAACCAGCTTAATTGGGAGATAAACGACTCGGATAAATCGGTACCCAGAGGAAAAAGAATTTTAAACGTTACAAATTAATTACAGAATAAGCATTCTATTAATACTGAGATTACATTCTCCTTTTCGGTACAATTATATACAATTATATTTATACATACATCACTTCGTTTCAATAATATGTACTTTCTTCTATCTTTTTACGATCGTAATTAATTTATTGTTAAACATGGTACTGGATTAAACGAGGATGCATATGATCCTGTATATGTAATCAGGAAAACATTTTTTCAATCTTATGCAATTAATATTCTCCTTAGCTTTGTTGATTAAGAACAGACATGAGACTGCAAAAAATTGTTATTATAATATGGGTACGCTGTAATTAATTATTCTGCTGAAAAGAAGATAATGATACACTTTTCTTAGACGTCGTATACGCATTTCTTCTTTCATTCGTTTTTCATTTAAAATACTTTTCACATTAATCGTATACCACTAACCCCTTAAGCATCTAGCTCGTGAGTCATGAACTACGAGGCTCACTTATGTCACCTCTATGGAATGACATTATAGCTTCGTCGCTATTCTAAATTTATAGTTCTGAGCCTGTAATACCAAACGTTGCTTCCAATAAGAGAAATCCCATCCTTTATATACCATTACTATTACTTTCTTCATCTCGAATTAAGTTGCTGAAATAAAAACATAATTACTAAAATAAAACTACGGAATCGTGAAAACATAACCGTACGAAGAATTAATAATTTCTTTCAGTATGTATGTTGTTATGTTCCACCAGACGTTGGATGTTGCGATTCAATATTATTGACAATTTGCTTTCATTCGACGATTCTGAACAGATATATCTTGTTTATAAATCGGAAAAGGCGCTGTGCAATCACGATTCGACTTTACGGGTCTACAAATAGAACAAACACATTACTGAAATCTTATTCTTCAGACCTTTAACTATGTCGGACAACAAAAATTGCAAGACTTGCGGAAAAAATCGTGAAATTGTCTTTTTTCCGACTTTTCGGGTCAAATATCCCAGCGTGCGTCGGTCGTGCAAAAAGAAACCGGGAAGCGGGCGTGGTGCCCGAGAGGTTGGCGGCTAAAAAATTCTGGGATATCGAGAAACACGGAAGAAGGAGACGCGAATTCCGTCAAAAACCGTAATTGCCTTGCGCTCCCCTCGCGGTGGCATCACGTGCTCCCACTTGAGCGTACGCAACGCCTCGACATCCCTCAGGCACGAGACCCAGCTAACAAGCGCGGCCGTGGTTTTGTTTCAGATGAATCACCGGAACTCATTGGTTCAGCTCTCGTCGACCGATTCGTTGGCGATCTCCGCACGGGTAAGTTTCTATTTTGATCTTTGCGGCGGCTATTTAAGTGCGCGTCAGGCACGGAGGGAAGTTTCGGAAGGCTGTGGATATCGGGGCGACGACGCAAAAGGGGGAGCGGCCAGCGGCGACGAGGGGTCGAGTTAGTTGACCCCTTAGCGTCTAGCGACCCCATCGTGGCTCGTGTGTCGGATATCTTGAAAATCGCGTGGGTCAGGGCGTGGTGGCGAGGCAGGTCCGCAATCAGACCGGCTGGCTACCATGCTGCACGACCAACTTCCCTCCTAGCCGCCGAATGCATCCACTGGCCAGACTCACTCTACTCTCACTCTCTTTCTCTCTCCGCTTCTCCCTTCCACTCGTTGCCCGTCACGTACGCTCTCAGCCATTCTGATTAGTGGCAAATAATACCCGCAACAATAGCTACTGCTCGATACAGCTTGTTCGTCACACTTATGCCCAACGTTTGTGGTCGCAGCGCGGCGGCCATGTGCCCATGTGCTTAAAACACGCGTCTGCGTGTGAGTACGTGTGTCCGGTTTATCGCGTATGTCCTTACACGCTTGATATATGACGTCGTGTGCGTGCTCCCTCGCGCACATGCGTCTCTATGATGTATGCGCCTCTACAACGTCGCGCGCACGGATACAGGCTGTTAAAAAAGGAATGGCCGCACGATGCATGATGTATCGGATGGACATGTGCGACAAAACTATCATGCGAAATTCTTTGTTGAATCAACGCGTTGTACTCTAGAGTACATGATGTTCTCAACCGTTTTAGTGCCACGGGTAGTTGCACAAATCCTTCTTCTTCTGCTCTTTTTGTTGTGCGCCGAGAAACGACTATCTGTCGCTCTAATTAAGCTACAAAGCTCAGTTTAATATAACTTAAAACTAAGGACAACTTTGAAGACTGAGGACACACTTTGACAAAATCCGAAAGTGTCTAAGTGGAAATGTGCTGGCACTCTGAAGCACTGAACAGGAGAGGCGCTATAAATGCAACGACTTCTCAGAGTGAGCAGAGTTAAAATCTCGTACAATTTTAGAGATTTACAGATACCTTGTCTTACAGACTCTGTAGCATTGAAACAGCATAAAGGACCAGCAGGTAAAGGAGTCCTATCGCGCAAAGGACACTGCAATAAGGAAATCAGCAGTTTCCATCTGTCAGTACTAACGCGTGTTGCTATCTCTTGGCTTCATAACCCAGTCTCGCGATACCCAACACGCGTTCGCAGTTCTCACTGGGTCATTGACCACAGTGTCCCTAGCTGATGGGCTCCTTTATCGGCGGATCCCTTCTGGTATTTCAACATTGCAATTCTGAGAGAAGGTACCTAGTATCTCGCAACTAAAACGACCAAATCTTAATCGCTTATTTTTAGTAACATTTATGGCAGTCGTTGTAGAGCTTGATGAGTGGAGTATTTTTTCATTGTTATTGCTGTCGAGACCCATAATTTTCCGAGTACCGACGACGTACCACAGACCGACGTGCGTGATTAGCACTAAATGACCTTGAAAGACCTTGAGGCCGAAAGTACTATAAGTACTATAAGCGAATTCGTACGAAAAACATACAGTTCCGTATAAAAATAAGCGGAGGTCACCTTGAAAACCTGCGAAACAGTTATAGTGTGAGAAATGATTGCGTGCGAAACTTCAAATGTGAGAGCCGCTATTCAACTGATCCTCGTATGAGCAAACTCGTGGACGGATCTTTCGGATGTTCGTCAAGTTTCCGCGATCCCGTATATTCCGCGCGACAGTGTGCGCAATGGATCACGCCCGCGCGGGTTACAGGTGAATTACCATGCGTAGAACGTGTAGCCGGTATCTGCGTACTGGTCCGTGGCTGTGTTTCGCAGAAACGGAACACATGTTGGTCTCTCTATGTACCCGCGCTGTGTACTTTTGCACGTGACTTACTAAACGGCCGCGTCGTGTGTGCGCGCGGCGCTCGGTGCGTAAATCGCGCACGTATACTCACACGTGCGCATCTATAGCGAGGGGAAAGCAGGTTCGGTGTGCGTAAGGATACGCACGTGACCCGGGCGTACGGACGAAATATCGACGCGACAAGTAAGCGAGTAGCATGGCATGGCGCGGCTCGGCGCGGCTCGGCCGCGTGTTTACCCGCGCCGCGCCGTACGACCCGACTCGACTCGAGCGACCCGCACGGACTCGCGAGGGCGCGTTCGACGTGTGCGTGATTGCGTGCACGCGTGCATAAGACCCTTTGTACTCGGGACCCGACGAGACTGCCTTTGCACTGGCGCCGGAGACACGAGCCAATCAATCCCCATCTGCTTTCGGTTTCCCCATCTGACTACGTGCCTGCTCGCCGCCCCGCCGCATCTACGTCTTCGGAATTTCGATGATCTTCGCCTGGAAACAGATTTATCTCGCCTGCTTTCCTTTCTCTTCGCCAACGGTAGCTTCCGAGTCCGCCTCCTCTCGACCCTTCATCGATTCCGTCGGGTTGTGTTCCTCGATTGCAACCTACAGCCTTACCCTCCTCCCTCTCGCCTGCCCCCTCTCACACTCTATCTCCCTATTTCTCTCTTTTCCTCTCCCCATTTCCACCCTTGCTCTCGCACCCATCCTACCACCGTCTATCTATCTCGAGGCTGTTCCGTGTGCAGGTAATTTTATTCCACTTGCACCGGATGCCTCGCGCGTTCCGCACCCGCTCCTCTTCGCTCCGATGCTCTTCTCGAAGAAACTGTGCCACGTTCGATTATCGGTTGACGGGCCATTCCCAGTGCAACCGTCGCTCGCTGAAATAAGGATGCGTCTCCCCCCGGTGATATGAACGGCACAGGATACGTACACTCGCTGTGTTCGATAAGTACGCGACTTCAGCGAGCGTGTTCGAATCGCGGACACGGAAACGAAACTTCTATCAGGATCTCTAATGCTTGTGCTTCCGAATTCGTGCACGACAGACAGACATATTTCCGCTTCTTTAACCTGATATTTTCATCAGTTTCGTCACAAATCGCTGCGATATTTGAAACCTCATGTAGTGAAAAACAGTGTGTAACAAATGTACACAATCCCGCGAACTTATTACTAACTTAAAATTATCCACCGGCAATGATTCTTATAATATTGGGTTGGGGAAGAGGTTTCTTCGTTTCGCAACTTTATGAAACATTCTACATGCGCAACTTTATGCTTCCGAATAATGCAAATTGCGCCTCGTAAACGTAAAAATAGGAAATTTGGGGGCGACTGCGGCCTAGATTGATCTTTTATCTAGCGTTTTTGACTACTGAAAAACCTCATTTTTGTATTATCGAGAAATGAGAACGCGAATCCCGCGCCCTTGCAATCCTGGAAAAAGGATTCTACTCCCTTAAACGGCTCCTACTTATCGAGTGGGTATTTACCATGTTTTGGGGCAGCCTCCAATCGGGATTCCTTTTCCGGCTGTTAATCAAGTTCTGGGCCAGTTCTGAAGGGCTTCTATCGCGCAGCGATCTGTCGTTTGTCATCACGTCAACAGCCAATAGAGCCGCCGGTAGCAAACCCCGGTGGCTACTTTTCCAAAAAGTTAAATAGCTTTTTTGTTACTCGACTGTATTATCGGGCTTATCTCGGCGAGGATTTCGAGTTCAAAGGGAAGCGCCGTTAATCTTGGGGAAGCCGGATTGGGGTTACCCGCGGGATGAAGGTGAAGGTCGAAATCTCGGATCGACAGTGGAACACACCGTTCACGGAAAATCGCCTAATTTTCACAGGATACCAGCGGTCTCGATCCCTCCCTTATCTTATCTCTGGTTCGATGGGACGCGACGCGGTCCTTCCGTCGTCGTGGAAAATGTTACCGCCTCTCTGTGCCTCCGTCAGGATACCGTCGTCCTCAAAGATCCGAGATAATGACTGAAATTACAAGCGATGTCTGCGTGGCCTCGCAGGTGTCTAATTGTCTGCGGTCGCGGCCAACTCGCAGGCTGATGCACTCGAGCAAACCTGTCACCTGCAGCTTCATCAGCCGCACGGATTCCCGGGAAAAATTAGACAAGGCTATGTCGACTTCCCTTCCGAGGGAATGCACGCTTTTTGTGACCCCACCATCTGATTCTACCCTCGTGGATTTAAGTCGAGTTCGTTGCCGCTGAACGTTCCTCGATATCATTATCGCGCTGCCTTTGTGCTGGAATGACGACCGTGATATGTCGCTAACAGTTAGTGTACTCAGTGGCCGACACAAACAGCTTAAGGATCTTAATATTCGATAATTTGATTTAATGAATTTGAAGAATTCTTCATTTCCAGCCCTACCCAGTAGTCAGCCTTCAAACTCATATACATTTGAGTAAAAACAATGATCAATTAATTAAAACACATTAAAATCTTCTCTTTGATTTCTCTTCTTGAATATTAGGCCGTACTAATTCATGTTTGCATACATGTCGTCAATCTACTTGTCAGTGACATGTACAGAATCAATGAATTATTCGACCCCCTGATGACTTTCATCGGGGCATTGAATGCATCGATCTGTCCTTCAATGATGTTTGCAATTGATGCACATTGATACAGTGAGCACACAAAATTAGTTCTCTGAAGATATACATTTCATATTTTGCCAAGTCAGGGATCACATGGAAGTGATTTTTCAAAATCGAATTTATTTCTCTGTCTGGGATCTTGAATGACCGTGAATAATTATAGTCACTGAATTCGTAATGAAAGGGACTATCATTGTAGGTGTTTAAAAAAGGATGGTCCCATTTTAAAAATTGAACGTGGCCTTGATATCTCTAAAAAAAATGACATAGAAACAAGAATTTTTTTGGTATTGTGTGAGCTCTGGTTGTATATTGTGTATAATGTATCTTCGTAGAACACAAAGTTATTTGAGGTACAAACGTCAAGTGACTCACCCTGTATAACTGTCATTAAAACAATTTAATCACCATTCCAGTTTTCGGTCATACTAGTTAACAATCCGAAAAGCACGCGAAACTAATTATAAAGTGAAACAGATAGAAGTCAAAATTGAATGGAGCCGCGAACCGCAGATTTACGTTGGCTTTGAATTACCCTCAACTGCGACTGGAGGTGTAAATTTTGCGGCGTCCGAAAAAAATGTTGCAAATCCGCCACGTTTTGTGCACAAACTGTGCCCGGTGCAGTGGAATGTTCGCTTTATCTCCGTGACTTCTCGAGTTGGAGCACACAGTTTCCTGGAGGTTTCACTCGGCGCTGGTGTTAATGCCAGTCTGTGGCGAGTATTTAACGAGTCTGAACTCCACATTGTTTTAGATGTCTGAAAGCATTATTATACTTTGCGCGAGTTCTCCGAAAATTTGGTTTATTCGGTCGCGGTTTAATGTTTATTCAAAGGACGTTACGGTTCGGTTACCAGCCTTTCGATCGACCAGCGCAATATTCGACTGACGAGTGGGAACGTTTCGAGGATCACAAGCATGCAAAATTTTTAATAAATGTCGCGGTTGATGGGCAACGACGCGATCCACGTCTCTTGTTAACCTCGTCTCGCGGACAGAATGGATAGAGAAAAGCGACGCGGGCGTCGAATGCGTCGGAAGCGATTCAATTGAAATTTTTCGTATATAGAAGTACGTCTTTTCGCAGTATCTGGGAGATATTGACGGAGGAAGCTTAAGTCTTCAAGTTTGAAAGGATCAATAATGTTTGGCACGTGAGTGGATGATATTCAGGATTTTTGACGGTATTCTTTCGCCTGGCCTAGATTCCACTCGTCTTTCATTTTATTATCCACACTTCGATTGTACAGTGACGTCTAGGCCACTATGTTATAGACTGAGAGGCAATAAGGTGCATTTGGCCTTATTAAATGCACTGAATATCATGCTTCACCTCTGTGCTCACTTTACCAAACGAGGTATCGAATGGATGTTGATATCACTGACGGGGTATCTTTATTGACATTCGATCACAATGACTATTTGCAGATCTCTGTGGAAATGCAGTGGCTATGCAAGATATCTGGGAAATCATATTAACAGTAATTGATTCCTCGGTGAGCAACAAATTCGAGTTGATCTGCAGTATGCAGTATTATCTATGGAATAAATGCTGTAAATTATATTACAGTTATTCAGGATGATATATTAATTGAGATAATACATATAGTACGAGTACATATGTATATGTACAATATAATAATATAATAGTATATGTATAGAACTATTTTTTAGTATATTCGAAAATGCTACATTATATTTGAGGCTCTGTTTTCAAAAAAATTTAATATGAAAATAACCACGTGCAGACTACTAAAGTTAATAGACTTTTGTTTTGAATCAAAATATTAATTTCCTTTGCCTTACGATTTATTTGACGGTTTCAGTGATTAGAACTTCTTTTTGTAGTTCGTAATTTCCTAAAAAAGGAGAAAATTTATATATATATATATTGTATGCCTACATGTTCTCCAATAACTATACGAATAACTATAAGAAAATTAATAACATACATATTTATTAGAGTCTGTTCTGAATCTTTGTCACGAGTCTGACACGATATTGTAGGGCAAAGTGTTAATCAAATCTTAAAAACAAAAACTCAAAAAATGAACAGAAGTTAAAGCACGCGTGGTAAGGATTTATCCTTTCCGAATATACGGAGAGGATAATCATTACGAGTTCTATCATTTTCCAAAAAACAAAACTTTTGTTACATCTTGCAACAGTTGCATCAATATGCAAGGTGGAGCATCAGAAAAACAAAACAATCAAACGCTCACATCCAAATCAATCATGAACAATTTCATACGTATTTTGCATACAGTCGTTTGTCAAGTGTACCTACATTTAGCTAAATCCCGACCGAACATGTTTGAACTTTCGTTCAAAAATAATGCATTATATTGCAACATGATATTGCACATTTTTCTCCTATGCATCGCCTCTTTTTAAACGTATATTTGTGAGTTAGTCGAGAGCGCGTGTACTCGATGAACATACGTGCTCCATTCAACAAGGCTGTAGATAAACAAATTTTGAAATTTCCAACTGTTTTTTTCGCTTTCAGCTTGCACCACGGTTCCCGATGAACCTCGTATATGCATTTAGGTATGTAGATATCAGAAAATATATGGCATTAATAATGTCCACCGACGGAGAGTTATGGGGTTCAAAGAGATAGCAGATTTGCATATAAATAGTACTTCCTTCGAAACAAATTTTAAGTAAATGTACAGCGAATGAAATAATTGCATGAAAAAGAGTTACTGCAAAATCAACCGAACTATAGTATCTTCGTCAATAAAAACATATAAGAGAATTTATTTCACCAGAGTTTTCAATTACATGTATTAGGGATGCATTTAAAATAGCATTCTATATAAATATCAAGAAACGACATTAGTTATAGGTACCCCTAATAAACGGATTCATTAACATTTTAATTTAACTTATTGTGAAGTTAATCTGTAATTAATCTTTAAATGTTAAGTAAAATAACATTCTATATAAATACCAAGAAACGACATTACGTATGGGTACCCATAAAAAATGGATGTATGAACGTATACATGAGAAAATTGAATTTTTTATTCTGTCTGAATCATTATGAAAGATGTGTTTCATTCGTGATATTTCATACGAGAAAGCTGTTGGACCATTGTGCGAAAGATGAAAATATATGTACAACGGGAAAGTTACACAATGTAACCTCAAATATACAATCATACCGAATCATCAATATCGAGCTTATGGTAGGAAAACAGGCAACCAGATTCTGACATCGGGTAGCAGAGCTACACGGTAACCTAGATTTCGCGTGATCACGCCGCAAAAACTTTCCGTGTTTAATCTTCCATCGTTTTGTTTGCGTCTGTAATAATAAATATTAATACGTTCGGCAAATAACAGATTACGGATGAATAATTTACTGTGTCCCAGATAGAGAACAGCGACGGAGAATAGATCAATGCTGCGATAAATGATCCAGGGAACAGCGGGAATCCCGAATTCCAAATGTGAGATAACAAAAAAGAGCGAAACTTTTATGAAAGTTTTATTCGGACGTGATTCGAACATTTATTTCACTAGGGGAGCGTCTGTACACTGGGAAAAGAATATTCATAACTTCTTTTGGTAAAATTGAAGTACAGTATCATTTCATTATTCGTGTAGAGCACTCGTAAATAAACTAGGGAATTTTATGGAATGTCATTTTAATTCAACAAAATGTGATATTCTACCTAATTCCTAAATAATTTTAAAAGGAAATACAATTTCAGTAATGTAATTTTTACGTAAGCATGTTTTATCATATTATCATGTCGTATACATATCTGTTTCTAAGTAGTTAATAAGTGAGAATTTTTTATCACTCGCATGCTTTCACAGTATTTATCCAAATTTTTACATTCGCTTGTAGGTGGAAGTTTTAGATAGCTCCAAGTGCAGGAATTATTTTACGCTTGATGGCTATTAATCGAGTATAAACGAGATTACGCGGCTTATAATTGACTATGTAAATCGACTTTGATAGAGAAATCGATTACACTCGCGTTATAGGTTAATCGTACCTATCGACAAAAATATCTAGTGTTTTAGATACACGGTTCCCGTTGTCAAAGAAAATGTCGAATTAATAAAGAACGATGACGGGAAGCGATAGCCTTGTTAGACCCGGTTTTCGATTGATTATCGTTTCGTTTACTGTGAAAGACATTGTCACTATAATACCCTTACAAAATAAATTGGAATAAAAATATTCTGATCAAAAGTTTCACGAGTGAAACTCGATTCACGTTTTATCTGCAATTTTTAATTAAAAGATAGCTGGAGTATTTTTACTAGGACAATTAGACCGTCTAAGTAATTGTGTGCGCGACTAATTAGCTCCGTTGCACTTCATTGTTCCGGCTTATTTTATATTAAAAAATTCCTTCGTGCATCTTTATTTTCTGTTAATTTGCACGCGTCCATCAATCATTTTAGTTCTTTTACTTTTACGGTATTATTCGGAAGGTAATAAATGAGGTAGTAACTGGTAAACAATGTATGAAATTATAAATAGATTATTATAATGCTGCTGGTGTTTGTACATTTATAGCTGACAAGTGTATTTACCAGTTAAATAAACTATGGATAGCAGCATGCTTTTTGCATTTGCGGAAAGAACATAAAATAGATTTTGGCAGGAGTAAAATAGAAACATTCAATTTATCATTTTGTAAATCGTTTTTAACGAGTTGAAATTATATATACACGAAAGAACATTTCGCTTCAACTCAGTTATGTGGTTCTCGATAATAAAAATTTAGTTTTATATAAAATTCTGCGATGTAATTATAATTAATGAAATCATATTTTCCATTTTATTTTGCGATCTTGTATTTATGCTTTCCACAATTACGTTGCTAGTAATTAAACTGTGAATGTTTATATTAATTCATTTCTGTATAAAGTAATATACAAATGCTGGAATTATTAGATGATTTTCAATCCTGAAAATATTTATCATAAATATTGATAAACTTGTTTCATCTTTCTATACTTTCCTTAATGTTTTAATAACTGTATTAGCTAAATGATATTGGAACAATACGAATAGGTGATAATTTAATTTGTATGAGTTTTACAGTATTTTGCAGGATATTAATCATATCATTCGTTATACCAAATTATACAGTGTTTCATAAATTTCAAATTCCATGTCAGGAAAATATTGAAATTAAAAATGGTCTATGATTGGAAAATTGAAAAGAAATTCAAACAATAAGTTGCAGCATTATTTATCCAGGATAACTGAAAACCATTAAGCGACCCGTTCACAAAGGAAGAGCATCTCACTGAAGAAGAAATCCCGTCAATCAAACGGGGGCTTTCGGTCTACAAATTTTTCATAAATACATCCAGTCGCATATTCGAAAGCTATTTTTCACGCGAACACACTGCAGGCCATCCATTATATTTTCCCCGAGCTTTCAAGAAGCATCAAAGAATTTTTAGAAAATCGACTGGACGCGCGGTGTGGGACGGGTGCTCACGGTCGATGGAATCGATTGTACGGCGTCCGGGCCTGATGTAATAACCAACCGGAAACGATAACGCCCGTAAACTTATAACGGGCAAACTGCGTGTTTTCCTCGATGTCATCCTGTGGGTTTAACTTTTTGAGGCAGCAAACAACCCATATTTCCCAACTAAAAGCACGTTGACAACTTTTCCGTCGTTTTTGTTTCGCGAGCTCTCCAAGTAAGAACCAATTGAATCGGCTACATTAGAAATAACATGGGTTAACTTGTTTGTTAAATTGAGACATTAACAGAACTTTCTTCTCAGGCTTTTAAAGTCCCGTCGACTTACATTCAAATATGTCAAATAAAGGGAAACAATCAGAGTTAATAAAGAGAATTTTAGGGCGACAATATTTCGATTGCAAATGTGTTACAAAAATTCATTTTGCCATTGAAATTTGACTAAAATAAATAAGTGAGGGTATTTATGTTATCAGTATCGAATAGCGAATCTTTATACAAAATAAACATTTTCTGCAGCAATTGCAAGAAACAGGAGCAGTAACGTTTTTCTTCCTTTAATAATTTTAATAAGTTTACAATAATGCATCAGTTTTCTCAAATACTTTCAATCTTTTTACTTTTAATTTTCACCTACTCATTGTTGTCATAATTGCATTAAATCCGCAGTCTAATAATTAACATATTTGCGTGGTTTAGTAATAATAAGCTTACTATGAAGTAATCATATGTTTATTCAAATCACAGAAAGATTAAAAAAGACCGAGTTAATAAAGAAAATTTAAATATGTTATACAACTCACTTTAACATTGAAATTTGAATGAATGGAGGAAATAGAGATATTAATGATATCAGTAATTATTATTCGATTAGCATATCCGCGTGTAAGCAATGCTCGTTATGCTGTAATAATTTTCTTATACTGTAGGAAAAACTGAACCCCGGAATGATGGATGATGTAGAACCAATGCAAAATTCGGTTGACCTGCAGTAGAATTTCTATTTTATGAAGCTTCCACATAATACAATACACGTCATAAACGTACCAATGTATCATCAATATTTTGATAGTTTATTTGAGAGAAGAAATAATGACGATTGCTCGTTTTGAACTTATATAAAACAGACTACTTAAAAATTGTGACCGTTACTTTTATTTCGCAATTGCGACCAATAGCAATGTTTAAAAACAATTATTTACGCGTGTCACCTACTACATTTTAATCTTTCTACCATATCGAAAAAAGTTTAAGCCCAAAACACGTATAATAAATAATCAAATAAATATAAAGTAATTAGTAGACTGCTGATATTTATGCATTTATGAACAAATTGGTTGAGTGAAATATAGAACTAAAGGATTAGAAAAATTTCAGAATATTGTAAATCTGTTTTTAAGAAAGTATTGGGAAACTATGTAATAAATAATACAATAAAATAAATATAAAATTAATAATATATAAGATATAAAACGAATAAACAAATTCCATGTTGTCATTTTTATAAGGCAACACGTTCCAGTCATTTCCAGTATTAAGAAAGTGTTAGGAAACTATTTATAATAAATAATAAAATTAATGATATATAAAATGTAAAACGAATAAACAAATTCAATGTTGTCATTTTTATAAGGCAACACGTGCCAGTCACTTCCAGTGCTCGGTAGGTTTAGCGTTAGAAAAAGTGTCAGGAAATTGGTTCGAGCGCGTGTATTCCATTAGCAGAAGCGTGGTCTCAGTTGACACCGTGCGCTATTCAAGTCTGCACGCAGTCTGAAACGTCAGCCAAGCGCGCGATTACGATCACGGTAGATCGATCTAACACTCCTGACCGAGTTTTCCTCTTTACGGGCCGGAAGGCTGCCGGGCCGGGACGAAGAAATGTGAAAGCTGATTCCGCCCCTGCACCGTAAATCACCACTGGCGGATATATAAAAGCGATTATTGAAAGTTCGCTAATGCGATTTTCCTGCCGTCTGCCCCGGGAATTGCTGCACCGAGCATCAGTCGACGGCTGGCCAGATATAATGGATTGATTAGCGAAACACCCTAATTACACGGATGCCATTATTTACATACACTGGGCTATCAAATTCTACGCTACGTGATGTTGACAGGAACGCCGTACAGTCTATTTAGCGAATATCTATGCGCCTAAATGTTCATCTGGCCACCGATACAATAAAAGATTTGGAATATTGAAGAACAAACGATTTTCAAATAACATTAAAAATGTTACAGTTCGACTAATAACTTTTGTATATAAAAGTTAACAGTTTTATCTGCATTCATTCGTGCTAACTGTACAACATTTTAAGCAAATCTAAAACATAATTCTTTGAAATTGTTAAAATGGATATTTTAGAAATAATTTGAATATCGTGTTGTTCGAGGATCAGCTTTTTTAACCATGCTACACGAATTTTAGTGTAACCCTAATACCATGTTACTCAAGGGTTGCCTACATCTTGATCCTCCTTTTACGATGTAATAATAAATAGTGGTAACTTCCAAAGCATTGTTTAGAATTTAATCCCTTTCGTTATAACCTACTGTAAGATTTAATAGCCTCACCCATCGCTGCACCTAATTTCATTATTTATTCATGTCATACTGAATTAAGATCACTTTATTGATAAGATATTAAATGTTTTATTATTGGACTGCGGAAGCTCATGCAGGTTCCACATGCAGCACATACGAGAAGTATATGCAACATGTATGGGAAGAATATGCAACTGAAAGTGAGGCAGAAAATGAGCACTTCGGCGAACAAGGAAAAGTATAGTGTACTTTTTCAGTTAAGACTTCTTAATAATTGTATAAGTGTGATCTATTTTACTATGATACATTTATTATATAATATTATAAATATGCAGAATATACAAAATATATAGAAAATATGCACAATATATGCAAAATAAACAATTTGAACCTATTTTAACGATCTATTCGTTCATAAATATACATTTGCATACACTTCCACAGTCTATTTATTATTATCTAACGACACAATCTCAATGGAAATTGTTTTATACTTTCATTATTGTATTAAATTGCCCTCATCAAATGTGTGTTCTCTCTCGCGTAACAACTACAAACCCCTGGCACATTTCTTGAAAAGTAAACGCTTCTTATCTTCACGATGGCAGTAAATCTAACTTATTAATAAGAACAATATCGACACGACATAAAGAGTTTGTATCTTGTACTGTTATTTAGTAAATGACACACTAAATTGCAGTTTGTAACAATTTTATTGCCTGGCGAGTCAAAAGGGTTTTTTGAAAGCACCACAATCAATTCACTTGGTGCTTCGACTTTTTCACTTTGAGTAACCTTCGATGACGTGAAACATTACGAACGTCAGTTTGCTCTGCGGCCCGCTATCGGTGGATATAAAAGTGATCACTGAAACTTCACTAACACGATTTTTTGTATCGCACCATTGGATTTTCCATTTCGCAATAAGCTAACTGTAGAATGCAATTCTTTATGGAGGTATAGTAGATTCAATTTCCGCTGTTCATTTTATTTGTTCTTAAACGTATGGCCTCTTCTAAATTAAAAACTCGCATTACGATACGTTTGTTATTAAATATAGTATTGTTCTATTATTAACACATTGATTGCCCTCTCTCGACCACAAAAGATGGGTAAAAGCAATTTATTTAATAAAACTGGAATTGAGAGGTTAAGATTCGAGAAGTTAATTACTTTCTCAATCATCTGACATTTCACAGACGTGAGCGAACTATTTATTACCACAGAAATGAATTACTAAATTTCAATAAATAATTCAAATATAGATCATGTGGTTATCCAAATATAGATCATGTGGCAGTCAACGTGTTGAAAAAGAAAATCTCCTCCATAAAACGCAAAACTAATTTAGTTAATTATTAAATTAATTTTCATTCTCTTCGCATCATTTAATCTCGTTAACATCGATCGTATTAATAATTTCTCTATATCCCACTTGAAATAAGAACAACGAAGCACACAATTTATTAAAAATGAATTTGTGTATCTCTATGTCTATTTCTATTAAGCACACAATTTATTAAAAATTAATTTGTGTATCTATGTCTATTTCTATTAAGCACATAACGTATTAAAAATTAATTTGTGTGTCTATGTCTATTTCTAATTCCAGCATACAATAATAGTGTCAAATTGTTAAATACTTTAATGAAAACCGTGATCTCATATATTTTTAATTAATCTAGGCTTGTTTCAATTTCCTCCATAATTTCTGACCCTTACGCCAACTTTCACCAGCATATAAATATTCTCTTTAAAACTTTAATTTTTATATTTGTCATTCCTATTTTCGTGATATCAACTTTAAAAACATAGAGCACTCAAAAGTTAATTAAGTCCCCATCCGCTGTGCCACAGTTCCGTATACACGCTGCATAGAAATACATATACGTTCGTTTATTATGTTTTTTTCCACTTAAAGTATCCATATCTACATTTATAAAGTAGCGAACAAGACTGACTTTGCAATGTCTAAAAAGTATTGTATATAGCCCCCTGCATAAAACTGCATTCACGCAACACGGTTGGATTCTAACAAGGACACAGAATTGTGGAAACCCGGTGTACAACAGTGCATGTTCACCGAAAGAAATAAGGGAGAACTCCGCAAAACTGCGTCGGTCTATGAAATACATAAAGATCTCTTGAGGAAGAGTAAACGAGCAAAAATAGCAGACATCTTGAAAAAAGCATAGCAGAAAAATAAGGATGCTGCATCCCTTCTAGGGATTCTCTACAGAGGGAATCTCGAGATGGGTATTTTGCAACGAACAAAACGATCCCGCTCAATTATGGTCAGCGGTTACAAAAGTGTAGTGACAATCCTTTTTCATTTTGAATGATTTCTTTTATTGAAACTCTTATCAAAACGTTCGTGACACTTTTTAAAATGATACCAAGCATGGTGCAATTTGTCACAGAACTCAAACTTCTGTGAAAAACACTTTTTAATTAAATCATCCAAAATGCCTAAGAAGGTCTACTTGTGTTGAAGTGATCCTGAGGTGAAAAAATCCTCTAAGTGCTTGGAGCCTCTAAAGGTCTTAATCTACTGCATACAATAATTTAAATAATAATAAAGATAATTGTATGAAAATTACACAAACTTTTGAAACACTTTAACTATAATAACCTGGCCATTTTCGATCTCACAAATTGTCTAAAATTGATATTTCCGAATGGGAACACCATAAGTAATTGTAGCAAGCTGAGAATGTAACAGAAAAAGATCTCATCCACACAGGTTAAAATCACTCGATTGAAATTCAGGCGATCTATATTCGAGACTGGTGGACAGACGATAAAAATTCAAGCTGGAGCTTCCGTTGCCGATTCGGAGAAAATTGAAGCCAAGGAAAGAGTCCAAGGGAAAGCGTGGCATCCGGTTGATCAGAAGCGGTTTGATTAATTTGTTATTCGCCCTTTAATTTCTCTGGCAGGATGCGGTATCTTGGTGCGACATGGAACGCCGAGAGAAAACCCGATTGGCGTCGACGCCGTCAATCACGTCGCGTCGCAACGCGCCGCACCACGCGACGCCACGCCGGGTCAAATAAAAATGCGATTGTTCAGACTTGGGCTAACGTAATTTCGCGAACCGAGGCGATACCTCGACCCGTTATCTCCGCTTCGATTACCTGTCAACGATGACCTCTCAATAAAGGGGATAATAGCAAACGGTTATCGTGAAAGGATAGCGAACGCGTCGACAAAATGCACGAGTCTATTCGATGTGGCGCGATGTGGCGTGGCGTGGCGTGGCGTGGCGTGGCGCACCGACCGAAGAGAAACGATGTGCTCAGCCATAAGTACGCGGAAGACGGAAGATGAGGGATATAGCCTGTATTAAATATACATATTCATGCGTTCTTCGCCCGAGTTCAAAGCGATGAAAAAGTTCGGCGTTGAATTAAACATATTGTTTCCTTTGCAGAGAAGCGTCAAAGACCACACGAAATACTCCCATTGGGAAAATTGATCGTGAACGGTACTATTACGTGTCATTTTTTTATGAGCTATAGCACGCTTTCCTTTAGCACGTTCGGGATTTTCCGATGGCTCCGAGGAAGTAAGATAATTCAATCTTTTATATTTGAAGCACCGGATGAGGATAGAATATCTCGAGTTTGTTGGAAACACTGATAATCTTAACGTTTTTGTATAGAACGCAACATACGAGCACTTAGCAGATACATTATTTATGGTAACCTTCAGTTCGTGTTATCAATTTGTTAAGACTCGTTCCGAGAACATCAGAAACGAACAACACTGGATACTAAATTTAACTTTAGTTTCAAAAATTGAAAGAATATTGTCGTAGTACTTAATTTGTTTACTTTAAATTTTAAAGGTGACAACCCAAGATAAACTTGAATTTGTATAATTATAGAAATCTTATTTTCTTTATGTACTTAACAGAACTATGCTTCATTTAACAGGATAAACTGATATACGATTTTTTACAAAGTATGTCAGTAACAGCACCATAGGAAAATTCCCTTTCACTTTAATTAATTAAAAATGTCTGCTATAAAAACACGTAAACATTGTTCCAAATAACCTGACACACTTCCCTGATCACAAGTGTTTCGAACCCCTACTAATTTGATGGAGAAGAGATAACGAATAAGAATATTTAATTACAAAGTCGAAATTTAGAAATAATGAGGATATTTAGGTTAATTAATAAACCATTCGGAAACGATCTCATGATAATTAACTGCACCTGAGTGAAGCGCAAATGAGCGAAAACAAAAGTTATTTTCGTCAACTGTAGAAAGGTTACACAGTTTCACTTTGAGATCTTAAAAAAGCTGTAGGGTAAAAAGAGCATTGCGTGTTATCTATAAAATGTAATTAAATTTCGCCAAGACTACTTCATCAAACGAAGTGGCTTCGTTTCAGAAATAGGCCACCAAATAGTTTTGCAGGAAATTGATAGGCAGAGGAACGGCTTAACTCCTCCATACTAATAATTTCCGCAAGCTCGCGAAGATAGAATTTGCACTGCGATAAAGTTCTGCCTCCACGGAAATAGCACCACCTTGAACTGTATTTATTTGCAAATTATGAAGGAAACAGAGAACTGAAAATTTAATTTCCTTCATGATAAATAATTTTTTTAGACTGAAATATTGGCACGTTCGTTGTCTGCAATTATTTAGATGAACCCAAAAATTTGTCCGTTGTAATTTTAATCAAGTTTTATCTTTTTTAATTTTCCTGTCAATACGTATATCCTTTTATATTTTCAAACATCTTCCAGTTGTAGGTTATTTATTTCTATTTTACTAACAGGTTTCTTACATCCAACTATTAAAAATTTTTTCGTAATTATAAAGAAAAGGGTACACACCTCACCGATTTTGATGAAATCTCTCAAATATGTTGTACAATTCATAATTCTAATAAATCTTTTCGTAATGTATATAATGTAGGTCTGTATAATTACCAAATTTTCCAAAGTTTTCCGAAGTCTTTACATTTTTAATTTTAGCAGCAACAGTTAATTCGATAAGCGTTCAATCAAGCAAAATCTCTTTGGGTGTACAGATCACTGCTCAAGCAATGTCACGCCGAATTGAATATCGAGCTGAACAGTCGATCGGACTATGGCGGTATCGATTTTTCTCTCACAGACACGGGAGTCGCGTTTCCCGCGCTACAACGCGGAAAAACTGATTGTGTCGCAGCTGTCAATCACGAGCGGTAGACATAAAAGCGATTACCGAAACATCACTAATGTAATTTTCCCGGCGAGCAATCCAGCCTTTACGGCGTATCAGCGACGTCGCTGACTCTTGCTTCGCTTTGCTCAAATGGTGTTTGAGGATGTATGTACATTGAAAATTCGTCGTATCAGAACGCGTAACAGACGAACCAGAAGGTCAAAAGGAGGATACAAGTCAATTGATTTCTGTTTGCTATGTGAGCGATATCGCCGGCAATGTATCCCGTACGGATTTACATAAGTGTAACGAGTTAAATCTTCCGTTTAAACGCTGGCGCCGGGAAAGCATTTGCAAAGGATGTCAATCATGCGTAACACGTCGATTTTAATTAAATTTATATGTGAAGCAGCTTTAGAAAAATATTTGACATTCATCTTCTTTAAATATACTTTGGAAAAACGTATTTCTTTTGATATTTTAAAAACTGCATGCTGCGGATAAAACCGTGTTTAAATAAAATTGCTTTAATTGCAAATTTAAGCACACTCGAAATTGTAAGAAATAAAATGATTACATTGCGGTATTTTTGTTGGGTTATTAAAAGAAGATGTCCCATTTTTATTTAATTTCTCTATTTCATAATTGACTTAAAAAATTTTTATTTTGTATAGATATCTACTAATAATACTTCGAAATTCCGTACTCCGAGTAACAAATGACCATTAAAAATACATTCAGCATCGCCTCCATCTTTCTTTCGAGAATGCTTGTTTCTTTTTCTACGAAAGGTAGAATTCTATTGTTTCTTCTTGTTCTTCTTGAAGTCCAGTTTTCCTTTGTAAGAAACTGTGAATTGTTTTTTCTGAAAGTTATTGCTTTCGGAAATATTTCCGTTCCAACTCGGACGTAACATTGAGACTAATTGAGCAATAATAGTTCCTGCGGGAATAAACACTTTAAAAACTGGTAAATTGGTTTTAAATGAACAAATTCATTTTGAATTTTTCATGTAGAAATAAGGTAGTTCAATGGTCCATTGATAAGCTTGTTTGTGTGATTATTATTCATTGGGACACCTCTGTTCATTCATTAGAAACTGATGTTCATCCATTTGGCCCATTGTTTGTTTAATGCCACACCAGATTTTAAATATAAGCTATAAACACCAAATATCGTTAGAATTATATTCTGAAACAGCACTTAGGAAATTAAATAACCATTTGCGAATAATAATTTCAACAGACATGAACATAACTTAGGTGTTCATTCACTGGGCAGGTCAGCCTACATCATCACTATGTGAAAAATTAAGCGATGCTATTGTAGAAACTCTAAGTCCTTTTTCTCATGTTAGAGGCCGGTCAGTTATACAATGATATAATCTTATTTATAGGCAAGTAAGCTAGTTACAGGCAACAACAGTATTGCTATAAAGTTTCCTTAAATAAATGAGACACTGACACGTGTCGCTATAAGGTTATCTACCCGTGTAAACCGTTCGATATCACAGCGCAAAGATATTAGTTGACAGCTGCATCGCGAGACAGACCGTTTAATAATTCCTCAGCGTTTGTGTACGTACTGCAATATCAATTGTCACGGAGCACGGGCTCACATTTTTCCAGGGTACGCAAGCTGCCGGTGACGTACATAACAGAAACCGCTTCACGCGGTTTCGATTATACATTAAACGGGAAAGTTCCAAGTTATTCGCAGACCGTAAACTGTTTTTTCGAAACGCACCGCGGCTTTTTTCCAGATAGAGTTTCAGCTATGCAAAAACACAGCTTTGAATTGCAAATGTCGTACATTTTAGACTGAACGTCGGGATAACGTAGCAATAAAAGTTAGTTTGTTTTCGAGTTATTTTCACGTTGCCATTGATGCCGTGCAAATAACGCTTATTCCGCGAGATCATTTTTCATATTTGTTGTCTGGAACGGTGGGTTAGACCAACAAAATTTTATTTCTCACGAAAAAGTATTCACACCCTTACCCATGACAATATTGACAATGCCCTATGAGATTGATAGCGACTATGTAAAGTGGACACAATTTGGTGATCATTTCATTGATGGACCCTATTGTTCTGCTTAGCAAGATATTAGTTTTCTATTCTATTCTAAGCTCTATATAGCTCGGCTGTGCCAGCAAGAAAAGCTTAAAAAATAGAATTTGACGGAAAAAATAATATTCCCGTAAATTACCAAGATGGGTATGCAACACGAAAGCAATTAAACAATGGTACGGATGATATTAACCCTTAGCACTCCGAATTATTTTTCAAATTAGTTGCCGACAACTTATTTCCGACAATTTTGTTTACTAATTATATTAAATATAGCTCTCGAACTTTGTTGTAATTTGTATTTGTGGAGCTTATATTTGTTTTTAACTAAAAGATATAAACAAAGGAAGAACTACATACACATAAGAACCCGTTTTGTTTACAATTTTCTTTCTCTGATGTCGAGTCACACTCGACAAAGGAGTGCAAAAAGTTAAACAATAATATTACAACTCTCGCTGAATTTATAAGCTCAACAAGACTATCGAAGACTGTAAAATTTCAAATTACTGGCTAACAAAATAGAAATATTTGAACAACTGTACAGCGTTGCTAATGACTAGACTGTGGATTTTATGTATTTATAAGAAAAATAGACTATATAAAACAATAATGAATTACATACTATACTAGTTTGTAAATGTTACAATGGTTTGAAAAAATCTGGTATGATTATATTTTAATGTCGTATGTACGAATAGTATTAAATGATAATAAATTGTGTCCTACTTCGTGCAAAATTAGCTAATTTGCTCAAAAAGTTCAAACATTTCAGCTCGTTTGTATGTTTACCAAAGATGGAAATGTTACAGTAAAGTTGTCGACGAGTATACATATTATTACATATATGTACGTGAAACTGTCTAACATCGGATAGTCACACGATCAAATACAATGCGCCTTATTAAATCGCCCATCTGTAATTAGTACGGCGATCGTTAATTGAAAGCAAGAGCAGGAAATATTCCACTATTACACTGCCGAGTTTCGAGCGTAACATCCTGTAAATGACAATTTACAGAGAATCCCCGATTTGCGCTGGTTCAGCCGGATATACGAGGATTTCGAAAGTAATCACTTAATTATCGTTATCAGTCGCGTCGATTGCCGCTCGTCGAAATAATAATCATAATAGTGGCGGAAGTGTGCGCGGGCATGAAAACTTCTCCGCATGCGAACCGCTCTTGAGCTTATTATTGAGCTTATCGGTGTATTACGTGACGCTTTTATGCCCATAATTATAATTAATTGCAAACGAAGGCAGGGACGGTCGTCATTTGGAAGAGTGGCCATTATTACGGGGGCACCGGGCGCAAACCAGTGTCACTGTCAGTGCGTGTTCGTTGGTAATTGCGCGGCGTTGATAAGCGGCGTCCCGTGCCATTAGGTGATAGATTTTATTGTCCATCAGGACCCACCCCGGTTGATAATCATCACGATCACCTATCTTAGCAGCCACGGTCCCCGCTAAAACTGGCGTTCCTGCACGCTTTCTAAATTATTTCCGACTATATCACTCACTTTTCCCTTACTGCGCAACCATAACCATTGTTGGTTAATTAAATAACTGTCCGCAGGGTTGAATGAGTAAATAAAGATATATATTTAGAATAACTTGGATATTATATTATAGACGTTTAGATCATGGACTACTGTACAGTGTGCGCGTTCATACTAAAAAACCTATGACAGATGGCGCGCACTCTGCACCATGCACAATATATACAGAGATAGAAAACCCTACAAATACGAGAATCAGCAATGACGAAATTCCGGTAAACGCTTCGTTTTCAAATTACTAACTATTGAAAACTTTCAATAGCGGCGCGTGAATTAGGTCAGTACCTCCATCTCGCATGTGACGACTGTCCTCACTCTTTTTGACCTAATTCACACACACCACTACTGGTGAATTAGACATATTTTTAAAGGAACTCTTTAGGGTGACAGTCAGGATCTGTGATATTTGAAAATTCTTTAAATTAAACTACTAGCCGCATTACTTATCAATACTAATTAAAATAGTGAGTATGATAATGTTTTAATAATAAGTGTACGAAAAGGATATTACTTCACGATGTCAATTTTTCACATACAAAGAAAATGTAAACGTAAAAGTAATTCGATTTTTTTAAATCTTCAAAGTCCGAAAATCCTTTTATGCGTTAATGACGCGAAAACAAATAATTTTCGGCTTACCTCGACTTCTAGAACCACACCCCGAAATGAATAATAAATTTTTAAACGCACAATCGATCTCCAACAAGAAAATTGTTTTCTTCTAGTAGGCAAATATCACGCTTTATGCGGGGATTGTCACGCAACTGTGACTAACTATGTATATCCTTAGCACGTTATCAACGTCACGCATGTGTGACGATCACGATCTCGTACTTTGCATAAAGAAAGTCAAATTAATTTTATGCGTGCTGTTATTTCAAGTTGCAATTTTCTTCGGTTGTATTTACGAAGATTTCTAGCAATATGGACGATAATAGGCATCGTGTTTTAAATTTTAAACATGGTTAGTATCGAACGAACGTATTATATAGTGCACTGGACAGGGACTCTAACTCAAACCTTTCGCTCGCTGGACGTCTGCTCTATCCAATTGAGCTCGGCCAGACAGATTCCTTTCCCCTGAGTCTAATATCCAAATGGTGCCGCCCACGCAAGGTCTGCGACATTTATCTTCTTAAATGGTACAACGTATCTTTATCAATGTAATGTCCAGCCGAAAAAAAGGAAGGACCAAGAAATTTGACAGGCCCGCGTAAAGGATGGATAAGAAAATCGGGTTACCAAGTTCTAGTACCGGTATATCATGAATAATATTACTCTTGCACCCTTACATCTGTTTTCTATTAAGCCTTATGACTTTCTTAAGAGCGACTACATGTGCTCGGTTGATGTATGAGATATCGCAAAAACACAGGTTTGTTGCAATATGTTCGCCGTTCAAGGATATTATGTATGTATGTGCCATTTTGCTATACAAAAGCGCTTAGTTATGTAAAAGAGTTATTGATGTATTGTACTGTTCGGAATATATGCACTCGATGGTATTCTTTCTAGGTTTTATTGCGGGCAAAATAATGTCCTGGTAACCTCTTTAAGCTCACTGTGTCTCGTGGTGTTGCAGTAACGTTAAAAGTCTAATTGGACTCATTTTCTTTTTTAGATGGAGGGTGACGTTCTTTCTCTGTCGCGAAACTAAATGGAGTATTAACTGTTTTAGGAATACATGTATTCACGACATTGGGACTGTACATCTAATTCTTGAAGTTGCACACATATACTTCAATTATGTACATGTCTAAGATCAGTACATATTGTTCATTATCTCCATTATTTAATGTTATAATGGATAATGGAAAATATTCTTAGTATTGTAAAAAATCCTCGTCCACTAAAGGTTAATTTCCAATCTTAAAATTCATACATAGATAAAGAAAGATTCACAATCTAGTTATAATACATATTGTAAACATGATACCATGAATGCGAATGAGTAACAACAAAAAAAAAGTAAATGGTTTGAAAGTTAAAGTGAACGATTGAAGATGTTTTTAGTTTTAATTTCGTAAAAATTCACAGAAGTTATTTTATGAAATGTAAAAACGATTTAGATGTACAGCTTCAATAACGAGCAGGCTAATAAATGTTAATACCAGCTTGATACATTGTCCTTTGCTCTCGAGTTAAATTGTTGTTTAGCGGGAATGGAACAAGAAATGGATTTTCCGGTAGCAATTTACGATTACTCAGCACGAATTATGTACAATTTCGTGAGTTCAAGACAGGAGAGTTCCTTCGTAAATGGCAAGCTTGATTATTCGAGAGGGTTTTAGGATTTCCTAATCGAGGGTGCCTATGCATGTAAGTCTGTGTGTGCGTGTTCCGAGTGATTTATTACATCCTTCTCCGAATTAAGGAGGGTCGGCTGTGAGATAGGGACATTCGAAACAATTGTGAAATTTTTTTTGTATTATCTGCATGAAAATCTACATTAATACAGTTTTAATGGTCCGTCCCGAATGTATCAAATACGAGAAACTGTATGTATTAACAAAAATAAATATGTTTATAATTGCACACATACAGGGTGAGTCACCTAACGTTTTCACCGCAACTATCTTTGTTGTTTTCAAAGATACATTACATGTCTTCAGGTCAAAGTTGAATGGTAAAATGGGGCTTACACGACACCAAAAAAATGTTTGTTCTTATGTCATTTTTTTAGATATCAAGGTTACCTTCATTTTTATTTATAACCACCCTTTTTTAAACACCTACAATGATAGTCCCTTTCATTACGAATTCAGTGACTATAATTACTCAAGGTCATGTCAGAGTTCAACATTCCCTCAAAACATTTATGAAATACAGGTATTCTGCTACCATATTTTAGTTTTATACGTTTTTCTGTCCGTGACCTTGAACGATCTAGAGTAATTATAGTCATTGACTTCGTAATGAAAGAGACTATGTATCATTGTCGATGTTTAGAAAAGGGTGGTTCCATTTGAAAAAATGAAGGTGACCTATCTCTAAGAAAAAATGACATGAAAACAACAATTTTTTGGTACCGTGAAAGTACCTTTGAAAATAACAAAGATATTTGAGGTGAAAACGTTAGGTGACTCACCCTGTATGTGTGTAGATATAAACATATTTCAAAAGGTCGAAAGAAATGATTCTGAAGTCAAAACATTTTCGAGTGCAAAGGGTGAAAAAATTTATTTTAAAGTTATACTCTATAATGTATATTGCAGTTATTTCACTGTAAAGAGTGTGGGAACATTAAGGCCACTGCATGTCGTGCGGCGTTGGCATACTTTTTCCTGATTCCAAAATCTTTCACCTGCTTGGTTATGTATTTAGAATGATATGTGTTCTGTTGACGCGGTCGATTTCTCATTATGCGCACGTAAGACAATACATCGCGAAATGTTTCGGAGCGTTAAATATGGCGCTAGCTCGAATCCAATTATGATAATGTTTCGGTAAATATAAGGAACGTAATTACTACTCAGAGGCATTCAACAGAGTGGAAAGTACATTGCAGTTCATATTTACCCTTATCGTGTCCACGGTGCCCATTAATCATAGGGTCGGGATCGATCATTACCGCTGCAGGAGCGAGGGTTATCACGCATTTCTAATTATAGCCTCCTAATATCTTCCTCATCAGGATAGTAATCATGGTTGCCAAATGTCTCCAGTTGATCGAGATTGTCTCCAATTTCGATACTCCCGCCTGTGTGTGTGCGCGCATGCGTGTGTGTTGGTGACAGAAGTAGAGCGACTTTAAGAAGATAAATGATTCGAAAAACGTAGCGATCGTGGAATCGATACACGAAGATTCTCTGACAATGACGGCTACGAGTATCGCAAATACTTATCTCACTTGCTTCCGTTCGATTGGTTCTGTAATTAAAAATCTTCATTCCTTATTTACGAGGACAATGGAAGATAAATTAATTTATTGCGATAATATTATAGAATTTTCACGGAATTTAAACCAAAGAGTTAATCATCATTTTTCATGCCCGAGATTCTAATATCGGGTCAAGTTTGAATAGAAATAAAGTTAATAAAATGGAGTTGAAAGAGCATATCTCCCTTCCTTATCTTTATCTTCCTCGCATTATAATTGGAGTGAACAAAAAACTGCAAATTGAACAAAAACTGTTTGCGACTCTTTTAGCTCTTCTCGTAATATAAGAATTAAACGTCTATCTGGCTCCAGTCTCTTGCAAATGATGCAGACAATTTTTATTTTGCATAAAGATCCGCAGTCTAATTATCAGACTCGATAAGAAACTTCAGAAAAATCAGAAACAAGTCATTTTGGCCCGTCTGGTATTTCTAGTGTTAAATATGGATAAATAATGGCATCACCCATACAGGGATGAGATTCTAAAATTTTAGCAGCATATATTCCAACTGTTGTGCTTTCAATATATGCAAAGAAAAAATCGATTTTTTGAACCTGTCACGTCAGAACACCCCCTTAAAAGAATTGCGTTTTATCGCAGAAAAAGGAGAAGACGTCGCTCGTTCTTCTCGGCCCTGACACCGTCGTTCGAAATCCTACCGTAAATACATCGGGGCTGGTAAACACCCCCATATATCGTTAAGCAAAGGCCTTCGCCACTTTTTCCCCCCGAGGGACAAAGTGCACGGCCTAGAGAACGATTGTGTGCGCGTGTCCCTGTTCCACACCCGTATGCTGAATCCAGCCACCGCGGCTGATCCGTGACGTCACTTCCGCCGCTCGCGGTGGTTCCCTCTTTCAAGATCTGACATAGATTGGGGAGCGGGAACGAGCTATTCGTGCATGGAGTTTTACGGTTCGCCTTTGTTTGCCGTCCTAACGGCCGCAAACGATCGAAACGTCGCGTCCCGACCGTAGATACAGAAGAAAGAAACGCGCAGAAACGAATTTCATTTGCAAAAATGAATCGCACTCGTTTCAACTTTCCGACGGTAACCAGCTCCGTTCCTTTTCACTTTAGTTCGCGTGGGATCCCGCGCTTTTAAATGATTTAAATGATCCGCGATTTAAAACGTAAATGACACATGATTTGTTGAGTAAAGATAAACGGATAAATTTTGTACTGTTTTATGCATGAGGAGAAATGATCTTTCAGTTTTCGCGTAGAATGGTCGATTCAAGTTTACGTTTCAAAATAGAAATGAAGTATGTATGTATGTGCGTATGGAAGCGATGTAGAATCAACTGGCAAATTAAGAACTGGCTTTTATACCGGCTTTTTAAAAGATTGACCCCAAAAGTAACAAATGAGAATAACAAATGTCAGAGAATAGTACTCTCCGAAAATACGAGGTTTACGATACGCTAATAAAATCACACATTGGTTTTGACACAAAAGCGAAGTGAAGTATTTGTCTATGTAAATAAGTTATTAGATTTGTACATTAAATTATAGATTTGCATAAGTAAAGTATACATATCAAATTTCCTCTTTTTCATGTTTAAATATTTGATATTTCACATGTGAACGTAAACTTTCATGACTGATTGTGGAAAATAATAGGAAAATAATAACAGAAAGCGGATCTTTTTCATTTATCGTACCATCGGTGGTTTAAAATTCAGAGTAATAAAACATTCGATGCGGTTGAGCGAGGTTTTATTTTATTTCAGCTGTAATAAAACTCGCAAGCACCAGATTTTTATTCGATTTCAATTCCATAGCTTAATAATACACAGAAGCCGTTACATATTTGCCTACTTGTTCAATAAGGATCCAGGCGTATCATATATTGTATAACGTAATTATTCCCGTTAATCTAACTTTTTCTTCTCCCCCCGAGCATATTGTTACGTCTTTGCTTCTCTTGTCAGTGACTATATCATCGACCCTTGCAATCCCTTCTGACGTAGACAACAAGCACTCTTTGCTCTGGCAGCGCCCTGGATTGCTTCAGGGGGTGATGCTTCGGGGCAAATATGTGATCAAGGAAAGAGACTCAATCTTGTCAGTTCGACATCGATGGCGACAGAACGCTATCTATCTTGCTCCCTCTCTCTTATTTTCTCTGGTACTGCAGATTGCTTTCAGTAGGCGTGACTTTTTTGCTCCCGATTTTCACGGGGCCACCGCCGTGCTCCACGGAGCAATGCAATCTAACTTTTTACTTTTACTTTTTCCTGTACCATGATACAAAATACAAGAATATGTTAATATACTGGGTGAGTCATCTAGCTATGCCACCTAGATTTACTTGTCAACTATTTGTTATATGCTTATATTTGTTATATGCTTATATATGTTATACACTACTGTGCAATAGAAAAAAGCACCCGGTCATATTTAATAGAAAAGCGTAAAAAAGCAAATAAAAACACAGTAAGTTTTGAAAAAGGATTCCTCTGTTTAATTGAATAGTTCTGAGAATATGTGTTATTGCGGATTATCTAATACTTTAAATGCAATAAATCAATCATTGTACAATACAATTTCTACATAAAGATATTGTTTGTCATTATATCTTATAATTTCTACTATAGGTCGGGTATAGGAAGAGACGCTCTTGCCCCATTTTCGAGGCAAGTGCATAGTAGTTGACACTTTGTACAATATCCTATCAAAATGATAATTCGCAAGCAAAATTAGAATCCTACATAATACTAATTCATCAGTAACAACTGTGCAAGAGTTTTTGATACTAAGAGCGTTAAGTTTTTACATACCAGACTGAAAATACATCAGTTTGAAGTCCAACTTTACAAAAACTAGTGCGCACTTACCCCACTTCACCTTATGTTATTAATCTCCTTTAAACCAAGATGAAATTCTATTTTGGTTTCGTTAATGTACAGCTATTGGAGAACATATACCAATAGATATAACAATAGATATAAGTTTTCTCCTTTTTTAGGAAATTACGATCTGCAAAAAAGTTCTAATCATTGAAACCGTAACATAAATCGTAGGTCAAGGGGTTAATGAAACGTACGAGTTTGGACAAAATTATTTTAGAAACGAAAGCTAACTGTTTGCACTGGATCCAAGTGTACGTCTAAATTCCAAGTCCACGACCGAGACAATTTTCCATTTACATTAGAAACTATGTCGCTCGGTGATCAATATGTACTCGCCGCGATTAAATCGAGAACCCTTAAACGCTGGCCCATAGTCCACCATTTATTTCCTTCCGATGGCCGCGTATCGAGCCATTCGAACGTTCCCGCGAACTTCACGGAAACACGTACAGCAATACGTTCTATCGGGATAATAAAAGAACGGAGTAAAGCGCGCGTCCTGTACAGCTGGCGCGGAAACGCAACGATTTTATATCCGCATCTCGAGGTCTAGAAACTTTCCGGTTCCCGTAATAAAACATCGGGAATCGGATAGCGCGAGCGGTAGCTGTTGAATCCGACGATAAAAGTTTTCGACGCGGCCCTGCGTTGCGGGGCGCGGTATGGCGCGACGGGCGAAAAATTGGCGAAGGGTCCTCCGAGAGCAAATTGGCGTAGATTGCGTCGATTATTCCCCGCGAAACTTCTTCTGCGAGCCCAGCGCCCGTTGTTCCTAGCTGTTTCCCTTCGCGCAGGCACCGAACACCGGTTGTCGCGGATGTTATGTGCGGAGACTTTCCCGTTCTGAGTTTTGACCCTTTGCGGGAGATGTGTGCCAGAATAAATGGCCTGCTCAAAAATCGGGAGGAACCAGCGGTTCTTCGATGGTGCAGTGAGTTAAATCATGCGGAAGAAAGAGTGTAGCCGGATAAGATGATCGAAGATGCCATTGAACTAATTTTAGAGTAAAATTTTAACCCAATATTTCTATACGAGGGTAGCTATAGGGCAGAGTTGGGCAAAAATTTAATCAACGTTTGACGAATAAATTTCTACGTACTTCAATCGTTTTAATCGCAATTAACAATTGAACTCCTATTTTAGTCGTTAATTGTGGTTAACGATTACATTCCTTTCAATTGTAATAGTTCCGTTCAATCGAATAATTAATTAATTGACGATTAACTTCATCAATCAATTGAATCAATCGAATGATTACTTTTTCTAATCATACACATTAATCAATCAATCTTGGTTAAAATTTTAATCGATTAATGCCTAACTCTGCTATAGGGTGAAATGGAAAAATCAGTTTTCGATCTGTTTTCTCCATTTAGTCAGATGTTTAAATTCTGAAAAAAATTCTACAGATTTCGCATACGTAGACACACACACATACTGCAATTTGCTCCGAACGTTTAAACTGAAAGTTCTGGCTGTAAAAAATCGGAAAAATGCAGATCTCGCGTTGAAGTTTCAAAGCGACATCATTTATTTTTACAAATATATATCCTGCAAAACCCGTGGCAAAAATATCAGTCTGAATGTGGGCACGGCATTACAGGTAACGAACACTCCGCATGCATTGTCCGTGGACGTTGCATACAGACTGTTACATCCAAACTGTCTGCAGACAACTGTCTGTAAGTTTGTAAAGAGTCGCAAAACAACCGATCCTCGCGCAGACCAGCTTGGCTCTCATACCATGGAAATACGTGGCCGGTGAATATTTCAAATGTCTCCGGCGAAAGAATTGTGTAATGGCGGTTCGTGGCCCGGTAGAAAATCGGCTGGCCGCCGGCGACGGCGTCGACGTCGGTTGTCGACGTTTACGATACCTTCGCGTCGTTAAACATTTATCGGGGTCTGCCTCGGAGGAGCTCGGTTCTCGTATTAGCGACACTCAACAATTACGCGCCGCTGTTACTATTTGATTATCGTCTCGGGGTACGTTAGCGGACCGATTTTCCTCCGCACGATGTTCAGAGGCTGGCTATCCCTCCGCTAAACGCGGAACGAAGAGCCCCCTCGAGTGCCGGCATTATTCACCGGAGGTAAAGAGTTTAGTCGATCGACCCAATTCCTGTTTTTCTGAGGCTGCGAGATTTGCTTTGCCTCTCTATGCTTTTATCCGGGTAAGAGCATCTCTCTATTCACGGATTAGCGTGGCTTATCGATGTAATTTGTTTGAGGAGAACGGTAATCAGTCCGTGGTAGCGCTTCGGCCAATAGTTCACGATACGGCATAGCGTTCGGTCGGCTCTGTATGCAGATAGCTTAAACGCGCACCTCTTGTTGTTCCGCAACGGGAAAACACCGGATCCCCCAAGAAATGCTCGAGCTGGAATTCCACTTCGATTCATTTGCGTTTAACCCCGTGCCGGACGATCTTCTTCACAGCTACGGTAATTGAGGCTTCTGTCTTTTTAATAGTTTCTTGAAAGGTAAAAGCAATTTATATTTATTCCGTAGATTAAATCATTTAATTAATTAATTGCTTAACACTAAACCTACCGAGCCTTAAACGTAACTGATACATCTTCCCTTATAAAAATGACAAGATAGATTTTATTCAGACTTTGCTCCTATCGTAATGCGTATTCTAATAAAGATAAAATCATTTTTATCATATCAATAATTGTAAAATAAAAAATCTGGAATCCGGTCATTTTGACCGGGGGCGGTAGGTTTAGTGTTAAATATTGGTTATGCACGAGTAGAATTTTATTTCAGCCCATTTTTTTTGCAATGTTCATCGTGAGATTCTTCAAAAAATTAAACACACATAATTAAACTTGTTCAATTTGTTATACCTTAATTCATATTAATTCGTTTTCTTTTTATTATGATACTGAAAGAATTAAAAGGGAGAAATGTAATCAAGAATTCTTATAATTATTTGAATGTGGTAAACATCGAAAACTTTCGAATCAACTTCAAAATTTTTAAAAAGGTATACGCACTTTATCTATCATCTTGTAGATATTGTTTCGCCGCGGTTTGCAGTAGGATTTACGTAATAGCGAATCCTTCTCTCACAGTGACGGTTGCTCGTGGTGAACAGCTCTTTATCGATATAGAGGATCAAAAGCGTTCTCACCGGGAAAAATGTTGATAGGTTCAGAAATTTCTTCCTTATCTTTATAGAATCGCTGTCAACGTATTGATAAATGGCCTATTCTTCTGCCACGCTAATCCTTAATTAAAGGAGGCGAAGGTGAAACGCTGCTGATTCATTTCTGGGCTGTATCCTATATTCGGGATCTATTATTCACGTAGAAATCAATTTTTAGGTGTTCTCAAAGGTTACTATATTCCAATACCGATACAAACAATTATCAGATTAAGATTTACACCACGATTCTCTACTCCTTAGGATTTTTCATTTGTATTGATATTTTATAAATTATTTGAAATTTTGTTTAAACTTTTAATTGTTATAAGTCTGAAATCTGAAGTACACAGTGTTTTGATATTATAACTCTTATTATAAAGTAAAGTATTTATATAATTTGCAATTATAGAATGAGAATATTGCTGACATAGTGAGCCTTTACGCAAAAGCAAATCGAAAATTAAAAATCTTTACAATTCCTAGCGTATTGGAAAAAATTTCATTCGAAGTTTCATTAGTTACTTGAGGTATTTTATGAAAGTCAAAGAATGTATTCATTCTTATTGCTTAGTTTATGAGTACAAATTCTACCAAATAAAAAGTATCCCGTTGAGGGAAGAAATGTATTTGTAGAAATTTTCTAATGACAAGTAAAAGTTTGATAAATTTTGTTTAGATTCAATCTCGAAGAGGACCTGTCGAACCGGCTCGAAAACCGGCCGTCACCGTAATTGGTTCCATTTCACACCTGTCCAATTTATCTCGGAAACACGTAATATCAATGGGTTAATCGTTCGATGGCAGTCGTACAAGTGGGACGAACGATATTCCACTTACAGTTTCGTTCGCTACGTGCCGCCTTATCGGGACAATTTATCAGGCGGGGTCCCGGGCAGTACAATCGCCTCTGGCTCCCGCGCAATCGGCATAATTTACTCGCTTATTTTACTATTGGCCCGATACGCGGCTCGCAATTACACTTTTCCTGGAGGCCGGATTAATACGTACACTTTATCGAGAATGATTTATCGGCTGGGACGATTTGATCGCTGCCGAGCCAGTCACGGTGTTCTCGGGACAATCAATTTTGATCGGGATCTACCGCGACTGGTCGTCCATCCTTGTCAGACGGTAATTAACGTAAGCAAAGATCGTTATCTCCTTTGAAGCCGGCCTTCTTCTCTCCGCCTAACCCACCCTTCGCAACACCCTTCTCTCTTTTCTTCCTTGCCCTCGGTTCTTTTCGCCCTCTCGCATACACATCGAAGGCACCCTTCTCTCCCGTTCTGCTTACCATCGCGCCCCATTCTCTTGCGCCTTTACACCCCAACCAGCCGACACTCTTCGGCCCTTTTAGGCGCCCTCTTGCATCGGTCTTCTTCGAACAGTCAACGTCCGTCTGCCCCTTTTCCAATGCATCCCCCGACTCTTCTCCGTCTTTATTTCAGGTACCCGTCTACCCCCTATTTACTTCGTTTCTCGCACGCTCCCTGTATCTGTTCGCCTCTGTGCGATCCACCCTGCTCCCTCGTGCCCGCTTCTTTCTCTCTAAACAGTTCCTGTTTGCGCGCTCGGACCTTCATTCCTTGCGCGGCGTTCCTTTTATCATGAATTTTAATCAAAAACTGAAACCGGGTTTTTCAATTGCGGTAACGTCTCTATAAACGTGAAAGAGATGTGCACGGTATTTGTGAAAAATGTATACCCACGGGTTTACCCCTCAAGGAGTTCAGGAAATCGATGACCGTGAAGTGTTAGGTAGCTACACGATATGGGAATGGATATTTCGATGAGAAAATACTAATCCAAACTTCTATAATTTTTTGCCAATGTATTTGTGAAATTTTTCTAATAAAAACGAGCCCAAACACGATATCATTCGGAGTAGATGATACTACCACTATATGTTTGCAACCCCTAGATATCTGAATACTACCCCTGGCGATAAGTTTCCGACCAAACGCACTGGTCAATCTTAAACAAAAATTTCAAGTCAATATTGGTCTAATATAAAGTAAATATACAAAAAAAATAATTAGAACATTCCTTTACGAAAAATTATTTGGCCAATGGAAGTCTGGGAAGAAGTCCGACCATATAAATTTGCAGTTAATAATAAATGAACAGTAATTTACTTCAAATTGATATTATAAATAACTTACATTTCCACGTGCATGTATAACCAGTTTTTTGAGTCTAGGTATTGATGCAATCAAATATTCTTATAATTGTATGTGATGGTATCGTAATTGTTTCACAAAAATTCTTATTCTTAGACATCTTTTACATTAATTAACCCCTTCCATTTTGGGTAAGCCTCGTACAACGTGCAGAAATAAATGCAGAGAAACAACTGTTCAAGAGCGCCCTTAAAAATGCTAGTAACAAAGCTGTGTCTATTTATCGGTTGCCGACAGAAAGTGCATTTTCCGAATTTCGTCAGGCATCCCGCGCCCCTGTACCGCCGCACGCGATCTTGAATTCATTCCGATGATGCGACCGGAGGAACGGGAATGGCCTCGCACGGATTCGAATTTCCCGAGCATCGTGATTTTCATTGGACCGCAACGAACGCTGCGTGCCATGCGGTTCAACGCGCGGAAAAGTGAACGCAAGTATGCCGGTATTCGGCGGGGGTGGGTCCACCGGATGTTTTTGAAATTTTTATATACGCACGCGGCTCCGAGCTTCGTTTCGAACGTCGGCTGCAGAAATTAACCGCATTCGTTGCCGTATTGTTCCTATCATAGGTCGGGTACGAGCGTTGCACGCA
The DNA here is from genome assembly GCA_028455795.1 of Lasioglossum marginatum. Taxonomy (NCBI): domain Eukaryota; kingdom Metazoa; phylum Arthropoda; class Insecta; order Hymenoptera; family Halictidae; genus Lasioglossum; species Lasioglossum marginatum. The sequence goes on from CM052275.1 coordinate 2,889,046, forward strand.
TACGCGCAGTCGCTGCGCGCTGTCGGATCGGATGAGTTTTACCACGTTTTTATTAACTCGCTTTCTTGTCTGTCTATTTGTCTGTTCGGTACAAATTTTGCAATCGATTCTAAACTAACTTCCCGATGAGCTGGAGACTTGAAACTTTAAACATAGCTCAGAACTGGATGATAATGCAATATTAACTCGCTTTCTTGTCTGTCTGTTCGTCTAAACAGCAGAAAATAATTATTTAAATAAAAAAAAGATTTTAATATACCACGTTTTTAAGATGGACTAACAAGTATAAAATAATTTTTCCTAGCCCCATACAGATAGTCCTGAAAATTTGTGATTGTGAATTTTTAATAGCTATGAAAATACTTGCAAGATTTAAAACGAAAAACGTGGGACGCAAGATAATAGTAAGGAGTGTAGAGAGTAGTTGCCATTTAGCACGTTTTTCGTTTTAAATCTTACAAGTATTTTCATAGGTATTAAAAATTCACAATTGATAATTACTGAAACTATTAAAATAGATTTAGAAAAAATATCTGTTATAAGAAAAATAGTGGAAATTCAATGTTGTGATTTTTACAAGGTAACGTTTATCTACTTCTGTTTGATAAATAGACTGCTGATCTTTATGCATTTATAGCAAAATTGAGTAGATGAAATTCAAAATTATTAAAAAATTTTTTAATTGAAGATGTCAATATATGATTTCTCCTTTTTTAAAATCATTAAGGGAAGAAATAACATTCAATTTAGTTTCTATTTCTTGCAATCTATGTAGACAATTTTTATTTTGCATAAAGATCCGCAGTCTATTGATAAATTATTCTGAAATACTGAAGGTGTAGAATTAACGCGCGTGCGCGGTGTTTAACTTGATTAAAATCTTCATTTGACTTCTTTCTGCAGATTAGAAGTCGTTATAAATGTATAAAGTCCCGCAACCTAGAAATTAATAATGCTAGTACTACATACAGTGTGATGCGTATGGAACAGAAGCGAAGAGAAAGCCCGTAGTTGAATAGCGTCCATTTTTTCCACCCCTCGGACGAGCAATTACCACCTAGCTGCGCATACAGCGTTGAAACCTGATTGCACGTACGTTCGTGTACACAAGAAGGGTGCGCGCAGGGTGTAATGCGTATAAATACAAACAGTCGGGGCCGTCCGCGGCCAGGACGAATCCAATGAATCCATAACGGATATGACAGAAGGGTTACCGTTTTTCCCATTACTCTCCCCCTGTATCAGAATCCGGAAATTACCTGCCGTCGTATTATCATACGAGGGTCAAATCGAGACCTCCGCCTCCCTTCCCAACCGCGTCTCTTCTCCCTTGTCGCCCCTGTTTTTCTCTCTCACACTCTCTTTCTCTCTCTCACACTCTCTTTCTCTCTCTATCTCTATCTCTCTCCGCGTTACAGTCTTCTCCGGTGCACACACGCGAAATACGAGCCCGTCGTTCGCCAATCAATAGCTTACGTGCCCCGCAATCCGAATTTTCGCTGTTGCTACCGGGAATGAAACAGCCACGGAATGTATCCGCTTGCGTTTAAAATATCTGCCCATCCAGCCGAAGCGTTCTCGAGATCTTGACTGCAGCTTTCACTCAACCGCGACCGAACCTGCGTAATTTCGGCTAATTCCCGATCGAAAATTAATCGGCACTGTGATGCCCCTTCATATGACGATCAAAAATACTATCAGCATAAATATTCTATAAATAAAATTGAGAATACAGGTGTGACTGTTTTTTCATTCACGTGTTTTGAACATGTACATATGTAACACTATTCCTTGAACGCTGTATTCTCATAATTAGTTTGTCGTGCAAACACCCTTCTCACATTACATGACTCACGACATCCTTTTTTGCTACATTTCAATTACACTTCGCGCAGACGTAAAAGGAAACGGAATTGCACGCGAAACTTTTTAAGGCTGTTGTGAATTGATTCATGCGGTTACCCGAGATAGTATTACATAGTAGAAACATAGTCTTTATCGTGCTCAGTCTTCCGAGAAACTGGATCAATCTCTGGTCTCGAGAACTCCACCTTTCTCTGATTAGTATTCATAAGTAGTCCCGATTAGATATACAGCGAGTCACGGTACTCTGCGCTGATAAGAAAAGTGGAAACACTTTTATCTGTGGAATCGTGCAAAAGAAAGAGGAAAGCAAAGATTTATATGGGCAGTCGAAGAAGACCGTGCTAACAATGACGTACAATTATTACGTATTTAAAAATATGTACTAAACTATTCTCTACAGACCAGATTGCCATTCTTAGATTTCATAGATAATAATAATTAATTATAAATAAGTCCATTTGCGAATAACCAAAATGCACTTCAGTCTTGAAAATAATCCTAATTATAATCCTAATTATTTGTACACCTAATACGAATAAATTCAAGGAGATAACATTGGACAATATTTTAATCATTGTACTATAAGTAAGAACCATTAACCTAACACAGACCTAATACAAACTCGAAGAAGGATAACATTGAACAACAATTTACTAACTGTACTACAATAGTTATGGCTATATTCTGTATAACGTTGAACTTTGTTATTAGTAAACTGTGCAAGATAATGCAAATTCATGTTTGCCTAGGAATAAATTAAATAAATAGGATTTCGACGGAAACATATTTCAAGATTAAGAAATTTGCAAAATATGTGTGCCATAGTAAAATAGCTTATTAATGGCTCATAATTGGCAGAATTGTCAAGCAGTTTTAACGATAAAATTATCAGTAACAATTTTACAAACAAGAGCGCATTTCCTGTATTTATCGTGCACGTACTTTGCATACATCGTGCATGCACTTTGCATATTCACTGCATATTGCGCCGGCATGAACATCTACAGTCTAGCTATAAGTAGACGATCTGTGTAGATGTTCATCCTTACAGTATACAAAAAAATCAGAGTAATAAAAATATATATTTTAATCATTAACCCTTTGCACTCCGAATTATTTTTCAATTTTATTGCCAACAACTCCCTACTATTCTAAGTGCTTCATTTGAAATTGACTTCGAAGGACAGTTCCTCGACTGCTACTTATTTCAAACAATTTTGTTTACTAATTATATTAAATACATCTCCAAACTTTGTTGTAATTTATATTTGTGTAAAAACCCGTTCCATTTACATTTTTTTTTCTTCGCATTCGACAAAGGAGTGCAAAGGGTTAAAACGGTAACAGCAGAACTACCAGAGATTTTTTCCTTGCTTCTTTATTCTTCTTTATTCAAGCAAAAATTATAATAAAAATCATAAGAATTCTGAACAAATTTAATCTTAGTATTACACTGCGGATTTTCATGCGAAATAAAAATTGTCTGGATTCATTGCAAGATATACATACGAGCTAGGTAGACATTTATTTTTTTTTAAATAATTTTTGGGAGCTGAAAATGATACAACAGTATCTTCAATTACTTTAAATATGTTTACAGCTTTAAATTTGATCTACTTATTTTTCTTATAAATGCATAAAGTTTATTATTATTATAAATTAAAATGCACTACAAGCAGTTTAGCATTCAACAGTTCTAGTATTAATTAGAAATTCTATCGAACTGCTATTGACTATTCTTGCATTTTATGCGCAGAGATATAAATTCTGCAAAATGTGACATATTCTTGCCGTGTACAGCATTCTGGTGCAGCGTTCAATAAACACGCGATCATTGATATAATCATTTCCGAGAGATTCTCGGATCACTAATATTTAATAAAACGTATCCGCTTATTTCTCTGAACGCTTATTTCTCTTTCGTTTGAGCCGCGCGCAGCGATAGAAGGCTTCAAACGCAACGTGGTCTCATGGTCTTTGAATATTTCGAATATCGAGGCGTTACGGGGCACCGAGCATACTCAAAGCGAGTATTTGACGAAGGATGAATCTTCCTCCTCCTCTTCTGCCGCCTCTCTGTTCAGATACTAACAAATAGCTGCACGACCGGCACCGGTTGCTCCTTACATGTTCGCGGCTGCAGTTGAATTTCGACAGTTGCAAGAAATTCAGGCTGAAAATGCATGCAACCGCCAAGACTCGTATAATTAACGAGGTAACTCACCCAGCCGCATGAAATCTCTCACTTCTTGTTACCGTATCACAATGAGACTGTATGACAAGTATCACTGTACGACTGCAGTTGCACTCGCTAATTTTTAGGCAACTTTTCATGATTAATTACTGGACCAGAAGAAGTTTGGCACATTTTGTTAATTCTATTCTGGTACTGAAAGGAAACAATATTTCTCATTCTGGTACCCACGCTTTTGTTTTTCAATTTTGTGTATGTTGAAAACCTTGCTTCTTGAGCCATTGACGTTTTTTATTTGTAATTTTTAACAACCCAGATGTGGACTGCAGCAACCACTTTTATCTTGTTGAAAATCAAATACGGAATATCTTGATTCAAATTAACACAGAATTAATTCGCAATTAATATTCGATAATATTAATTGCTGTCTTTTCACAGCAATGTGCTATTTCGTGCCCTTCAAATTGATTTAAAGAAACAGAGGTAGGACAGTTGTAACTTTTTATCGGTTGTATAATAAGCAATATTTTAAAAAATGCTTTAACACTAAACCTACCGCGCACTAAAAGCGATTAAAATGTTCTAGCTTACAAAAATGACAAGTCTCTATTTATTTATATTCTGTGCAATTTTTATTACATTATATGCTTGGATAAAGAAATTTATCGAATCAATTTCCATGTAAGCAACTTCATAATTTTTGATTGTACACCAACGAACTAATTCTAGTATTTAGAAAAAGCCTAAGTCGTTTGAACTCATTTTGAAAAAGTTATTCAATTTGAAAGTGTGTATAGAAACCATATCGACTAATTCTATTAAAAACGTGCTATAATTTTATCGGTCTCTGGAAAAAGGCTACGAAATGGAGCTATTTTTCAGGTCTCTACATAGGAGTGCAAAGCGAACATCCCTATCGCGTTGACGGAATGCGACCAACAGATTCTCTCGCAACTGTTGAGGTTCTATTGTAGAAGCGTTACCCTTTCCCGAAACACCGTGAAAAGCATTGCGCGCATACTCTTCCCCCATCCGTGGCCCGTGAAACGCTTAATTGTTCGAGCTGATAATTTTTCACAGGAACCGCGGCGGGTTGCGCGCCCGCGTCACGCTTTTGTTGCGTTCTTTTGACGCCGCCGCACGAGGGAAAAGCATCGGCATCGAGATACGCGCTGGCACCGCGATAAATAACGCGGTTAAGAATGAACGGCGGGAAGGATCGCGGAGAATTTAAGAAATGAGAGCGTTTTAGAGCGGAGAGGAATTGAGCCGGCGCGGCACGGCGCCACTTTTAGCCGGGAAGAATCGGGGATTCGGTGTTTAGGCGCACTCAACCCAACGTCCTGTTACCACTGCATCGTTTTCAAACCTGTCCGTGTTGCGCTTATGCACGGCAGATAGTTCGCGGAAAAATATTTGCTATTCAACTACTTTTCTTTTGAACGGCGCACAGTGGAGTATTTGCCTCGAAAAGCTGGCTAAAACACAATTTTTTAAAGATAATTTGCGTAAGATGACAAATTTTTGTTCTCTGATCTATTGGAATACATATATGAACAACAGTGTGCCAGTCTTATTTCCTTATTTATGTACTCGTGTAACGTTGTTAGGCATTAAAAATAAAGCAGATAAAAATCATTTTTCTCTTCGCTCGTGTCTGATATGCCAGCTTTCATTTGATGTAACAAAATATTTAGCATTTCATTTAAAAAAATAAAGGTCGCCTTTGTTTCTAGAAAAATATTAATAATAGAAATAATTGAGATACGCTATCATATTGCTAGTAAAATATACTACAACTTCCCCATCTTCGGTTTTTTTCTAGTGTTTATTGTTTACGAAAAAAACGCTGGTACAAATTTTTACGTAATTAAATATACGTATTTTAAATAACACCCTGTATATGTTGTGTCAATTTTTTCTTTACAGACACATTTTAGACAGGTATACATTATAGTTCTCAGGAAGTTTCACTTCCTTATTGTTTGCTTGTTTAATATTATTCAAGTTTAAAGAAAGAAATTATTAGGCTTCCAAACGAATCCTGATGTTCTTTTTTGCGAAATTGGAAACTGCATTCTGTTGACAATATTAAAAGAATTGGCTGCCAAGATGTGTTATAAGCAAAGCTGAGATTATTTACAGTACAAAATTTTCTTCCTTGAGAATTATTTATGAAATTTTAAGGAGCAATATCGTTCTTCATTTATCGATTTAAGTGTCAGGTGACTTATGAACGTGAGTGTACGCCAGGAACATCGATATAATAACGTGAGAATATACATCTGGTCAGGCGGAACAAAGACCCTTCTCAAAGTAAACAAGGGATCGTTGTAGTGGATGATTTTATAGAATCTTTGAAGTATCAAGTTTGATGGAAAGATCAGGTATATAAACTTTATACCGCTTGTGATTTACATGAACAGTGTATTAGAAGTATAATTGTTTGGTAGAATATTTAAAAAAAAAATACAAGGATTAGTGGAGACATGAAATTCTATCAGATTTTTCATTCTATTTGCAATTATTCCTCACTTTTCTATGTACATAATTGCCACATTTGGCAACCAATTCAATTTTTAAATATATGTATGTATCTTTATGACCCAGGTATTTATTCAAGGAACTTCGAACCCAACAAAAGTTATGATACTAAATTGTTTGATGAAACACTTTAACAAGGAAAGTCAGCAGCAAAACGAATGCTGATGGTAAACGTACTAATAAACGTTCTTAAATAACCAGTTTCCATGGAACCTTTCTAAGGAAGTGATCTCGCAAAGTAGACACTTTAAAATCCACGTAACAAAAATTCCTAGGGGTTTCCTAGCACAAAAATTCGACAAAACAGGTATTCTCTTGAAGAAGATATACGAGAATTCTGTTAAAAATGAAGAACAACCGTTTATTTCGATTTCTGTTAATTAACAGTGGCTAGAAAGCTCCAAGACTAATCTGCGAGGGAAGAATCTCGTATCCTCCGAAATAAGAAGAATGAAGTAGCGCACGGGGTTTACACAGAATTTCAGAAACGACGGAAGCTCTCCGATAGTAGAATGTGTGAAGAGGACGTAAAAATCGATAGTCGACGTACTCGATAGAGCCCGTATCTGTCCGGTAGCTAAGGATAAAGCTCCTTCAAAACGTATCCACTGGGAGGTTAAAATATCTACGCGTCTACCCTACATCCCTGTTGACGGCCTTTCTGACATCGCTGCGTTTTCCTACTCCCTTCGATCTATGTGTATTGCTCACACGTCCCATCCCTTTTATACAGTGTCCAGTACTAAAGAAACATTCTATGGGGCCAAAATTTTTCAGTGAATGTCTCTTAACAAATTGAGCATACGGATCTCCTGGTTGCTATTTCCATCGCTTCACGTACTATACCATCCGTAAATATTTAGACAACAAATGCACGTGAATTATTATAGACGAGATTCTTCCATCGAATGTTTGCTTGAATTACTTTCCAACTCGTTTTCTATTGTCTCCAGTTTTTCAGATTTTTACACTTGCTTTAACTTTTCAAAAATAATTTTAAACTGTATAATAATTGTATAGTGATAGATAGCGGATCTTCACATGCAAAATAAAAATTTTCTGGGCTGCAACAAATTGGAGTGTAGTAGATAATTGTAGTTGAAATAATATAACAGTATTTTTCTAAAGTTTTTACTGTTTGAAATTACACCTACTAACTTTTGTCTGCATTTTTGGTTAGGTCTGCAAATGTGTCTAAATATTTTTGAACGACAATGAACATACAATGAAAACCTAATCGAATGATTTAAGGGTGTCGTGAGCACATTGAAAAATATTGGACGATGTGTAAACGAGAGACGTGGAGGAATTTCAAAATCGTAAATTAGAGAAAATGACATGGAGAAGTACGGTTTAAGTGTCTGCGTCGAGACCGGGGGCTAGGGGCTCAATGCCTTTGTACTATTCCTCAACTTTTTCAGAAATTGATCTACTGGAAGTAATTCAAGAGAGGTAGGCTTTGTACGACCTTAAATAAGATCCCCGGTCCTTCTCTCGTTCATCTTTCTTCTTAGCTACTGATCTCGACAATCAAAACACGTTTCCGCTTATGGCTTCATCGAATTTACGTCTTGACTGCTTCTCCGCCGTCGATTATGAGATCGAATTCTCCATGCCATGGGAGCTACGAGAACCTTGAAACATGGAAGCAGCAGCTCCAACTACTCGAACTCGAACTCTGACTGACAAGTTCTGATCCTTTCGTGAAACCTTTCATGCCCATTTAGGATAACCTTCTATTTCCGTTGTACAGCTCGTGCTACAATACGCGGCCGATTTTCGGTGATCGAGTACTACTTCGAAGGGACGCGGTTCTTTTGAACTATTATATGCATTGATTTCGATCAAGGTTTTTGTGAAGCCAGAAATGCACTGAAAGAATCTCTGGTAATCAAAATTGGAGAAGTGAAGCTTTAATTTTTAAATCAGTTTAAATTTTATTCTTTCTTTGTTTCTTAGGTCACCAGTTCCACAAGTAGATACTTTCGTGCACTTCACTTTACTTTGTTTTTTATTTTTGTCACTGTTTTTTTCATTACTTTTCGATTTAATTTTTGCCTACCCACTTACATGTATCGAACAGATACCTAATCTAAAAGGTTAGGCTGAAGTGAAGCTCGTTTCTCTTCGTAGTTCACACCGCAGTATTAGGGGCATTCCTAGAAATTTTTATGCCGCTGTAATGAGTTCCCCTCCTTCACTTTAATGTACGTAATGCTAAAAGCTTGATTTTTTTATTAAAAAGGCAAGAGAAGTTTCTTTTCATTGTATCGAAGTAGATATCTAAATAATAATAAAACTTTCTCCTATGAAATTTAAAGCAGTATAAAGAATAGTAGAACCATGTGAACAACTTTTATGAAGAATAGAGATTATAAAAATGTGAGAATGATCTCAATTTTGTTTGCCTCGCCAACGAGGATACATTATCATTGAATTGCACAAACTTATTCAGGACCAAATATTTATTTTTACGTATTTTAACCCTCTATGGATATTTTGACGAGTTGGAAAAAATATATATGGCTGTTAGTCTATTTAAAAATGAGCGTGGTCGTGAAATAAATAATAAAATTTTATTCGAAAATGTTATTTATTGTATTTTATGACTGTTCCTGTATGGGAACTTTATACATATGTAGTTTTATTCATAAGCGCAATGTTCCCACTTGGAACCAACATGCTCAGAGTTTTCAGTATTGTCTACTTAATTTACTATAGAACATTTGAAATTTAAGTCCCAAATTGGGAACGGAATGCAATAGAGGGTTAATCTCATTGAATAGAACGTACTCCCTTAGTAATAGGTACATTTAGCCTACCCTATTTTTGAAATAAAAATTTTCTTCTCGCCGTCTTATTTGGAACAATTTTGGACAGATGTCCATGAAACCTGATACGGCTAATTTTCCTCGGAACGCGGCAGGATTCATTCATGCGTTAAAGTAGGCAGGAACGTTGCCGTTAACAAGCTCGCCGGAACCTAACGTTGGTGATATTTCTCGTTGCATTCAACCACTCGCGAATTTATCGTTTCGCGGTGCGTTTCGCAACGAAGAGAAATGATTCTATCTAACAAACAGGCGGCCGCCCAGCGTGCTCGGTGCGGCTCGCGCAACCCGCGTGTACTCGACGAACGTAATCTACGTGGAAATGGTGTTAATTATACCAAAGCGCATTCACGGCGCTCAAAACCCGTTCGAACATTAGCGAATATCCGCTAATGCTACGCATCGATACGAACCAGCCGGTACTCAGATGCGATTAAAAAATCGTAAACGTGCCCGTACAACTAAGCCGCTAAACGTTAAGTACAGTATTCGGATCTACTAAAGGATACTATTTCTGCGTAGGAACATCGCCGGCATATACGCGCCGAACCGTAGGATAGGTGCATGCTCGAGCAAAGTGCAATTAAAAGCCCGAAGGCTATGTCGCGAAACCGCTTCGGAGTAGGTGGAAACATTCGATGCTCGACAGTTTCACCTGCTCATCCTCTCTCTCTTTCTTTCTGATACTCCACCTTCTTTCGAGAGAAAGAAGTCTACCAGTTTAGAAGTACATTTTTGGAGTAATCTTTAATATCTCCTTTTTTTTAAATGCAAGCATACACTCCTCAACTTTTTATACCTGTATGTAGTGATGGGCATACAATACTCTGTCTTGCAAGTTTTCGAACAAATCAATCACCACAGAGTTTCGAATTAAAACTCTTGAAAGTCTTGAAAATTTTAAGTCTTGGAAATTTCAAGTCGTCTTGGAAATTTCAAGTCGTCTTGGAAATTTTAAATCGTCTTGGAAATTTTAAGTCTTGGAAATTTTAAATCGTCTTGGAAATTTTAAGTCTTGGAAATTTTAAGTCGTCTAAGTCTTGAAAATTTTAAGTCTTGAAAATTTTAAGTCGTCTTGAAAATTTTAAGTCGTCTTGAAAATTTTAAAAGTCTTGAAAATTTTAAGTCTTGAAAATTTTAAAAATCTTGATAACCTTAATAAATGTTATACTTTTTATAATATTGGAACGTTCATACTATTATTCATCCCAGTGCTGACATGACGTAATCATTGTTTTATGATACATGTAACATTTCAAGAGTTTCAATTCTTACAAACCTTCCAAAGTTTCAAGGCTTTCAAGATTTCCAAGACAATGAAGACTTTCAAGACGTCCAAGTGTTTCAAGAGTTCTAAGATTCGAATTATGTTGCAAATGATTCGAATTATGTTGAAAGTGATTCGAATTTTTTGTCGTAAATATTGAATCGAAGCGATTCGAAAAGTGATTCAGATTCCATCACTACCTGTATGTGCATTTGGAGGGCCCAATCAGTATAAATCCCTGATTTTAAAATTTAGTTGAATGCATATCGCGTTTTAGAAGAATAGATTTATCAACAGATAACACACAAAGAAATTTTAATAGAAATAAAATTGTATACAACTAAGTCATTATGGTTCAAACGTAAAGCAAAAACAAAATCTTTCAATACTATTATACTATCGAATTGCTCATAAATAAATTGTAATAAAATGTTTCTTATTACTTTAAAGGATCATTGTGTGGCAGTGAGCAATATGAAAAATACTACTGCATATATCAGTAATCTCTACATGACAAATATGATACAAAACTAATAATTACCTAGATATTTGCAAATAGATTGTTCTGTGTTTGCAATCCGACTCGGTTAACTTGACTATTAGTATGGCGAGCACAACAGCTATGTTTACGAAGGTAGGTCATGTTTGTAAACACAATTCTCGTTAGATGTTAGACATTATCAATTTGAGATACCCATTAATCTCAGTAAACGCTGCATACGAGGAAAGTGCTCCATATGAAAGTTTCATGATATTCAGTAACAGCGAAAAGCACGATATGATACGGTAATCTTTCATTGTGTGTACGATGAAAACGCTACGGGGCCATAAGAAAACAATTGGAAGGAAATGCATTAAATTGCTTACAACAGAGTACATCTGGAGTATTAAACAAAATAAAATGTTTCATTAACATCTGGATTACTTTTATCTTTAGGTACAATTGAATGTAACAGACTTTTCATGGAGCATTTGATATTTGTTCAAGAAAAGCAACATTTCCATTTAGAAAATTGAGACTAGTGGAAACCCATTATATATATATTATTATTTTATCTAGATTGCAGATTTTTGTGCACTTGCTGCACGTGAAAATTAGTAAAAAGTACCATGTGAAAAATTAAAATTATTGTAGTAAAAAATTTTACCCTTATTCTAATTTCCATAAAACAGTTCACGAGTTTAGAATTTGCATAAAAGTCCACAGTACCTTTGTTTGAAACACGTTCTCGCACAGCGAATAATTTACAAGTAATTTGAAGTTGTCAAGTTGGGTGCCTCACCCTCTGCACTTTACGACAAAAGTTAAGGAAGAAAACAATTAATCACGGACTGTGCAACGTGTATTTTGTGTGTCCCTTGGGTGTATAATTATTTGATTGAATTGCAAAGTGTGTGTAGCAGTAGGAGGTTACCACTTCCTACCCTGTAGGACATGATAACCTCCATCACAACTGTTTTATGTTCTTGGCTTCTGCCAGATAATATTGTCTATAAATGTGTACATTCTGATATTGTATTTCTTACAATAAATTTCATTTTTGGTCCATAACCGGCATTACTTTTGGTTCAATTCAATATTCATATTTTTTGTAACAATGGGAATAAAAATGAGGAATAACCTGAAGCTATACGTAAAATTTTAGTGGCCTTTACCTTTACTGCTTTCGTGGTATATAAATCCAGGATTCTACAATCTATTTATGTGCAATAGGAAAAATTGAAATAATCAAACAACTAAAAATATATCGTAAGTGTTTAAACGTACTTAGCTTCTTGATTTCTGTTTAAATGAACGAAATTTAGCATAAAAATATTTCCGTCGTCCAACATTATTTTTTGTTTGAATACTTCTCTTGCAGTATTGATTCAAATACGCGAGGGCATACTTGATGAACGTCAACGTTGTTATCGCCGCACGCAGATCAGTTGAACGAGACTTGTGCTCCATTCATTCTCGTTATTTTCTTTTATAGCCGACTCCAGCGGCAATCTTGATCTAAATTAGTATCACAGTCAGGTATCGTTATGTACGCTCTTTTAGTTCGTGTTGTGCATACAAAGTGTTGCTTGTTTATTCCATCTGTCTTTCTTGTTATGCCCTAACATCGCTTATCTTTGTCGTCGAGTTGACTGACAGTAATCATTGAGGCAATGACAGGTAATAAAATGACCGCAGAATCGTAACCACTGCCTGTTGTGGCGATGTACTGTGAATCCTTCTGCAAAGTATTTTCAGTAGCCATTTTACAAAAATCAGAATAAATGTAACATGAAAATTATCGCAAAATAAAAATGGTATCCATTAATTGCAAGATACAGGATCTACGGACATTTATTTCTTTTTTAAATCATTTTAGAGAGTTGAAAATAATGTAATATTACTATTTAGTATTTTTGGTTTCTTTCAATGTTTTTACTGTTTTGTATACTTTTGTATAATTGGTCCAATATAGGCCCCCATAAAAAAGTTGTTAGCAACAACTTCTAGTATTTTCTTTGTAATTCTGACCAATTGCAATTTTTTCAAAAATTTTTTTTCGCGTCTTGTAGTAAACTAATTGCTCTAACTTCTCGAAACATATTCAAGTCATATGATTTGATATTAAGAAAGTTATTGTCCTTTTAATAGTGTCCGAATATTACTGTGGTTCGCTGTATATAAAATGTTGTATCGAATAAAAATTTGGTCGCGTCTCGTTCCACATTTCAATGCAAAAATACTAACGAACAATGGCTGAGCGAATCGAGACAGAACGGGGAGCATAGATGGCACAGAAAAATAGAGCAGGGATTGAGAGACAGTGGAATATAGAGGATGAGAGAGAATGATATGCGCTAGCCGAGAGACAGTCGGGAAAAATTGAAGGAGAAAAATTGAAGGAGAAAAATTGTGTGCGACTTATGGCTTACTTCCAGAGCAGTGTATTTGTCGTTTCACTGTGCATTATGGTAGACCAGGCTTTCGATAACTATTCGTGGTCACGAAATGAAATATCTTGTGGTCAGTTCCATTCTTCTTTTAAATACAATCTCGTAAATATTATTCACGACATTGACACACGACCCAGAAAGTATTGCACGAGTTGAATTGCTTCATCTCCTGTTACTCCATTTTTTTCGCAAAATAATGTATTAAAATTATTCTCAACTTTCGCTTCGACAATTTGATAAACCAAGGTAACAAACAATATTTTCTGAAACGGGCTAACATCTACACTTTTACAATGACTCGTAACTTCGCGCGCAGAAAACTGTCGCATTTAATTAAACTATGTCGCAATTAAGGAAATTGTGTCACAGAGGACTTCCACAAATATAATAATGGCGCGCGAAGAGGAGTCACAAAACGATACGAACTCGTAATTGCTAAACTTAAAATGAACAGCGTAACACAATAGTCATCCGAGTGAATGAACTTTTCTATGCTGCGCGTGTGCAGCGTTAATTTATGATAAATCTATGAAGTAAACATAAACATCACGATCGCAGGAAGTTGAACAGGCCGCAGCTGGTTCTATGCGAATACGGGGACAGTTGTTCCTACAACGTAATATTTTCGATGGGACAAACACGGTATGGAATTGCGCATTGTTTTAATGGAATAGTCACATCTTTAAAGTGAATCGCTTCGCCACTGCATACAAAGCATCGGTGTTTTTAAAGTTGCCGGACAAGGAAATTTTTATGGCAGGCATTATCATAAATCGATAAAACACTTCAATTTTATTCCTGTTTGCTTCAGTTAAACGAAATTGTGGCCCCAATGACATATTTTTACTAAATTCTACTACCTACATGCAGAGTTGTGGTAATTCAAATACATTGTAATTGAATTAGGCAATTGAATTACATTGTATTTCAATTATATAGTAATTCAACTGAATTACATAATTCAAACCTTTCAATTAATTCAATTACTAATTATTTCAATCAGATATGTAATTGAAATACAATATAATTAAAGTACAGCTCTCCAAATTATAGCCCAGAACTTTGAAGAAGTGCGATATATTTTTATGTTTTTCTTTCATATATTTGTTTGTGTCTATGCGTAATTCTATCCTCGTAATTCGTAATTAATGTAATATAATTACGAACTATTTTATAATTGTACTCCAATTGCAATTACAAATTACATTGTAATTTAATTGAATGAAGACCTGAATTATAAATTACAATATGACTGAATTACAATGTAATTCGATTACTTTGTAATTATAATTCCTAAAGTAATTCAATTGTAATTCTGCACAACTCTGCCTACATGCAGAATACTCTGCTAGTACTGGATTAGATTGAGTTGGCAAGAAAGTAATTTCGATATTTTAAGGTGAAATAAAACCGAATTTCTTTATTCAAGCGATGAACTTTAATCAATAAAATATTTTCTTATTTATTCTTTTTGGCAAAAGATCATCGAACAAAAGGGAAAAGATTTCATTCATTAAAGTTCATTGCTTGAATAAAAAAATTGGGCTCTACTTCACCTCAAAATACCGGAATTACTTTCTTGCCAATATGTATAGTAGCCGAGTAAATGTGATACCACTCAAGCGTTAATATTTCCCTAAATTAAATTAATATATGTGATACTTGTTAGCATATTCAAACATTTTTTTTAGCATAATCATTTAGAAATGGTAGGATAAAATAATAAATGGACTGCGGATCTTCATGAAAAATAAAATTTTTATAGATCAATTACAATCTATAGGAGTTAAGTAAGATATTGTTAAACTCTTTTAATCTTCTTACTGTTTTACAATACACCTACCCATTTTTATGATTAATGCATAAAATCCGCATATTCATCTAATAATGAATTACTTTTTACACGAAGTCAAAAAGGTAGTTCCATCTGGTTAATCTGAGTATGGATTGTACAAGAAGCTTTTATAGTTCTTGAAAAATATGCCAATAGACTCGCGAGGTCCACTCCAGTGCACAATTTCATTAAAATCAGCGTGTCAAACTTGAATGATGCCCATTGTGTGGCTTCAGACTATTGCATCGACTATGCTAATTCAAACAGTACGAAAACGCTTCAGGATACACGTTTAACACGTTGACTATCTCGACGTTGCCAACACGTTACCACAATCATTTCCAGCGATGTCTGCGTGGTCATTGTTGTCCACCCTCATCGTGTAAATCAACCCTGTTACTGCTGGACGTATGGACGCGATATTAATACACTGGAAAGTTAATGCAAAGTAATTTACTCGTACAATCTACATAACAAAAAGCTTCGAATTGTTCTGCCCCAGTTGAGACACTTTCTACTGAATATAAAAACTTACAATAGCACATTACGTGAATATATTATAAGTATTCACTTACACAGTTTACACTTTGTTAATAATATAAAGTTTTGCGAGCTGATCTGCGGCTTGTCAAGCATTTAAAGTGTTACACGAGCAACTTCGAATAACTATGAGTAATTGTACTCATATAAAAAGAAGTTGGAAGTTACGACTAAACGGCGGAACTTTATAAATTCATAACATCTTTAAAAGTTTTAATAAAATATAAAGTTTAGAAATATTTCATACAACCTGGCCTGAATTTCATGTACTGTAACCATTGGAAAATTGTATTTTATTTAGAGTTTCTTTAGCACACTGCCAGCCCCATTGGTCACGTATGGATGACACTGTTTTTTGACCAGATTTAGCAATTAATTTTTACTACAATTTATGTAGTCTATAATTTCATTTTATTGAATTGTATCTTTCCAATCTTTATTGTAATATGTAAATTGATTTTGTTGGATTTTATGAGGATTGAACTTGCAGAATCTTCCATATTGTTGAAAATATCGACTTGTATTTACTCTTCATTTATTATAAGATATAGTTTTATTTAAAATCGTCTGCAAATTCCAAAACTTATTCTTTATAATCGTTCTACAATTAACACTAGAACTACCGATTTCATTTTATATACATATTTATATTTCATTCACAAGTTATTTAGAAGTTCATTCACAAATTTCCAATGAGAATAATTTTATAACTTCAATAATCGCAAAAGAAGGAAACGGGTTCGATAATTCTAGTGTTAAAAAATGCGTTGGATCTGGCAATTAATAAGTGATCTTCCGTCAACTTTTTAACAAATTAAATTATTGGAAATAATCACCCGAACTAAGTACACGCGCGAAGGATCATTAACAAGGACTATGAATTCTAGAGGGAAAAAATTGAAAGGTTTAGAACGATATGAACAAATCCTGGAAAATTCGACGGGTTGCAGCGGTATTGATATGCGTTTGTGAACGATCTAAGGGCTCAGAAAACCAATAGGACACTGCATTCGACAAACGGCTAGATAGCGAGCGTATCGTTTCGAAATTAGTTTTATCGGGAGCGAGTTCCGAGTGTCGCGGCATGAAAATAACGATTGAATACAGAGGCAATGCGCGGACGGAGTTACGTGGCCGATATCCGGGAAAGTGGTGAAATTGATTTCGATGCTTACTTTATTAAATACACCGCACGGCCAGGAAATCGTCGACTAACTAAATAACATCCTGGCGCTTCCTATCGATTATCCGCCATCGTTCATTCTCAGAGCTCATCGTCTCCGTTATTATCTTCTGAAATTAGTTTAAACGGAAGGAAGAGTTTGGTGGGTGCCTGTTAGCCACGAGAAAGGACAATAATTTATGAATAGCTCCTGCGAAATTGGCTGTCGATAGAAATTAAATATGGCGACAACTTTATGAGATTAACAAATAAAGCCGTTAATCTCCTATCCGAGAACAAACAGGAACGTACGAAGGGATTGAGAAATTCCTTTCACAAAATTTTCGAGTGATTTAGGCTCTAGCTGAAACTGGCATCTAGTCTAGTTGCGAATATTTAAGCATTTATAGATTCTACAAATATTCGCGAAACAGTAAAATAGGATACTATGAAACTTTCAACTAATTAAAAAATGACTCTGTTAACATTAAACCTACCGAGCTTTAAACGTAGCCGGTATATGTTGTCTTATAAAAATAACCAGATTAGATTTATTTGAACTTTGTGCGATCTATATTATATATAATATCTGCGCTACTAAATGTACGTATTTCTTTAATCATTTGTCACGAAAGCATCTATATAATTTCAATAATCATGCAATATAAAATCTGGAACCGGTCATTTGACCGGTGGTGGTAGGTTTAGTGTTAACCGCAATTAACGACTAAGGTAGGAGTGCAATTGTTAATTGCGATTAACGATTGAAGTAGAAATTTATTCGTCAATCGTTGATTAAATTTTTGCCCAACTCTGACAAATAGTACAGTCATTGGCACATTTGCTAACAGTCACATGTGGAACTCTGTTATGAAAACTTACAACGTTGCTTTGAAATTTAAATAAGAAGCAATAAAAAAGTTTAAATCAAAAGTTCCAATAACTACTGCAGTGCCAGCAATAGTACAGTTTACCCTAATTACGTTTCGAACGCACAGTGCAACAAACAATGCTGACCACCGAAATTCACCAGTCAGTAGCCAGTAGTAGTTCCTGCGAAACAGGAACAACTTGCGCAACAAAGGGAAGAGTTTACCAGTGTCGAGAACAACGCAAGAATCTCGAAAGAAGGGTCGCCCTCGAAATCGTTCGGGGAAATTCTCCCCCAGAGTACACAGCACGCGTTTCGACTCCCCAAGTACGCATATCGAATAAAGGTATTCATACGCCAGTGAATATGTAATGTCTCCGCATCTCGAGTCCCGTTATGTCCCGTAATCAAATGTGTTTCACCATTCGAGAGCAAGAAGAAGTGAAACGCGGAGGAAAGAAACGAGTGGAAGGATGGTGGTAAAAATTGACGGAAAAAAGAGAAAGAAAAGACAGCGGTCATATGGGGACCCAGTGAAATGGGAGGTTGATTTGACAGGTTTGAGAGACTACGCCGAAGCTATGAAATGATTCTATTTCACTCGGTCTCGGTATGACCCAGATGAGGAGAATCGACTAGAATTGAGGGGAAAATTCTCTCTCTGCCAGTACCGGATTAGTCACGTGACTAATAGCGTCGTAGAAGAGTAAGGGTAAGCGAGAGACAAGTCTTAACCTGATGACACTGAGTATGACCCGCTGACGTTTTTCGTTATCGTCTTCTGCTAATGACAGTAGGGGAGTCTGGATGAAGTGAGACCGTATTCTTTATCTAGCTATCATCTGACGGATGAGCAGTATCTAATTATATTAGGCATATTTCCATCTTTGCGGTATATTTTTGAAGGATTGGTGGTGTAAAGCTGACGCGGAAAAAGAGAAAGAAAATCGAAGAGACAGTTTGCGAAAGGGCCTCGCGGATGGCACACGTCCTGAAGTTCGAGGGAACGCGTGCCGCCGCTCTTTGTAAATACGACGGCATCCACGCCCTCGCCTTTCGATTCCTACGGGATGCAGGGCCGAGGGCTAGGGAAGGGCTAGAGGCTGGTGGGAATGGGGGGCAGAGGGCGCGGAAAGCGAAGCGGAATAAAGAAAAGTACGTGTTCTCGCAGACGACGAAGGGGTTGGCACGAAAGGAATATATTGTTCGGTCTCTCGCGCGACACACGAGTTATCGATACCATAACTCGAAGAAGTTGGATGCAGCCGCCGCGCCGCGCCGCCGAGGACGCGGCGCGGCGACGCGTCCTCCGGATCGTTGTCGTCGCCCTGTGTTGTCCTCTCGCCTTTCCTTCCGCGCTCGCCTCTTGACTGTATAATACTCAAAGCTGAGCAACTTTTTTATTTATCGGCTTCCTCGGAAAATCTCTTGCCTGCCGTTTACTCCTTCGCGCCCTCGACCTCCGCACACTTCCGCGTTCCCCGAGCCACGTTTCCGGTTCTGTCGCAGCCAGCCCTCTTTCCCCGAACCTTTTTCCCCGAGCTGAGCGACAACCTCTCCTTTTGTTCTCCCTGTTTTCACATCTTCATCCCTTTCCTCTTGTTTCCTTTCTCCAGCTTTATTGCCACACTTACCTACCCGACTCTCTTTCCTCTCTCTCTCTCTCTCGTTCCCTCTATTTGTCCCTCTTCAGGTTCCCCTTCTCTCTTCCTCTGCCTCGGCTGGTCTTTGCTCTTGTTTTTCCGAGTCATTCTCCGTGCCACCATCACCCCACGGCTCCTCCTCCATGTTCCACGGACTCTGACGCTGTCTCTTTCCCCGTGAAAGCTAATTGTACTCGTTGCTTCTTGTCGTCGCAGCGAACTCCACGTCGTTCTTAGTTTCCGACCTGGAAACTGGGTCTCTCTTAACTGGGTGGGAGAGTGCAGGGTGCTCGCGTCCGTGTGAGTGCTGCTCGCTGTTTCCTTCGTGGGTGAGGCGTGTGAGGCGCGCGTGGCAGTACGCGCTCCCATACTTACTCGCGATTGTGTATACCCAAACGGGGAGAGGGTGGGACATTTAAACCAAGAGAGACGGAGAGAGACGGAGAGAGAAGCAGAGAGAGAGGGTTCAAAGCGGCCGAAGAGGCAAGGCGAAGGACCCCAAGCTTACCGTGAATTTAAGCTAACGTCTTCGACTGGAACGCCGCGTGAATTAATCGAGTTAATTGTTGTGTACTCTGCTCCCCACTTGGCCGCTTCTTTGCGCTTAATTAGACGCGTTCGACTACGCGAGGAGAGCAAGTTAAACGGCGTTTAATACGATTTGACAAGGGTGGGAGGCCGAGGCCGTGTTTGACTTTCGGTATCGTTCTCGACGTTGATTAAAAATCGGTCACTCGTCCGCGAGAATGCTCGGTGATCCTGTCGCGACGACGAAGACGACGACGGCACCCGATGCTCCCGCGATGTCCGGCCCCTCGGAAATAAGGGGATGAAAGGGAATTACTTTCCCGATTTTAATTCCGAAGAAGACCAAGTGGGCTTTCCGCCGAAGCTAATTTAGTTGGAAAGGCTGCAAACACTTCTCCGCGGCACCCTTTTAAATTCCTAATTTCATGTCTACGACGGAAATACCGCAGACACGTCGGAATTTATGTTCCCCTGCGATATTCTTATTATGCTCTGGATGCACGCGGAATCGTTACTACTCCTGGGAACTTTAGAGGATCTTCCTCTCCTCTCGCGGTTTCGAAAATTCAAACTTTTATTTTAAAATTTTCTTGATTTTAAGCTTGAGAAATACAGCCCCAAAATACAATTTACAACAGTGTATGGAACCTTAACTCTTTAGCGATGAGGTTTGTGCACTATACTGACTCTGATGAACATTTCAAATTGGAATTTTATGCAAAATAAAAATTGTCGAAGACAATTGTAAGAGACAGAAGTCATGTTTGACATGTTTCACAAGAAATTACGAATTTTACTAACAAGAGAAGTGCAGAAATTCGAAAAACTAAGAAACTTCGAAACTTTACACAACCGGAATTCATGCAATTCTTGAAATCAAATTGATTTTTTGCTTCCCAAAGAAATCCTGACTTTTCATATTACCGTGAATATTTTAGAAAACTATATCACAGGAGAAAGTTAACTTAAAAGTTGCAGTATTTTTACAATCTACATCGTAGAAATATAAAAGAAAATTTTTTTCAAACAAATTCACCCTTGCCATCAATTTTTCGAAGTTTTATTTTTCGTAACGTAGACCCATAAAAAAGCATTGCAACGTTTAATTTAACTTTCTCGCTGTGTCTTATACAGCTTCCTAAATATTCTCGATAATATGAAAAGTTAAGATTTCTTTGGGAGGGTGTTCTCACCCCAGGACCGGTTTTCTGCTGGAAAAAAATTGTTTTGAAAGTTCGTTACTTCGTTGTCGAGATTTTACGATGTTCCATATTACGTAGTATTCCATATTACCAGCATTCACCCTGATTCCTGATTTTCTCCCGTGAAACGTCCAACACTAAAGTAACTCTAACAAGCTCGGCGCTGAAAATATCATAAGGCAATGGATCGTCTATGATAAAGTGAATTTATAATTCACAATAATTAGTGATATCGTGACTTTTTTAGAACTTTTAAACTCCTCTAGACGTTCCGCGTTCACCCGAACTTTCGCCATAAATTTCACTGCAAAAGGTATATGAGAATGAGTAAATCAAAAGCCGGTTAGTTATTCGCGCGCTGGTGGAAGAAAGTGGATTTCCTTGTGTCAACGAACGTCAATAAAGATTGCCCTTTAATCTTCCCCGTAAGCTGCGACGATACATCGTTATTAGCTTGTTCCGCCTCTCCTTGCTTCTCTGGTACAGGGACGTCGAGAGGTAAATCCGGAAAAGTCATTGTGTAAAGGAAAACGGTTCAAATTCCAGGAAAATGTGAAATTCTGTCAGTTTGTACAATAGGGGTTGGTATAAATAATGGAATTACTCGATGTTGCCTCTGGCTGTCACGACAGAGATAGACCTTTGGACTCGAAGCAATTTTAATTCCAAAATCAAGACATTTCTTTCAACCCAGATCATTTTTATTCTATGTAATTTGTTTTACATTATGCACATCGAATTGAACCTGTTCTCTCATACAACGTCTTTTTACAATTTATAGAATACAAACGAATTTAATAATATTAACGGGGTAGACTCGTTTCTAGGATTGCAAGGGTGCGGTATGCGCCTTCCGTAAAAATGGGAAATTTGGGAGCGACTGCGACCTAGATCGATCCTTTATCTAGTACTTTTGACTACTGGAAAACCCCATCTCTGCATTATCGAGAAATGGAGAAGGCGTATCCGCACCCTTGCAATCCTGGAAACGAGGATCCACCCCCTTAAAACTGTTTCGACTAATGGTATGGCAATTTTTCCTGTCGCCTCAGAGTCACTATTCGAGTGCAAAGGGTTAATCTGGCCACTCTATCCCTACGGCCCTGTAGAAAAGACGCTATCTGTACTTTCTAACGGGATCGTCCTTGCCGAGATCTGTCATATGTCTCACGGTGATGCTTCCGTGGAGGGAGCAGACAGGGTGAAAGAATAACAGGGAGGAAGAGAAAGTGACAGGCAAAAGGCGTGCAAAGAGAGAGGCTGCACACGGGAGCACAGAAACGAGCAATGACACCGACACACAGGGAACGCTTTAGCCGGCTATTAATTTTGTATTTCACTTAAACACGCGACGATGGGACTGCACCAGACGTAAATTCATTTCCAACATTCCCTCCTTCCCTCTCGTTCACTTTCTCACTCTCTCCCTCTCTCTGTCTCTCTGTATCTTTCTCTTTCTGTATCTCTTCGTTTCTCTCTCGCTCTTACAATTAGTGCACTGAAGCGACCGCGACTCTTATTGGATTCCCGAGCCGAGAGGCCTCGCCCTGCTCTCAGTTACAGAAGCGGTTTATCGAAAGTTTAAATTATTTCGCCGCACAACGTCGAACGACCGAGAGCTGAGTGTTTGATTCTCTGTCAGGTTCAGAGCAATAGGCTGAAGCCTCGCGATACACCGGAGACAGAAGGACGGAAGGAGAAAGAGATGATTAAAGACTGCCTGTGTGATTGCCTGATGATCCAATATATAATTGGCAATGCTTAGGACCGTTCACAGCTCCAATTAATAATTTTTATAAATTTACTTTTGATGATATCTCTTGTAGACACATTAGTCTTTCCGATATCTTCAATGAAACAGCTATTCAATTAGTTTAATTGCCACAAATTGAGCACTTAAATGACAATTTGGATGTTCCCGGTAAAAAATGACTCCGGCACAGCACTCGGAGGGTTAAACGACAACACGCAACTTAATCTAATATAAATGATGCTAGAATAAGAAAATTTATTCCGCAATTTCGATAAGTATCAAATAAAGAGATGGGTCATTTGATCATGGTAAGATAATAAATCGTTCAAGAACACGTCAGTTTTAAGATATCCGTCTACAAGATATCCAAATCTACGCGGGAGGTGCACTGCAGCAATTCCAAAGTACCTAATTCACAATAAGGAAGCAACTTTGCTCGTTCAGCGTTCGTGAAAACTTCTACAAACAAATAGCACATTGTCCGACGAGGAATAATAAATCCGTACAAATCTTTTCCGCAACGTAATATAAAAATTGTTTATAAAAAGTCTGGTACTGGGGGGAACAAACGAGGTCTGAGTGAATTAGTCTTGGAGAGGAACAAATGGAAGTGGAGAGTCGAGGGAAAGAAAGGATGGAGAGAACAAAGAATTTTAAGGATAATAAGGAGTAGCATTAAGAAAAAGGGAAATCAAAAGTTAAGAGAGCCTACGGGAAGAACTAGGGTGAGTCGGCAGAAAGAGAAAGAAGGGGGAAGAGAGAGAGAGTGAGAGAGAGTAAAAGCAGGGGTGGCTGCAATAGAGAATTGGAAGAAACAACTGAGAAACACGGAAGGATGCAGAAGAAGGGGCGTAGCGGAAGAAGGGTGGCCGCGCGGGAGAGACTTTCATCAAACGAGCGCGGTTGGTTTCTGCTTTATGTATGCCTCTCTCTGTCTCTCATCTCGGAAAATCGATGTTCTACGACCTGGAACGAAATTCCACGGCAGATTCCAGACGAAAGACCGTTTTCGCAGAAATTCTCGTGAGTTAATCGCGAATAACACTCGCGTTGCCGGGGATGATGCTCGCTCAGCTATTTCGCGGAAGGACGAGTGACTCGACGTATCGTCGACGGGAGTCGGGGATCGGATAACGAGAAAAATGAAAAAGGAAAATTCTCGAGTGAGCCAGGCGGCGGGTTGGGGGACAGATTCGTAAACGAGAAGTACGGCTACTGAACGCGAAACAATAAATCGAGTCGGTAAGGCGGGTACAATTATGCCGTTCGATCGGCGAAATTATTGACGTTCGATGCGATTCCGACAACCGGATTCCTAGCAGCGACGACTTGCGGAAACGGAAATTGAATTTTCTCGCTTGACGAATTCGTCGCGGGACCGGACGGGCGCGTTGTCCGCGGAAATTCTCTTGGAGGTTTTTACGTGCCGGGACAAAGGGACTGGGAACCGTAGCGCAGCGATGCATCAGCTGATGCCGACTTGGCCAGACGTTTAATTGATCATTTTCTGCCCGCTGAATGACGTGGAAATTGTTTGTCCGCCCCGGCTGGGAGTTGGTCTCGTTATTGCCCCGGGAATATTGTTATACCCTTGGAACGCAGTCAGCTAATGCGATCTTGATCGTCGTCGCTTTGAACTGGTACGCGTTTGTCCGGCCAAGCCCGTTCAACTGCGGAACAACGCTCCGACACTCGTAGGAATTCGCGTGCTTTCGGCCTTTGCGCTCGGCCAACTGGGGCCCCGCTGTTTGTTTAAATCAATTCTACGGACTGCCGGCAATCGATAAAGATACTGTGATTATAGAATTATCCTGCTACGCTCTGCTCTGCGCTACGCGCCGCTCGTCACGGAAATTGTTTTTGGACGGCGATACCAGATAGACGGGAAATCATTTCGAGGATTATTCGACGTGTCGCGAGCTGCAGACCAGGTCCTCGAATCGAATCGAATTTGCGCCTCGCTTGGAATTTCATTTTTGCAGGTGTTTGTCGCAATTCTTTCTAAGGGAAATTTCATTTTGGTTTAGTTGGTATTGAGCGCGCTGGTGAATTGTAAGACTGGGCTAATTGATTAAAAATCTAACTCTGTATCCAATTTTGTAGCCCCAACGTTGATGTCATTATTTCATTTCGTTGATTTCATGATTTGATTTACATTATATCAATTACTAGATTTAATCACCTGTGAGTCAATTTACAAAGATTAAATTTAAACAGTGATTTGATCACAGCAGCAAAAATTCTTTCACAAGTTTAAAATCCAAATGAAATTATTATCAATCCTTTTTAAAATGTTTACTATACTGATTTTAAACAATGATGTATGCTGTAAATGCATAGAATCCACAGTTTAATCATAACGTAACTGGAAAGTTATTTATCATATTCGTAATTACGTATGGTTATAATTACGATATGATTAATGTATATGTATTGTGTAATATCTCATCGAGCAGTTGTATATTCTGAAAATACTGTATAGTTCCTTTTGAAGATGTATGATCATTTAGACATTCTTGTAATATTTTACTTCTATTGGTACAGTCATTTGGTTTTCGACTGTCTTTACTTTAATCTCGTATTTACCACATGTTTCCCTCTATGCGAGAAAATGTAGAATTTTTGGGAAAATATTACTTCTTATAACATGTAGTTTCGTCTGTCTCAACCTTTGCCACTCTTGGTTCTACGTTTCGTGAATTTTTCTGTGTAGGTACTCTTGTGCACCTTCGGTTGGACTTGTTAGATTATTCACTTCGATGGTTGTATGCTTTCTTGTGACTATTGTGGAATGCTCTGAATTTTCTTTACGTATTATAATACTATAATATTATAACAAAATATATTGTATTTGCACATTTCTGGCTCTAAATTTAAGTTGTTTGTTGAGAATTATTACAGAAATAAATGACTGAATTTAATATTAGGATTATCTGGGAAATAACTGTTCTCAATTTATCTTGTAAATCAATTGTTTCTTGTTCTCCAAAATTATAAACTTCTCAATTAATAATAATAATTATTTTAAAGCTATATACAATTCTAACTCTGTGGTTTTAGTGCTAAATATTAATATCTATACAACAATGTTGACCTTACAAATTTTTTATTTCGAGTATTTAATCGATTTCGTTTTATGAAAAAACCTATGCACATTTACATCGAATTAAATGGTTTTTACTGGCAAATAAATCTGAGTTTTATTTGAGCTTGCCCAGGGAAATATTGAATGTAAACTGAAGTTTCTTTTTCAAGGTGTAAATCGTGTATATGAGTGAATCGTTTTAAAACCATTTTACCAATTGCGATTCTATTACAAAATCTTGATTTATTTGGACAGTTTCTGTTGATGATAAAATCGGAAATCTATAAATAAATTGGATGTTATTTGTACATTTTTATTTTTCATCATAATTATTCTCTTAGTGGAAAACTCATTCACATTCTCAAGCCTGAGAGGTCTAGGTCTCTTTGCTTTATAGGATCTTCGTTGTTGATATATGCAGAACCAATATACATATATTTAAGACCGTCCCAAAGCGATGAATATTTCTCGGGTCAGTTGTCTTCCGAACTTGAAGTCCGCTTCCTCTGCTGACGTTTATTGAGAATCAATTACTATCATGAATTCGCAACGTCAATTGCAGCAGGCACTTGCTAGCATGCATTGCAGTTGAAAGAAAAATTTTCAACTACAATTTTCCCAGCAAAACAGACAGAGAATACTTCAAACAGATTGACCCATATACATGACCATTAAACGAATTCCCATGCACTTATTATGCATGGGAAAAATATTGATAAAATAATCCTTTCTGTTTTATAAATCATCAACAAAAATCTTAAAAAAATAAAAATATTTCCAATTATTCAAAGTATCATATCAAAATAATATTTGTCCAATAAATATGCCAATTTACCGAAATATTATCATATTTACTGAGATTTAAAATTTCATTAGGGACAAATACAGTGGATCCAATAAATATTTGAACACTACATTTTCGATTCTCGAGAAAATGTCAACATTTGAACTATGATAATCTTAAAATACTTTTTGGATCCACTGTATACACGTTTCCGTGTTAAAAATCGATTTGACATATAACTTGACTTCAATATACTTTTTTCCCCAAAATTCATTTCACGAAAAAAAGATTGGATTCCACAAAACCTGGCTAATAGGAGCAGCAGAAAATTTCATACAACAACAACACCACCATCACGCATTTCGTACAAAACAAATCGAACTTGGTCCGCAGCGCGTGATGGTAGTGCGCTCTACTACACTATCCGGGAAACGGTTAAATTAAGTTAACTTTCATTCAACTCGTGTGATCCAATAGATTTTTTTTTGCCGAGGCCAGTATAGAACCCGCTTTGAACGGAACATCGGGTAAATCAACCAGAATCTCGGCACGTGCCTAACAGAAACGTATTGGTTGTCTAGTGGCACGGAGTTTCGACGAGTCGTTTTCCGCGAAGGGGGCGAATTACAACATTTTTTTGTTTTTCGTTCGAAATTGTTCCATTATTCGGAGGAAAATCAATCAACGCCGAATCTAGGGAGCAGGCGATTCGGGTGCGTTTGCCGGGTCGTTCAATCGCACCGGGCTCGTAATCGATATTTACACGCGTATCGTTCGAACTGCCAACCGGGGGTACACGCATGTCGCACGAAATTTCAATGAATAAAGTGACCAGTGTCACCCTAAATTTTCACACTCCGCGCCACGAGAAAGGGAAACCACCCGGTGACATATCCCCTCTGCCCCTGCGAATTATCCCCGTTAGACTTTATGGCTTTAACCCTAATCCCCGGGAAGGTGACACAATATCGTTGTTGGAACAGAATCGCCGGGCGACAGAGGGGATCGTTCAACCCTCGGATCACGGGATTTGGGCCCGTTTTGACCCATTGTTGCAAATGTATCATATGTATCACTTCTCATCATTTGGCAGGCATTTTGAGGGGGTTGAAATGAAAGAAATTTAACTATTTTTCTTATATATAATTATGTTTCTGTGTAAACAATCAATATGTACGTTGTATTCAATTTGAGTAGTATTTGCTGAAAAATTCAGCTAAATATCTTAAACTAGAAGGACGTGCTAGCCATTTTGCCGAGGCCACTTCTGCAAAAAAATTATTTTCCCTTGAGTTCACTATTTTTGTTAGTGTACTTTAATTGTAAACATTGAATATAATTAACACAGTTACATAATCTCCACACCTTTTCACTTCCTTTTGATGTTCAAGGGCAATTGAAGGTCAACTTGATATCTTAGAAGATATAAGGCTTGAAAAATCGAATTGTGTTTTCCTAACGAGCCCCCTCCGATAAAATAAATTTTGCGTTACTTCAAGTGGTAATTTTTATTGTATACAGCAGCAGAGAAGGCAGTTAACCTCTTGCGCTGGCGATTGCTCCACTCGACTAGGCTTAACCAACCCCTGTAAAGAAAACAAATTTTTTTTAAGAAAAGAGAAGGATTAAAGCGGATGATATAAAAAGATTTTTAAGTCGGAGATCAAATTTCGTCGTGTGTGGCCCGTCATTTTCCGGGACAAAAAATATTCGGCGTGCATAGCGCGTCACTCCGACGCAAGGGGTTAATCAAGAAGCGAACAGAGGTTTCCTGTGGACGCAATATCTCCTGCTGTCGGCATGGTGCCGTGCTCCTAATCACTGGAAGGATCATTTCGGACGGGTCCCACGTCAAAAGTCGAGCCCAATATTTCTTCTAATACCGGGCTTGATCCCTGTCGTTTAAGGATTTCAGGAGAAGCCCGCATCCTCTTTAACCGAGCATGTTCGACCGCGCTTAAAGATGCTTTCTATATGAAAGGATGCCTATAAATCAGGGACACTTAATGACGGTGCCCAGCAGGGTAATTGTCCGCCGTCATGGCGACGTCGTTCGAAAAAAAAAAACGAATCTCTCCCGTCCGCCGATATGCGATCAAATTAATAGAACCCGGCCACGTTGATATCGTATTGTATAATACGAGGCCGGCATGAATTATGGTAACCGATATACAGTTATGCACGCATACAATTTCTTAATAAGCGGTTGATAACACCGGACGCAAATAAATCATCGCCGGTAATTGCCGCGTAGCAGCCGGCTCTGTGTACTTAACCGAGCAGAGGAGATTGAAAAGCACGTTTTGTTTTCCGACGCTACGTAAGTGGATCGTGAATCGAGCGAGCGTAAAGAAAATTGTTTGTTTTCCTTTTTCCCTCCTCAACCTCCAACCCAACCCACCTTTCCCTTTTTGCTTGTTTCGCGTTAGGTCAATCGCCGTGTTTGCACACTTTCGCCGATTTGATAGAAGTTTCCATAAGTCATGAGCAGACTTTGGAACTTTATGCGAGATTCGCATACTTGCGCCCGGAGGAACTGAAATTAAATGAAATTCTATTTTCTTCATGACCGGTTCCGGTAACTTGTATATAACACGGAACTGTGTTACATCCCACATTATGTCAAATCTCCAGTTCATATTTCGAAGATTCTTTTAACGGTATTAAATAAATTAGTTTCTCTTTACGTTTTATCGAAAACTATAGCTATTTTCAGCGCAAAAATGTTTTCATGACGTCCGCCATACTTGATGGTGAATGCAATGATGTGGCATGGACTGATTATGTCCAATTTACTGCAGATGACAAAATTTTGATGCAAATCGACAGTTATGATAATGAAATATAATTTGTGTCGGAACAAAATATTACCTTCTACATTAATCATTTTAATAAATTATGATAATAATGTAAAATCGCATTATACTCCATGAAATATGTAATGTAACATTTCACTGATATTACACAAACTATAAATGCATAAAGATTTGCAGTTCATTAAATGAATTGTTTATGCGATTGTGTATCAATAAAACAACGAAAATAAGATAATATTATCAGAGGCGGTAACTTTAATATTCAAGTAGTTGACTTGTAATATTCTACAAGTCCTAAGAATTACTAAATTCGCGGTATATATTCGTTGTTCGCAGAATAAACAAATTGTGTTTAAAATTTAAAAAATACGTTTTGTAGATCTGTGTCAATTAAAAACGTATTCTAAAAATTTCGTCAGAGTCGGTCGACGTTGCAATGAGCTACAAACGTTTAAAGATGGTAAAAATTGCAGATTTTCACGATTTTCGGCCTCTAACTGCAATAAATCTAAGAATTCTTACATCTTTCAATGCCTGTTGTTTTTTCCCGCACCAACCGATTTCGACAAAACTTTCACAGTGCATATAATTGACACAGATCTACAAAACGTATTTTTTAAATTTTCAATATAGGCCCACATAAAAAAATTGTAAAATGCAACTTTTAGTATTTTTTCTACAATTCCGATCTATTGCAATTTTTGAAAAAATTTTTTTTCACATCCAGTAGCAAACTAATTGCTCTAACTTCCCAAAAAAGTTCAAATGGTATAGTACGATATTAAAAAAGTTGTCGTTTTTTTTAGAGCGTCCGAATATTAATTCCGGCCACTGTATGTATATGCTGCGTGTTTTTACATGCACACCACGAATACATAAAACTCGTACGATAAATGTATGAGACTATGCAATATTGTGTCACAAGTATGTGCATTTACACAGAGTAAATC
Source organism: Lasioglossum marginatum (assembly GCA_028455795.1). Lineage (NCBI taxonomy): Eukaryota > Metazoa > Arthropoda > Insecta > Hymenoptera > Halictidae > Lasioglossum > Lasioglossum marginatum. The sequence goes on from CM052275.1 coordinate 2,919,850, forward strand.
GAATGATACTGTTTGTTCTCGGAAGATATAAATCAAAAATTACGTGAAGGTACAGAAAGGGGTATTTCATTGTTCCTTCCGCATAGTAAACCTCGGCGTTGAATTAAACACTGCAGCTGGGCCCGCATGGTTCATTTATAAAACTGTATTTATTAAATTACGCCAACATAATATTTGTCTGTATCAATTATACGGTTCATATCATATTACAATGAATAATTGTGTATAAAAACGGCGTTTCTTTCCCGTAACTTGTACACCTACGAGTTAAATTAGTACTCTGTGAACACATGAATTTACAACTGCGTGCTACATTGTGCTGTATGATGGAGAAGGAAGTAAAATTTGTTTGGCCAACATTTTCGTTTATAATAATGTGCATTCACAAATATTTCTTCATTGTTCCAATCTTCATATTATACCAGTTATACACCACTCCCTAAGAATTATTTTTAAACTCCAAATTGACAAAAGCCAATGATTTGCGATTATAAATTTCTTGACTACTAGGTTATACAAAATTTTCGACAGAGTTTATATTAGAGACTCATAGAGACTCGAATAAATTTCTTTTGGATAAATAGGTAATACAAAATGTTAAGTAGATCGGAAATAAATAAAAATCGTATTAAATTGTGTCGACTGTTATGTTCTAGCATTTTCAGAAAATTTTCAGAAGCCATAAATGCATAAATGGTCCGCAGTCTATTTATAACATGGAATTAATTGCCACAAAGAATTAATGGTTTTATAAATTTCTTAAAGATTGATGGGATATATAAAATTTCTATAGAAAATTAATTTTGTATATACAGAATGTGTACAGTGTTTTTTGAATCTTCATCGTCCAAAATCGTTGACATTTTGGAAATGACGCATTTCCGTGGTCGTTGTTCCACGCTTTTAATCGAAATGCCAACCAAATTATGTTATCGGCGCGACACAGAGAGTTCATTTTACAATAGCAGATGAAAGTATTTTTGTGCATGGCCCGGAGAGCATAAGCAACAATAATAGCATACGAAACGCGGATTTCAGAGAATCGCGCGTATAATTATTTTCCCAGATCGGGAGAAATATGAGCAGTTCGAATCGGCGTAATCGAAATTGCATTATCAATTGCAGCGCGATTCACAATCAGGCCAGTTTCCCAAGTTCGGGCAAAACTGGATGGCAGAAATAATTGCAACATCAGCTGACGTTTGCTGTAAATTCCAGACTTTGGTCGCCATCTGTCACGCAAACTTGGCGCCATACGCTCCGGTGGTTTCTTACCAATCTACAGCGTTACCGTGGAAAGTTTTGTCCTTCTACATCCCTCCCCGGTTCTCAGCATTGTGCACTCGACTGCAGAAAATATCACGGCTTATGTATCATCAACAAATAATTACAGGCCTTACCTTCTTTCATTGCAGAGGCGAGAACTTTTTATCTTGGCGAAAACTTTTAGCGCATAAAGATGATACCGGGAGTTTTCTAAATGGCTACGGGAAACTACGTCATAACGATATTTCAGGCACGTACACGACTCTTCTTCGCAGCCTCGCACCTAAACAGACCCCACCCTTCGAATATCACGCCCTTCCGGTGCGGAAACTTTTCACTTTTGCAAATTAAAAATACTTGCCTTCGGTACTTACACGGCTCGCCGGAAGATTCAACTTCGTTGACTTACTAAAATAGTAAATACTTTGAATGATTGTTACCACTACAACGAATACAAATATTCTGTCATTTGAATTGTCCTGTGAGAACAGGAATGTTCCGAATGGAGAAATGTCTACCCCTCTACCCTTTACAGAGTTGTACAGCAAATCAGGTATTTATTGATTAAATACTTCTTGGCAGATTTCATGGTATTGTGACAATATTGCGATTATTCTGAGAGTGCAAAATGTGGCATGACATTTTACGTTTGCATACCATGTTGCGAACCGAGAATATCGAAGATGAATACTGAGAAGTATGCTATGCGCCTTTACTGCGATGTGAATGGCAACAAAGGACAAAAGAGCAGAAGTGGATGCAGTGTTTTATGTGTGAAATGGGGCTACATTGTGACTGTGCCAGTTTTAACTTCGAAGTTACACCTGCGACTACTGCAAGTAAACTGCAAGACTTAGAATTGACATTTACCTACCACGGTTATTCTTCTACTATAATTTTTGTGTCTAATTAAAATCTATTCATTAGATCACAAGGGAAATTACTATCTACTTGTCTTTTTTTACTTTCGGATGGGGAAACCATCTTGACCTAGATTTGTAAACGTCTCATCTAAATTCTAATTTTGTAGCAGTCAATTAAAATTATTAGCTACTCATATAAAATTTAGTAAGATCAACATTGATCTTAGAAAAGTTTTAAAATATATAAAAGAAAATTGATGCGTAAGGATCTGAATGGATCTAGATATCTATATTTATATATTACTGATATAAAAAATTAAACAATTTTCAAAATCTGGGCATACCCGGTTGTTGCCCAAAAGTTTTCGTTTGGTCTTGAGCAGATTTTTATGCAAAATAAAAATTGGAAAAATTGATTTCATCCCTTAATGACATTGTTGCATCAAAATCAACATTACAATGTTTTTCAATTTTTCTAATCTTTTACTATTTTATATTTCACCCAGCCAATTTCTTCATAAAGGAACAAAAATGCAGTCTAGTCATAACTAATCTTAACTAATCTGCAGTACTTTAAATTTGTCTTCAAAGTTCTTGGATACCTGTAAACTAATTTATATTCAAGATATGGAAATTTGCGCTAAAATTATGAAGTCAACAACTACAATATTATTGAACATCGCAAAAGATCTTGGCTATCTGACACAAGGGTTAAACAAACGGATATCCCAGGAACGCAGCGCCTGCTCGAAGAAATCATGTTTCAATTCATCATGCGATCAGGCACAGAGATCTATAATCTTGCCCCCCGGTACAGTGCGCTGTGTCATTGCCTGCGATGATTACCGGAGATTATTCCCAGCTGAAAAGCAGACTGATTTGAACGGTGTCCCAGACCCTCGACCTTCTTTCCTTTTTATATCACTTTCATCGATTGATCTGAAAGCCGCGCGAGCTGCCAGGGCTATACACTAAAACGTAGACTGAAGAATCCGGACGTTCCATGAATTTAAAACAGGAGATGCTGTTTCGCTGCTCATCAAGGAAGGGGTTGGGGAGAGACAATTTCTCGAACGCTTCTTCCAATATTTGACGCCTCCCCGCCTGCCTGCCTTTCGATTAGTCGTTCCACTCGGTCTCTCAAATCCCATTCCATCGAGGACACTCCTATCGTCCCGCTTATTCGAGCGGTCGTCTGCAGCTGTACGTGTATCGACGACAGCGCGGATGTAATTCGCGTTTTATGATCTACTCGAACCCAGGGCCATTCTCGGAAGATTCATTACGGGACGGGCTCTAATAAAGCAGCTACACGTCCCGCCTTCGTTTCCATTTTCCTTCGTGTTCCGCTCCTTTTTTTTCTCTTCTCTCCTCTCGCGAGCGCGAAAAGTGCCATACTTTCGGCGCGACGTAAATTGAGCAACGCCGTCGAGATTCGCCGGAGCCGCGGAACAACCGAGTTCTCTCTGTCTCTCCTTCTCGAGGAGAAGGAGACGAACGACAGAAAGTAAGTAGGACGTTCCATGCCAAATCGATCAGCCATTCTGATCAAAGAGAGGGCCCTGAATGTAAGCTGGGCGCTCGCCTCGAGATTGCCAAGGAAAAATCTAATTTGAAACTTAAATGAAGGAATTTGTATCCCATTGCTCTTATGACGATTCCTTACGCGTAGGAAATGAAAATCAACGGGGACGAGCGACAGGCGAAACCCGTGACTCTTCCCGCGATTTCCGTTTCGTTTCGTTTGGCCCGACATAGTCCGCCGCAGCCCTGCTCCTTCTCTTTTATCGGTTGTCGTCGATTGCATTCGATATGTGCATCCCCCGCATACTGGAAACGCTTCTTCCGAGGTCGGTTTTAGTAGGTTGTTGCATATGAAATGTCCATTTTTTAACAGCAACGTTAAACAACCGCAACTTTTTTCCAAAAAAACTTATTGACCAACAAAACCACCATTGTAATCAATAGTATACTACAAATCAATAAGTAAGTTTCTTGATTGTATTACGGCAGAAATTGAATTTTTTGGTTATTCACGTGCTTTGATTATACGAAATGGTCATCTCCATTTTGTAGTTTTCTTTACTATCAACGAATAGTATGCTAATATAAAAAGAAGATAGTCACATCGATTGACGTTTAAATAAAATTTATTTAAAAGTAAAATGAAGATAAGAGCTTGATGATCAACATTGCACATGAGAGTGATACACAATATACCTGTAGACTGTAATAGTGGTTCTTGATCATAACGCTTTATGAAGTTTGCATTCTAAAATCAGACATTTATAACATTTAAATGTGTGATCTGCAACAATCTAATTATAACAACGCTTAAGTTGGCTGACTGCTGGCCTTAAATGGTTGACTAGTGAAACAACAGACTTACATTATAATATAAATCGCATGAAATTTAAATAAATTTAAATAAGATGACACATATAGTACGTATATACAGGATGTCCCAGAATGATTTTAAAAGTTCCTCACATATCGGAACAAATTTTTGAAAATATGCTGCCTTTCTCACATATTGGAATAAAAGCAATAAAAATGATTGTGCTCAACTAGAAATTTGTTTTATTAACCATCATGAAAGATGCGTTTTCATAAATAGCTTAATAAAGAGGTGATTTCATATTTGTTTGAGAGTAATGCTCGTTAGTGCAATAGATAACAATGGTCCTGTTATGCGCGGAGAATCGCACTGTTCACGCTCTACTGAGATGAAAGCTCAATGCGAGAGAAACTTCAAAAGCGTGTTACACGTATTCCAAAACCAATTGCGAATAAAATAGGTATTAAACTCCGGGCGTTACACTGCTGTACAAAAAGAAGGAAACATGGAATCGACGTGTGTGTTGTAGTCAGATTTTATGCGCGTTCGTGTAAACTGGTCCGTGAGATGAACATATGAAACGAAACGTTTTACGGGCAATTGCAAATATGCGTGCCGATGTTCTTTCCGAGTTATATTGAAGTTATACAGGTCTCACTCGTACTATTTTGATCGATAAGAATTCACCCATAACAGAGTTGTTCGACAATGCCATAAACGGAGAATGACGTTTGCCAACATATGTGCATAGTCTCTGCATCCTATGATCTAATTTAATTTTATTCAACATTTGAACAGTTTCACGATCTTATATGCCGCAAGGGGACTAGTAAATTTTTGTCTTGTAACTTCTTTAATTTGTAATAACTGCATTGCGAATTTTTATGCGAAATATTCCCCTTTCAGCTATTGCTATTTGTTACCATCGACGAACAAAATACCTGTTCCACAGCAAAATATATGTTTCTATGTTTCGTAAGTTCTATGAAAACGAAAACATTCAATTTTTACTCCTTGCTTACTGCAATCTATACATATTTATTCAATATTGATAATGGAAAAATGAGATTGTCTTGCAAATTTTAAACTTTTGACTCTGCAGTCATGAGTAGACTGCGGATTTTATGCATTTATGACGAAAATGGACACGTACAATTCAAAGCAGTCGACGAATTAAGAAGATTTAAGGACATCAGTATAATATTAAAGAATTAAAGAAGAAAGAAATTTCTATTTGGCTCCTGTGTCTTGCAATCAATGCAAACATTTTTTATTTTGCATAAAGATCCGCAGTCTAGTCACGAGCATTTAGGAAGACAGAACGTAAGGCAAATAAAATTGACATAACAAAATTTTTGCGTGATCAGCGTAACTGCGATGTAGTTCACATACTAAATGTGGATATTATGATACAATAAAGTGGAGGAACTATTTGTTGCGTTAAAAAAATTACGAGTTAACTCGTCAACCCCAGTTAAAATGTTAAATGAATATTTAATAGACTCTATTTGAAATCTTTCTCACGAGTCTGGCTCGTTATTAAAGGCAAATAGGTTAAGAAAGTTTGCTATCGTTGGAACTGGATAAGAACCTACCAAAACATTTCATACCACTTTCGATCCCAGGTTTAAACACCAACAAAATCAAACTATCAGAGCAATTGAACCACGGGCAATCAAAACAGTTAGAGTTCAATGTGACTCGCGGCTCGTACATTTGAAAAGCCGCGCCCAGAATCGTATACAGCGTACATTCGAACGTGTGTGATGCTCGATGATCGAGCAGCTTGCGAACGAAGCAGCGTAAGTAATATTTTCCCCGTATAGAGCCCGTCGAAATTAGTTCTCCGCGCGTAAAGTGAAGCAGGTTGAATGAAAATTTCCGGTCGTTTCGAAATCGCTCACAATTCGCCGGTTAAACTGCCAGAAACGAGTTAATAACGCAAGAGCGATCCTCTCTTTGAGCCGAATTCGCCGGTAAACTTGGCTCGTTCGTTTTCGACGCGAATCTACGTCCGATTCCGTTGCCGACATCGCGCAACCGGAAACCGACGCCATCCATCAGCCCCGGTTTTTCACCAAGAGACGGAACACGGTATTTTGGCGCGCGGAGCTAGACGCAACATTAATGTTACTAATGTCGCGAAACGTTTTGTTAACTCTACCAGCCACTTTGGCGAAACTTCATTTCGCGCTTTGGGGTTACACCACCGACATGAATTAATACCGTTATATCCCGGAGGACACGGTCCTGGTTTTGCCCGGCGCAGATCGGGCGAACGAGTGAATCCTGCTCGTGGAGGATACGTTTGCGCGCAAAACGGCAAAACCCTTCGTTGAACGAAGCCGCAAAGTTATTCAACGAGTCGACAGCGGACCGAATCGAGATCCCTCTCTTTGTCTATACAACTATCCGATTCTCGTTCTTCTAGCAAAGGCGTATTCGGGTTGTTTTTATTGTCAGAGTCAGCAAGACGTAGAATGCGGTCGCATGTTGGACAACATTATCTTCTGAACTCTCGACACGCGGTCAGACTTGACGTCTTCGAATTCCCTAGTCGTCCTCGGACGCGGAACTTGTTGCTTTCAGCGGAATCGTAACGAAGAGGACAGGCGAGAAACGCTTCGCCCGTTTAGGGCTTCGTGCTCGTCTGTCAGCCGGAGATGAGCTTACTGGTTCCGCTGACCCCGAGAAACCGCGCCGGAAACCATTAGGTTTTTGGTATAGAACGTATCGTTTGTTTCCCTCCTTTTCTCTCGATTTTGCTTGTCCGAAATTTAACACTTTGATGATCGCGGATTTTTCTCTCTTTAATCTCTTTAATTCTCTTTAATCATTTGAACGATTTTATATCAACTTTATTTTTAATGGCACAAAAAACATTTATGGCATAATTTAAATGGTATCGAAAGAGGAATATCATAGAAGAACAATTTTGAACAGTAAGTTCAAACTTTTCAACTCTAATTTTTTCTTCGGTGAAATTATTTATTAATTTATTTATACAAAATAACTAAGAAAATATAATTATTTAAACAAAATATTTGAATTAAACGCCAGGTGAGAATTAATTCGTTACTCATAAAATAAAAGTAATAATGTTTATAATTGATTACTTGAAATAATTAATTGTTGTCTTATTTCAAATAAAAACGTGGGCAATTCCGATCCTGATTATTACGTGCAATGTTGAGATAGGAACGAAATATCGTTAAATTTTTGCAAAATGAAACCATGTATTCCTATCTTGGTGATTGACGGTTTTCAATATAGGCATTGCGCACAACAGATGTATTAACCATCTCATCGGAGAAATTTAATCAAACGACTGTGTGAAATGGAACAATATTAATCGGATTAGAATAAATCTTAATGAATTTTCGACGGTGGAATAACCAATTAAATTAATCTGCTTTACATTCCTCGATTAACGGGTGAAATGTAATTTCCGAAGTGTTTAATACCGATATATTTTTCGCGTAATGCAAACAGCTTCGATTTAAAGGAACGCGGGTCGCGCGCGGATGTGAAACATTAAATTTACAATGTACCGGTTTATCAAATATCCACGAGCACACGGAAATTAATCAGTTTTATCTCGATTCCCGTTCTACAGCGTTATACTCGCAGGAAATTATTTTTGACACTGCGCTATTGTATCTTTGAAATCAATTGTAAGACATATCGCGCGTTACCACTAATTGATTTCGTCCACATAGCAACTGTTTATTCATTTACAATCGATTCGTGAACTCGCAGTCTGTAAATATTTCATTTCCCGAAATAACTCGTTCGGATAATTGGTTCAGAATGGATCGACACCGTGCAATAATTGCCATAATTAAGAAGAATTATCATTATCATTATTTACATTTTGGCTTTTGCATTTTTAAGCGAATACGAGAGAAATGATTCCGGGGATACTATTCGGTTGCTTTTATCTCCCGGTGTAATTTTTACATTTAACGAAAACATACGACCGCGCATGCTTACGGCGAATCGTCCACGGTGTAAATATTAAATTAAATTGAGAAAAATTTGCATGGTCTGTTTTACACGAACTTGTTCGTGACACAGAATTTTTCTCTGCAAAATATGGGACGTGGTAGACAGCAATTTATGGCTCATCATATATGTTTTTGAACTAATTCTCTACTTATATATTCAAATTCGTTTTGTCAGAAATATGTCAATTTATTAACCCTGTTATTTTTTTGTTCCAGGTAAGTGAGCAATATGAAGATCTCTTCTTTACACTTAATTATGTAAGTACTCTGATGGATAAATGATCTAATATTCAACATATAACAAAAGTGAATAATTTTATTTTTTAATATATAAACTTTGTATATGTTTTACTGTAATAAAAAAATTGCAATTTTTCAAGATTTGCGGCCTTTTTACCACTTGTAATGAGTTTATAACTCGTAAACCAATTAACCAATTTCAATGAAATCTTCAGAGCGTACATAATTTATACGAGTTGACTTAACACATCTTTTAAATTTTCGTTATTGGCCTAACTAAAAAAGTTGAAAAATCATTTTTTACTATTGTTTTTCACAATTCCAAACAAATGCATTTTTTCAACATATTTTTTAGACGTCATTTTAGAAGTCGTTTGGTCCACTCATAAAAAAGTTATTCTGATTGAAAGTGTGTGATCAGTTATGCTCTTAACTGTATATTATAAATCAACAATATTTGGACACTTTAAACAGAAACATCGGTAAATCCCAGAATTCGGTGTAAAGCCGCGTAAATAAAATTGACGATTGTCTTGACGCCGCGCCACTGGGACATTCAGCACCGTGAATCCAGGCTTATCTAATGTATCGACGGCGCGGATCGTAGAAACGCCATTGTTCCTCCGGTCCGATAAGATTATCTATGTGCAAACGAATTCAGGGTGTCAGTGACCGGCTTATCGAGGACACGCGCTCTATTTCGCGGCGCAGTTGCATTGCACCATGGGAATTCGAATGTTTGATCGCGTGAAGGGCGTTAATTTTGAAAAGCAGTCGAAAACAAGCGCTCGTTGGCTTAGACGGCCTCGCAAATGCGACATTCCGCCCCCGACCGTAAATTCATCAGCGATATTTACATTCCGATATACATAAATTCGTCATTCGAACTGACCGGACGATATTGATTTTAAAGGTGACTCGTGTCTGATGACACTCGTCGAAGACAAACATTGATTTATCGGGGAAGCCCGGTCTTTTGTCCCGGACCAAAAATGTTACGCGTTTGCGTGCACACGGTCTCCCGAGTAGTTCCTATGTGCATACGTACCGGCGTCAATCGTATCAGATTGGAAACGTTCAAAGATTTTTCCGTTCGTTCGTTCGACTTCCTTTTTCCTTTTACCCCATCCCCGTTTCCTTCGTTCCCTTTTTTCTAAATCGCGGACGATTCGAGTTACGTACGAGCTGCCACGCGATCCGTCAATTGCAAATCACAGATTCGTTCGATTGTTCGGGCTACGAAATAACATCAATACCGTCTGACAAACATTGATCGCGATGAAGAACGAGGTTAAACGTGTATCCCGCCGATACGAGGCCGACTATGCATTCGGAAACGCTTCTCGTTCCTCGCTAACTGCATGGAAGTGTAAAACAGAGATTGAACGAAGAGCTTTCTCCTCGGGCGGTACGGAACCAAACCAGACCAAAGAATTAATTGAAACGAACTGTCGCTATTCCGGGAACGTCGAACCGTTGAAGACCGCCGATCCTCGAGGAAAAAATTGAAGGGCTTGCAGCAACAACGAAGCAGCTTCGCTTTTTACGTATTTTTTATTACTCGCAAGGAGACGTCACAGTGGTGGGGTCGTCGATTTTAATGAAACTTTTTCTGATGAATCATTATTATCATAATCAATTATTATCATCAACTTGCACCAAATTGCAATATTGTTTCGCAGCTGTGCGCGATGTAGGGGCAGTGATGCGTATACTAGTTCGTAGGTGCGGCATCGAATTAGTTCACGATTGACTGAGATTTTCGTTTAAACTGTTCAACAGGTGATATTAAAACAACTTTAATCGTATTAAATTATGTAAATCCCAAGCACAATTTAAGTGAAGTTAACGAGTAATATGTGCTGGTGCTTCAATTCAGTGATATGTACATGTGTAAATTATTTCGAGATTAAATTTTGCACTCACAATAGTGTGACTAAATTTCATTAAATATGTTCTACTACATTTTGCTTTATGTTTGCCACACAAGTTTGAGTTACGTTTCAAAGTGGCCTTTTCACACAGTTTCCTTTGACAATGTTTAATTTTTAGCCTTAATTGTTGTGAATGTTTTCGTAACTATTTTTACTGTCATCAAAAATTTTGATGAAATTCTTTATAAATGAGTTGTTTTATCTTGCAGGAAGTAATTCATTCAATTAATTATTTTCCTTTATAAAATATATCTGGTTTTTTAATTGGATGGTCTCCGAGTATTCTAAAATTAAAACTCTTTTCTATTCAAAAGCATTTATATATAGTTATAATAGTTTTATTCCATACCGTTCTCAGATGATTATTAATTAAAAACCCATGAATGGCACGAGTCAGGTCACTACGAACGCGAATGCATAGTGACGAGCTGAAAGTCAGAAGCTTGTCTTGGGATTCGTGATCCAGGTTTGTCCAAGTTTCTGTCCAGACACAGTCCGGCTTATGGGTTTCTCAGTGACCATATAGGTCAGACATGTGTCCAAGAGCAAACATTCTTACTACCGATAACAAGAGCCAATAATGAAATCTTCAATAATCCACCTTAGAGATGGACGGCTCATCCATTCCTAGTAGTAGTTGCGTCCTACTTATTTCTAATGGAGATACACCGTAAACGTGGAGGTGCTTCAAAGTGTTATGCAGCCCTAAACAAAGTAAACGTTCAAGCAGCTATCCGAAAGAGTTAGTTTTAACGATCCAAATTTTTGTTCTAATTATTTGTTTATGAGACTTTTGCTAACATATTTGTGGCATTCTTCTGATTAAGATGAGTCCAAACATGATATATTATAAATTCGGAGCATATTTGCTTGTTCAATTGACGATTCGAACGATTAGAACCGATGATATTTCTCTATTATTTATTGTACAAATCAGTCAAGATTTAATCTAGCACTGCAGTTATTATTCTAGTATCCGAACACTCATGTTCCACTTCCTAGTATGGATAATCGAGGTGCTACTGCATCGTGAATTAAACCAGTAAATATGATCCAACTTGTGTCATGTTTAGAATCATTTCAATCAGGAAAATGTCACAAATTTGTTGGTAAAAGTTGCATAAAAAATCCAGATATATATTATGTTGGCAAGAAAGTAATTTTCTACGTTCGACACGAGATCAAGTGTCTACACATAATAAAAATGACATTTCAATCGTGAAGTTTTCACAGACATCGATACTGTACTGCTGTTCTCACCCTATTATGGCGTTGCGTCGCATAACTCATCGCCTTCTCGATTGGACCGTTCCTGAAGCTCGTAAAAGTCCCACTTGGAGAAAGTTGGTCTAGATTATGAAGCCCACGTACCCAGTAATAATAAGACGCGAATATTAAGGCTAGAGGACCGCCGGGACCTAGGAACTCGTCAGTCTAGCGTTGATGGTCTCCTAGGGTTAAGGTGTCCTCGGGTTAGGGCCTCCAGCTACCCAGCGAATGGGAAGGGAAAAGTACTGTGGTAGTATAGGGCTGGTCTAGACTATGGATCCCAGGTGTTCGGTAATGAAAAGGGGGAGTATTTCCTGTCGACTATAGTTTGCGTTTACTCGTTGTGACAGTCATTGCACTGGGAGAACATGGGCCAAATTTCATAGAAGACTGAAAAGCGTTACGAACGAGATAAATGGATTATGTAGAAACTAATGACGAACCAGTGTCAAATGTTCATTACGATAGTGTATAACCAAAATGAATTATTCCATCAATAACAATAATTACCCCACATTGCCTTCCACTCGGCGGCGGTGTAATAATCTTTTCTAATGTATACCGTGCGCAGACTCTCGCGCGGCGTACACCCGACATCCCTTAATATAAAATCTCCCGATAAAAAAATCTTTGAAAAAAAGAACGATGGCCGAACCGCGAGCCGCCGAAGACAACGCGGGCTACACGCAAAGGCGTACAAAGAAATGCTTCTCATCCATTTTCTTACCGGGCATTACGTGCAGAAAGCTTTGAAAAATCACTGAACCGCAAGAACAAAGCGACGGAAATTATTTCTTCGACCCCTGTTGGCTGGCAACGTCGTCGATCGAATACAATGAAAGACCGCGCGGTCGAGCCAGATTCCTCTACCCTAACTTCGTGGAAACCACATAAAGAGCCAGAAGGTAGTGCGGTGCATTCGTACGCGCTTTCTCTGCGGCGACCGCGACCGGAAACACGCGGTTGCACCTCTTCCTCGAGCGGGCCGGGCTGAGTCTAATGTTTCATACTTGACATTACAGCCGGTAACGTAAGTTGACCCCGTTATATTACATAAAAACCTGCGGGATCGTGAATTGTGAACCGGGAAGATAAAAGAAGTTGGAAAGAGATGGTATGTATATTCCTGGACAAAATGACAGCACGTGGTGTCTTTGTGAAGTACGATTCCTTCTGCGATTACAGTGATTCGAATTTGTTGTTCGTAATTTGTTAGAAGAAAGAAGATTATGTTTATTGTACTCATATTGTAAACCTCGTACTCATATCTATGTTGAAATTCTAGAAAGTAAGCAATAGTAAAGTGTATCGCACCTAACAATCTGATCTTGTATAATCAATTCTGAAGTACTCATCAGTAGACAGCAGATCTTTATGCAAAATATAAATTTTCTATTTGTATTGCAGCAAGCTGGGATGAAATAGAAATTTATTCTCTTTCTTAATATGTTTACCAGGCTGAAAATCGTGTGACAGTATTTTGAAATTCTTCTAATGTTTCACTGCTATAACCCATTGCCCTACGATTTATTTTACGGTTTCAGTGATTAGAACTTTCCTTGTCGTTTGTAATATCCTAAAAAAGAAGAAAAATTATATTTACTGTATGCCTGCATGTTCTCCAATAACTATACGTTAACAAAACCAAAATGGAATTTCATCTCGGTTTAAAGGAAATTAATAATATACATATTTATTAGACTCTGTTCAGAATCTTCATCACGAGCCTGACACGATATTGTAGGGCAAGGGGTGAAATTACACCTACTGATTTTTGTGATAAATGCATAAAATCCGCTGTCTACTCATCAGTATAGTGGAGAGGTGTCCCCGGAGGGTCCAGGAATATATAATAAATGGTATGAAACGTTAAAACGAACAGTACATTGTTGTATACGAAGGCAGCAATTGTAGAGGATCGTGCCTTCTCTCAGTGTCAAGTTGGGGACAGCTTGGGTGTGAACGACTGGTACAAGATGCTATCTATGTACAGTTTATTCACTGTTGAAGTTTGCACAATGTTGTCGCGATGTTTAAGCTAGACTATACGGCATTAAGCTATGTACACACTGACGCAACAAGGAGCAACTCTTAGTTGATGTTGCATGTCCTTGGAAAGGTCGTCGCTTGTACCGGATAAGAGAAGCCGTCAACAAGAGGCAAGAAAATTATGATTTTCCATGTTCTTTTGCGAATTGTAACTGTGGATTTGTGTTATGATTTTATCGAGGAGTGTTAGTCAGGAAGAATCCGAGTCGGAACGTTCATCTGGAGACGTAGATGTCCGTGCAAGCCGTGGGCCATTAATCAAAACCTGGCCCCCGGTGTCGTTCGATATCATTGAAATCGGAACAAACGTATCCCACGTGCCCAAGTTCCCATATTAAATGCGGATATATCACGCTACAGACAGCATCGAGCGTGTTTCGTTGTTGTTGATTTCTGAGTACTGTGGACGACGCCGCGCCGGTTGGGAGCCAACAGAATTGCTCGCTGCTGAGGGGATATTCCGAGTCTCCAAATGCGTTCGAGAGATAATTACGTCATTTTGTTCGAGCAGCATAATGTGTTGCCGTGGAAATGTGCGGGATCCATTGCCTTGGGAAAATCGACGGATTCTGAAACTGGCTGGTACGCAGTCATTCAATCGATAATGCTACTTCCATGGACAGAAATAATTGATTTGTTCTACGTCGAAGACCGTGACTCTTTTAAAAGAAGTTCGTTTTCTCGGCATTCATTCAATTGAAAGTCGACGAGTTATTAATTTGATCGTTATTTGCCAGGCGAACGACAAAGGTTTCATTTCCTTGTCTCGAAATACATTTAATCTTATTTTGATCTGACTTCTAAACAAATAAGACGTCAGAAATAATAACAGAGTAATCTTAAAAAGATAATAACAACAAAGATTTTAGACATTTCTGTAATAATTTTATTAGATTGAAAATACAGACATATGTGCACTTTGTATTTCGTCGAATCATTGTTACAATAAATGCACAAAACCTGTTCAGTCATCAGTGTAACGACAATTGTGGAAGTATCATTTTCCAGTATCTTTTTAATATTTGTTTTAATCGTACGTTAAAAACACAACAATAGCTGCTTTCACGTTTTCGATTCACTCCTCCGTCAAAATTCCCTCGCGCGAACATTTATGAAACATCAATTTACAGTTTAATCGCGCACAAAAAGGGGCGATTATTAATATATTCGCGGCAAGTCAATCGTTTATCAACGTCAAAATTTTACTTACGCAATGACAAGCTCCTCGGTATCATTCAACGGATGAACCGATTATGGCCGAATAAAAAATGATACTCTAGTACGAATTTCACGAAGCAACCCTATATCCGAGGCGCGTCCCTTCATCCCCCAATACTCACACTAACGGCCGCGCGCGTATGGAATGACGCATACCAGCGTAAATTTGGGAATAACATAAGGCGACGGGTACTGAAATGTATTTGATAGCAGTAGATACAGTCTAGCGGTTCGAGCAGACTGCCAATATTCTTCTGTCGATCGATTCGATCCGAAAATGCTGAGAAATTCGGTACCCATCTTGGGGGAACGATACAATCCGAAGATAATAAGTGTGATTTACCGGGACCAGTCAGCAGTTCTACCGTCTAGCCATGAATACACTTCTCGTTAACGCATCGGAATGCATAATGACGAGAAACGGGGATCGATATTAGTCGTGAAATGAAGGAATACCTTCTTAATTAATGAGCAAATACTTCTCACGAGTAATTATCCGTGCAGTTTCCGTTTTTTTTCTACCGAAGATGTGTGCATCGAACCGTCCGTGCCGAATGACTCGAGTAATTGGTAATTGAGAAGCTCCGTTTCAGTGCACGTGCTTTATTGGAATTTTTATTATTTCTTACTCTGTTAAACCCGTGTGTTATTATACATTACTGACGTAATTCTTTCAGAAAATCCAGTGTTCCGTTTCGGAATGTAATTGTTCCAGTTTTTATCGATGCAATTGCATCTTCTGTCCCGTTTTGCTTTCACGAAACAATAATATTCATTTATAATTCGATACTGTTGGTATTAACAATGTCATTTCCTGGAGTTAGAAGAGTTCTAAAACTGTTTCTACAACAGGAATACAAGTAGGGATACAAATACTGAATACTATTTAATGAATGGCAGTACAACAATAATAAATAATTATTGTAGTTAAATTGATATTCTGAATATGTTAGTTATTTGTAATATTAATGTAAATAATTCAGGACTCTAATGAGAATTTAGGAACTGTATAATGAGAACATTTCTTAATTTACTATTATAATAAATGAACATTCCGAGCTATAGTACTATAATATGTACAGTGGCCGGAATTAATAATCGGACGCTCTAAAAAAGACGATAACTTTTTAAATATTGTACTATACGATTTGAACTTTTTTGGGAAGTTAGAGCAATTAGTTTACTACAGAATGTGAGAACATTTTTCAAAAATTGCAATAGACCGGAATTCTAGAAAAAATACTAAAAGTTGCATTTTACAACTTTTTTATGTGGGCCTATATTGAAAATTTAAAAAATACGTTTTGTAGATCTGTGTCAATTAAATATATTCTAAAAATTTCGTCAGAGTCGGTCGACGTTGCAATGAGCTACAAACGTTTCATTTTCTCTTAATGTCTGATATGAAATGTTATTTTTGCAGACACACACAAAAATATGCATTTGCAATTTTCCCTCGGCTGTCGGCGTAGAAGTTCGGAGGGAATAGACGAAAGATGAAAAGGGCGCGTCAGCGAATCTACTATACGATTTCAGCCGAGTGAAATCAAGCTCAATCTAAGGAATTCTGCGATTGGCTGTACGTTTCGGGCTTCCATTTCTTAGGGTAGCGAAGAAATTTCGTATTCCGTGTAATTCATGATTCATCGTTTGCACGCACACTTTCCCCGAAGCAATATTCAAATAATTTCGCCACCATGAACTTGAACTTTATTGAAAGGCATGCATATATATACCACACAATTAAAACCATCTTTGTAAACTGCTCGAATTGATATTAATCGACAGTGGAGAGATCATTTCTTTTAAAGAAAAAGTAATCGTGTATTTGTAGTAGCATGTGGGTATCTTATTGTGTCTGTAATAAAATATTTATATTGCTAAGCTTGATTAAAGTCCTTGTTTTATTCTGTTTAACAGATTATAAAAAAGAAAAAGATTATAAAAAGAAAATTGGAGTTTCTTTACCATAAAAGCCTTCCCCTTCACTTGAAAAGGATCTCGCAAAGAAAATCAATTTTTCTGAAAACACAAACACAAGCCTGATAGAAAGTTTTAATAAAATTTCTCGAAAGAGTATTTAATCCAGCAATATTGGTTCCGATGGAACATATTTATATGATGAATTGAACGACGGGTGTTTACAGAATTAAAATTTCAATTACACCTCCTGGATTTGTCACACGAGTAACGCAGAGTTAATAACTTCAACGAGCTCCTATTCGTTTCCGATTAAGCGTAAAGCTCTAATATCGTACGAGCAAGAAAAAACATCTTCTTCGAGTCCCTCGGAAGCAGGAAGGAAGCAATGTAGCCTCTCAGAAATTTCACCACCGAGCACGACTCTTTTTATAGCTCGTTCTCCCTTAAGACAAATGGAAATGTCTTTCGCTTCTGTGTGCAATAATGGCGTAATTTTATGAACACTATGAAGCCGATCTCGTGCCTGGAACAGCTCCATTAGCGTGTCCCCGCTGAAAATAAACATCGACAAGCAAAGGTAGCTTTCAACATGGTCAAACAATCAAGCGCGCACAGCGGAATAGCCATACACAAAAATCGAGCCTTTACCCTACTCGCTGGATGTACACGTTCCATTTAACGTATTATTTCACGCGATTCGATTATGCCTGTTTTCAATTAACCGTCCCCGTCCCACCGGCATCGAACCGAAACTTTCATATAAATTTCCATGAGCGTGCATTATTAATCGAATCACGCG
The DNA here is from genome assembly GCA_028455795.1 of Lasioglossum marginatum. Taxonomy (NCBI): domain Eukaryota; kingdom Metazoa; phylum Arthropoda; class Insecta; order Hymenoptera; family Halictidae; genus Lasioglossum; species Lasioglossum marginatum. The sequence continues at coordinate 2,937,756 of CM052275.1, forward strand.
CATCCTAATGTGACTCCACGGTTACATATGGCTTTCAATGGCCAATCGATCGGCGTAATCCGTTTACTCGGAAATCACGCCTTGGTTCCATCATCGCCGTGAGTTATTAATCCTCGGCCGTCGATGAAATACAATCCGTTGCACTATAGTCAATTTGCTCAAAAACATCGACGAAATTCAGATTTTTGTTACTTGTACTTATTATTATTCATCGCTAGACTGCAAATCCTCGTGCGAGATTAAAATAAAAATTAAATTAAACTTACTTTCGTTATTCACCTCAGTAAGTTGAAAATAATACATCAACATTTCTCTTTAAATATTTTTACTGTTCTAAATTTCCGTGTTTATCTAATTCTTTTGGTTTTTTACCCTCTGCACTCCTTTGTCGAGTGTAACTCGACATCAGAGAAAGAAAAATGTAAATACAACGGGTTCTTATATGCATTTGGTTCTTCCTTTATCTATTTCATTGTCTTATTTTTTAGTTAAAACAGATATAAGTTCCACAAATATAAATTACAACAAAGTTTGAGAGCTATATTTAATATAATTAGAAAATAAAATTGTCTAAAATAAGTAGCAGTCGAGGGACTGTCCTTTGAGATAAATTTCAAATAAAATACTTCAAATAGTAGGGAGTTGTCGGCAACAAAATTGAAAAATAATTCGGAGTGCAAAGGGTTAAGACGCCATTCAAAGTGTGAAACATTAAAGAAAATGTAGATTAAAGACAAATATAGTCTAACTGATAGACTGCGGATCTTTCGCTTGCAAGAATTGCAAGAAATAGAAACTAAATTGAACGTTATTTCTTCGAACGAAATTATATATTGACATCTTTAATTTTTTAAATTTTTCAACGATTTTCAATTTCATATACTCAAGTCTACTAATTACTGTAGCTGACTAGATAATCGTACAACAAAGGTTAACTTCCAATGGTCAACTAGAAAATGTTCGAGAGTCGTCGCTGAAACATTAAAATTGTCAAGAAATTACAATAACTCATGTACTAATAGGAGCAATGAGGTTTCATAAACTTTTCTATCTGCTTTTGCCGACGTTTTGGAGCAAATTGCCCATCGCGCATCGCGTGTCGGCTTGTCTTCGATTTCATCGTCCGCGATCGTGCCACCATCGCTCGATTCGCCGACAAACAAAATTAGCCAATGAACGATTGCCGATCCGTCGAGGCGAGTCGATCGCGATGATCACCTGGGGGACCGGGAGGCGTCCCTCACTGATAGATCCTCGGCCGGAGGTTTTCTCGAGAAAGTGGCCAGTAATTAGGTAATTTATCACTGAGCTGCTACGAGGTTCTCGCTCGCTCGGACACGTTCGATCTCGAGAGGAGAACGAGGAAAAAGAAAAGAAAAAAAAAAAGAAAATAAAAGAAGAAGCGCAGTACTGTCGTGCACTTTCCGTGATGGTCGCGCGACTCCCGTCGACGGCCGGTCGCGCATTGTCAACTGCGCATAGGCATAAATGCAATCGCAGACCACCATGCATTAGCAATGCATCTGTCCTCCCCTGTCGTTCCGCCGTGTCTGGTTTCTCATTCATGCCCCCTCCACAGTGGTGCCGGTCTCTGTCTCGCAGAGAGCGTGATGCATTCGACGTTAATGCTCGACACTCGACGACTTTCGCTGGTGCTACATCCGCAAAATAGAGGGTTGGTCGTACGTTTCTGTTTATACCTCGATAGATACGAATGGCTGGGCAAAAGATGAAAGAGGCGCACCCTAAAACCATCCCCCGCGGCTCTCTCGTGAGCCCGCCCGCTCTCCTCTCCTCTCTCGTCCTCTCTCGTCCTCTCTCACCCCCTCACAACCCCCATTGGATCCTTTCCATCCAGCTTCGTGCCATCCGTCTCGCGGAACGACGAGTAGGAAGCGATGGAAAAACGAGAGATTTGTCGGAGGAAGGCTCGCGGAGAGCGGGTGAATGGTCGCAGGAAATCGGGGGTGGGAATACGCGCGGCTTAATATGGTGTAAAAAATAATAAAAGAAGGAGACGAGTGGAAGAAAGCCCGGAGAGGGTTGCCGGAAGCAGCGGGGTCGGGGAGGACGAGGAACGTCGACCGAGGGTTGTCTGGAACGATATACAAATAGAAAGAAAGATCGACCGGAGGGGGCCGATTGTGGATTAAAATAATACGCAAAACCAGCTACGAGGAAAATGCGAAATAAATGGAGGAAACGACTTGGGAGCGAGGCCGAGGGGCGGGACTCGCGCGAATCGCGAAAAGGAAGTCGAAAGTAATAGAACGAAAGTTCGAGGGTGAAAATCGAAAAGTGGCTAATGCGCAACGAGACGAGAAACTGTTGTAGAACACAGATCTGTACAGGGTGCCGGAGCGGTGGTTATGTTTCCCTTCGTTCTTCAGGATCAATGAATAAGACCGTGAGCGAGGCTATCGCGGTGCGCGATGATTGTAGCCAGCACTCGGCCCCTCCGCCTATTGTCACGCACATAAATAACAGCGAGAACGTCTGGCTATTATCTGGAATACGGCACACTGTCTAACACGAATGGGCATTACTGGAGTCGTATAGCGTTAGATTAACCTATGATTGCCGGTCGTCGGTATTTTAAACTCCGCTGATTAATTATAGATTGAGCGCTGAGATATCCTGTCGCTAGCTTCTCTAGCCGGAATAATTAATGAGAGTGAACTTGCTGTGTATAAGGGAATGTAGAGCCAAGTTATAGGAACTTTAGAGATTTTCGAAATTGCAATCTGCAGACTCTGCATGGGTCGATGGACGTTTCGATGTTAGGGCAGATTTTTCCTGAACATGAGAATCTAAGCTTTGATCTAATAAATCAGGTATTAACAAGCATCGCTGTAAAACTGCACATATTCTTATGCGTAAGTAGGTTTTATGCATTTACGATGTGAATTAATGGAATTTAAGCTTTCTTAAAAAATTACTCTGAATTTGTACATTGATCGAAACGAATCTTTTGGGACAACCTAATATTATTATAATATAGTGTCACCCAGTCTCCAATGACACTCGAACGCCGCCATCGTTCCATCGTCTAGAGCGTCAGAAAATTAGATTGAATTCTCCTTTTTTTTTACGACAACAATAAACCATGCGAACGCCCCGTAAAACGTCTCGAGGAAACGTCTGAAGGCACAATAGAATAGATAGGAACGTCTCGTTCGAGATAGGCGCGAATATGCGTGAACGGAGGGTGGGTCTGGAGATAGAGATATAGATCAGGGACGGTTTTTCTACCGTTTGTCCCCTGGCTAACATACACCCTCGAGTGTAATTGCTCGTGCACAAGAGAAAAACGAAAATGAGATTGTCCTCCGACGCAGACGACGCACCTGGTCCGTTCTTAGTTTTTCCCGGTGTTTCTTTTACCACCGACTCCGCTAAAACCGATTGAAGGATCTTCCACGGAATTGCCAGCAACGGTGTGGCCAATAAAAATTACGGACCGCGTATTTCCTCGCTCGCAAAAACCAATTCGATTATCTTTCTTCCAGCGTTTGCTGATTAAAAAAAGTGACCAGCAATTTGTTGTAACACGGTTCTTCGAATCAAATAGACGGCTATCTCTCGCGGCACGTAACACGAATATGATCGATCATAAATTGCCTAGATTTAACGTCGCATCGATTACCACACGCCGATTTCGCGTTAATATTTCGTATGCAAAACGTGTTTGCACAACCGTCCCGCGCGGTTCAATGAACCAGGCAGAGGCACATTTCTTTAGAAAATTAATTGAACGGTCATTTTGTTCATTTTTCACTGCGTGTTTCGAAATTGTTCTAGTCTAGTAAAGATAACACATCAATCTGGGAAAGTCATTGTAAAATTTGAATATATTCTTTCTTCAATTTGTTCAAAAATAGTGATGGGTATAATGATGGAATTATTCGATGTCTCGCCTCTCTACAGTCAGCGAAATTTCCATAGTTCCGCCCGATATATTTCGTATAACGTATACCTAATTATATAAAATAGAATTTACTTTTAAGCCATTTCAATTTTCTTCAAGATGTCGCGAGATGAATTATTAAATAAATAGGACCAGAATAAGGTAATGGTTTATAGCTGGACCTTCTAATAGAGAAATTGCCTTAAAACTAAGCAGGTCCCGTCACGTAATGAATAATTTTGCAAAATTTTGCAAACCACGCAATGATTTCCTTGCTTCGTGACCGACATTTTCCGACTTACCACTGATCGGTGGCTTATTATTAATTGTTTTGTTTATATTTGCCTTACTAACATATTATTTATGAAACTGCCCGAAAAAATTCCGGTTTTATTTCGATGGCCTTTTATTCATAGGCGTTTATCGCTGTAGTCAAATGTAGTTGAAAATATCTCTATTGCCAGAGACCGCATCGCAGATTCCCCGAGTTACGCACTTCAGTTCGAGTGCGCACACACAGCGCGCTAAATAAAAATGTTTCTTCAATTTTCTAATAATAATTCAAATAGATAGCATGCTTGAAAGTTTTTAATTGCTCCGGGCACCCCTACGCCATCGACGGACGAATTTCAATTTGTCGAATATTTCACAATCAAACGCACTCGTCCGGCCGTCAAACGCTCCAATTTCTACTGTTTGTGTTTAAAAAACAATTTGGCCGAGCCTTTCCGAATCCCCCGTTCCCGTTATAATAATAACGATGTTGTTATTTTAGCAACGGCGCTACGAGACACATATTATATATAATCCAACAACGGCGAAACGGAACACGGTACGAACCTCGGCGCAATTTTTCACCGTCGAGATCTAGATGAAAGGTTACCAAGAAGAATCGGCCGTTGCGACCGTAAGAGAAACATATTCGTTAGCGTGTCCCCGCGCTCGAAAATGTTGAACGGTTTCTCTCTTTCCTAGATATTGATCTACGAACGGTTTGGATCGTGTCGACGGGCTTGCGCTCTCTTCATAGCACGCCCATTGTCCTACCCCCAACCTCCGACTTGTTCTGAATGATCTTCGAAAATTCGTTAGCACGATATTATGAGGCAGTGTCTAGACACGTTAATTACCTCTTCCTATTTACGCTGTTACCGTGTGCGCGTGTACCTGGCCTAGTGATTAATAGTCTAGGAAGATTACGGATGATCCTGTCGAATAACGAAGAATTTTCACCGAAGGCCTCTCTCTCTCTCTCATCCTGAAAAAAACGCCAGACGTGCAAATCCTGCGAAGGATTTACTCTGACTGAATCAAGCGCAAACTGAATGCACACTTGCTCGCGTGTTTTTCGCGTATTCAGTCCGCTTCAAATCTGCTCGGATTTATTGGTAGCAATTATTTTTCTCGACCCGCCTCGCACGCTTATGAATCCGTGCTGATACTAGTTATGTTCACTTTTACGGTATAAATTTAACATTATGTGAAATCTTTCCTACCGATGATACTGATTCAAAAAAACACTTTTTAACCATATGATAAATAATATTGTCTACAGTGCTGCTAAATGTGCATTTAGAATTTGCAGACATCGTTGCTTCATAGACAAATGATGATAATTTAGCGTAACTTTCATTTTGAAAATGATTGTTTTAATGTAAAATTGTCGACATATACAACCGATTCTAATATGATTATTATATATGTACTTTGCAGATGTTTATTAGAACAGGATGTTGAAATATAATGAAGATATATGATTATAATAAATAATAAATATATTAAGTATTGATTACAGTAAAATAATGGTTCGTTCCGATCAAAGAAAAATGAGTAATATTCGATTTAATTAGATTGAAAATTTCTCGGCGAGTCTGCTCCGATACGATAAGGCGAGGGATTAAGAATTATCGATGACGAAAATAAACCGTATTCTCTTGGGGTTGCATTCTATTTCGAGAAAGACTAAGAACACGCTGAACCGTAAACAATTAACGGTGTAATTAGTTCGGAAAAATAGAAACTTCTCGTTTCACTTTCATGCAAAATAAAAATTGTGTAAATCAATTGTAAAGATTAAGAGAAACTTAAGAAACTTAAATGAAAATGTATTTCTTCTTTTATATACCTTGTGCATGTCGTATACATATAAATAAAATAAAATCGTGCATAAAATTGTCTGTTCGCAAACAGAATAAAATCAAGCGCTCGTTTTATTGCAATGCTTAATTGATTTTAAATGTAGGTATAAATTTGACTAAAACCGGAGAATATGAATCCGTTCGTTCCCATCCGATATAAATCTTGAATTCGTTGAACCTATTTAAAATTTCTTACGCCGTCGACGAGACACGCTCACAAAGACGCGAGTCGAATGCAGATGGAAGAACTCGAAAGAAGAGCGACTACTTTTTCACGAACTTTGTTGGTCCGCGGAATGGAAATGATGGGAAGGATATTGCACGGTTTTTAATCGTTCAAGCGCAATTCGAGCCAATAAAAAAGATCTTCGGCTGGAACTGATGCGAAGATGAGAAGAGAAAAGTGTTGAAGAGATGGAAACCGATTCCGAGGGGAAGATGGAATGGACTGGAGTTTAAAGTAATTAGCAGAGAGTAATTTCGTTTTTCCTGAACTCCGTCGTTGGCATAAACAGAATTTCATTTTGACTTATCCGCGGTTTATTAGGCTCGGCGTAAAAAGTAATCCGGTTGAAGAAAATAAGTTCTCACATAACTTCTGTTGCTTATTTTCCGGAAAATTACTTTCTCCTGATTGAATTAAACGTCATCAAAAATCATGATTATAATACTGTACTGTTTTATTAAAAATGTGTTGGTTCTGACAAAATGGTAGAAAATTATTTTTAAGATGTAGGTATTTCTCTTGTAAATTTCGAAGAAAATTGTTTATCGAAGGAAGACGTTTAACTTATTTGAAATGGAATGTAGAACTATTGATTTTATAAATATACATAATAATTGATTAGTGTTTTAGTACTTAATTTAATTAATTACATTAATTAAAATACATAAAAATTAAAGTTATCGAAATAGCTATCACCTAATAATAAAACTAAAATGTTATACGACATTTAGATTTATTTATGTTCAGGAACATTTTAACAAAACCATAGAATACAAATGTAAAAGTTAACACAGCACGAATGTTCTCATCTCAGTATGTGCTAATTCTTTCAATTAATTAATTTCTGTGTTTCATACTACTCCATTCAGAGTACCCCATAATTAAAATTCGAAAAGTGCGTATCAAACAATTTTACTGACTGAATTAACTTTGTACTATAGCATACGCTTCATAGAGTTGTACATAACTATCTGTAAATGTGGGAACGATTTCCCAAATTTACATGGGAAAATCCACAATGTGAGGACATATTAAAACACTGGTAGCACGAAACAAAAGTATATCATTGAAATAAATAAATGAAGTGCACTAACATCAAAATACAAAATCACTGTCGATATTTTAAAACAAAGTATTTGCTCGGCTTGATTTTTGGACTTTGCGTATGCTCGTCCTCGTGCGCTCTCTCTTCCTTTCGTTCTCTTTTTGAAGCACTGTCTTTCGCGTCTACAACCCACAATCACATTATTATGTTTGCCTATTATCTTATGACAACAACTCAGAAGGCTCTTCGAGTTCGTTGCTCCCCTCCAATTTGTTTATTTTTCGCACGTTTTCCGGGAAAGAATAGCCTCGACTACACAGTCAGTTTGCTCCGGTCATCGACACCCTACACAAATACAATGCACGAGCTTTGTATCATCGAGTAACACGGATACTGCATCAAATTAAATGCAAGAGAAATGTGTCATGGCTAAACAGCGGATCTTTATGCAAAATACCATTTTTTTATGTGAATACAACAAACTGAAGTGAAATAGGAATTTATTGCCTTTCTTAATATGTTTAATAGGTTGAAAATAATATAACAGTATCTTTAAATTCTTATAATGTTTCTACTGTTGTAAATTACACTTTCTAATTTTTTACGCTTCGTATTTTTACTATACCTTTTTAGTACTTCCGGTTCTGAAGCGCATTTATTTTTTAACTTTGAAAAATATTAACATTAATCCTGCCTTCATTTTCAAATAGTTTTATAATGTATAATACTATATTATATGGCATTCTTATTGTTTATTGTACATTTCGCATAGAGCAACTGCTATTACGGTGCTACCACTTTTCCACTCGCATAAAAGTAGTATGCGAATTCACGTTGACTCGTGTTGGAAAGCAAGTCAATATGTGAGGTTAGACGTGCAAACAAAACAAGTGCAAGCCGAATCTGACAAAAGAACGAGTCTGCCCTTAAAGCTAGCTACAGAATATTCCAACGAAATCACACAATTCTTTGATAAAACACAATGTAAAATACTGATAAACCAAAATCGGACATTTCATATGTTACAAGCTGATAATATAACAATGCTTTACGTCGAACAATGACAATGACGAATCCTTTACACACAATGGCAGCTTTCGATTCGAATCCGAACAGGACGAGCTCGGTATTCGAGTAATCACCGAAGAAAATAGCCGGCTACTCGAATGTAAGCCGGGATGTCCGAGTAGATACCTGAATCCGGATTTCGAGACCAGGTTCGAGTTATAAGCAGTATTTCGAGTATCCAGATATCCGGCCAGCAAGAGCTCCGCCATGAACAAATATAGAGAGACCAAGAATCAGATGTACTTGTTAGCTTCCCTTTTCGTTTCGGACGATCCTCGCTATATACTATTCCATGGGTTGATCCCCTCAAAGTAATCCCGGCGGATTTCACGCTGTCTCTCCCACCACTCATAAAGGCGTACTTCGTTTACGGGGCCGGCTTAACAATTCCGATTCGCGGCTTCATATTCCGCGGATAACGAGTCGTTGTATCCTCCGTGCGATTGCAAGTCAATAAATTACAAGCGTGCCACGCACACTACATAAGTACACATTAGGGTTTGTCGGTTTTTAAAAGAAAATTATGCAATTCGGTTTTTTTTTACTGAGAAAACCGGTTTTAAATTTATACATAACACTTATATATCTTCTAGTAAATTTCTTCCATTAGCTACAAAAACTGACATTATTAAGTTATCCGGACAGATATTATCAAGATTATATAAAGATTATTCTACAGAAGATGACTGCGATGTTAAAAAAAGTTGCATTTTACAACATTTTTATGTGGGCCTGTATTGAAATTTAAAAAAAATACGTTTTTGCAACTTTTAGTATTTTTTCTACAATTTCGATCAATTGCAATTTTTGAAAAAATTCTTTTTTCACATCCTGTAGCAATCTAATTGCTCTAGCTTCCCAGAAAAAGTTCAAATCGTATAGTACAATATTAGAAAAGTTATCATCTTTTTAAGAGTGTCCGAATATCAGTGGGAGTCACTGTACAATGTACAATGGCACGCATCGCGACGCTTCTCGCAGACGTCGCGACGTTTCTCGCGCGCGAGTCTCTAGACCGCAATTCGCCGTTGATTATCTGTAATCGTCGCGAACGGGAATATAATTTCTCTTCAAACATCAGGACCGTCTTTCGACGGACATTCCACCCTGTCTCTCTCGCTTTCTCGTACCTGCGACCCTAATCCGTGCCAGCCGATCCTTTTCCTCTCTCCTGTCCGGCTGAAATCGAGTTACCTGTCGGCGTCGATCGAAGTGTACCTACCGACAATTGTGTGTCCCCAGCCTTACCTGGCTCGTTTAATGCGGCCAATGAAATTTCAAGAACGTAATTGCCACGGTAATTACATAATTGTGTAGCAGACTTTACGATCGTTCGACGGTGAATTCGTAACGAAATAATCGCCCTATAAAAGCCGGTCTCTGTAAACGCATTTACGAGCCGGCGCCGGAGGACGAAGAGTTTCTCCGTGTTGATCGGTTCTTACATTGTTCCGCAAGAGGCACGGCACCCGTTCAAACCCCGGGAACGAGGAAGTAGTTGCGCCGAGCGGATTGGTTAGGATACGATTGATTGAATTCACCTGCTTGGCAAATACGGTCCCGGCAATTTCCGGCGCGTTGTTTTTATTAAGTTGCCGCCTGTGCTGGTTTAAACTACCCCTTCCTCACCCCTTCCTCGCCCCTTCTTCACCCCTTCCTTCCGCCTTCTGAATTTCGGGTTTCGCGGTGCTATGTGCACGCAATTGTTCTCGATCCTGTTCCGTTCGATACGAGCACATCCACGGTCTTCGTCCGTTTTGGCCGAGCGGTTTCTTTGTCCGAAGAAAGCGCAAGCGGTTCGAATTCGACAAGGAGATTATACATACAGGGTGTTCACGCTAACACTAGCATTCTTCTTGCTAATAGTGAACATTAAAAAAAAATGAAAGAGGAAAAGTTATACTGTTTTCAATTTTTCAAATGGATGCTATGTATTTTTTATATCATGAAAGGTCAGAATCAAAATTTTCACAATCAAAAGTGATTGCCCTAAAATCGTGCAGCTTAGCACGGACACATTCTATTGGGTTGGCAAGAAAATAATTTCGGTATTTAAAGGTGAAATAAAACCGAATTTCTTTATTCGAACGATGAACTTTAATCGATAATATATTTTCTTATTTATTCTTTTTTACAAAAGATCATCGAACAGGAGGGGAAATATCTTATTCATTAACGTTTATTGCTTGAATAAAAAAATTTGGCTCTATTTCACCTTAAAATACCGAAATTACTTTCTTGCCAATCCAATAGAAACAAATACATTATAACGTAATCAGTTTCAGTCATATCTTTTTAACGTTGTGAATAAACTGTAGATTCTAAGACGAATAAAACACGTATAAAAACGAAACCCGATTAGTGTCTGTATCCAAAGATAAGATACTGTTTCAAAAACTTTATGCCAAAACTTACATAAAATAAAGTAGGCTATTTGTTATTTGAACCAGTATTTTGTCCATCACTTTATTCCTATTACACAGAAGCGTGCAACGAAAAGCTAAAAAGCAAAGAATCACAGCCTATCAGTCACCGAGCTTGCACGGGAATATTCTCCTAAAAACAAAGGTACAAAAGCAGTGAAAGCGAACAATAATTTTATCTGCATAGCATTCAGTGAGTGAAGTAAGTTACTCATGTCACTGCAAGAGATAATCGGTTTCCACTGGTGCGTCAAACCTGATCCGCTTTTTGATGAAAAAATACGTTTCCTTTGCGCGGGCACAATTTTATCTCTCTATTTTTTTACATTCTATATTTCAACCACCGTTTTACAGATGCAGTGAACCGGCGCACTCGGTGACATCTAACGTTTCACTGCTTGCGTCCATATTTCTCCAATCAAGTATTCGTTGTTTGAATTTTCACGGAACCGGTGCCATAGGAAGGAGGATTCAGGAATGCCGGCCGCCCGAACATTTACATCCTGCGAACGCGGCAAAGCCGTTTCGGCGATATTCGACGGCCGATTGATAGAATTCTCCAATAGCGTAATTGCTCTTTTATCGCGGCGAAAAAACTAAATCCTCAAGGTATTTGCAGAACGATTGGATTCGGTTCATCGCGCGTGTATGGATACAACCCGGAGAGGAATTCCGTCGGATTATGTCGCAAATTAAATGGATGTCCTGTGTCAACCATTTCTCCCGGTTGATCCAGATACGATGAAATAAAAATCTTTTTCCTTTCTACTCGACTACCGGGTATACGCAAACCGAGAATAGAAGCTTCTCTACTTTCCCGTCACTCGAACCACGCGATCTTTCTGCTTTGGGTAGCTAGAAGAATTGAAACACGAGAATACAGAGCTTGCTTAACGCGTTCAATTGCTCGTGGCCAACGGTTGACTTTTTTCTTTTTGCGGTTGCAATCATTCTGCGCTTTTTTACAGTCGAAATAAGTGGAAGGATTTTCTGCTGTGTATGCAAACGTTACGAAACAATTGACATTCCACCGAGGCTTCTCGAGTGTGGCAAAAGTCGTTAGTGTTACGCCGTACTCGTTAACTGTTGCTAAATATCGGTAAAAATGGTTGGTATCGGTGAAACCGTTGAATTTTAATCACTAATTTTCGGTAGCTTGTAACTGTTTATTTATGACAAGAGCGCGGATTTTATGCATTTGTAGCAGAAATAATTAGATCAAGTGGAAAGAAATAAAAACTATTACAATGATTAAGAGAAAAGAAATTGATGCAGACAATTTTTATTTTGCCTAATTATTATTTTATTATTATTATATTATTTTTAACTAATATTTATCCATTCACAAGGTTAATGCACAAATATTATTGTTAAGCACCAGATATACTCAAAAAATTAATGTTAAGTTAACTCATATGTAGTTAAATGTAATGTTACCTGAGACTACATATGAGAATACAAAAAGTTACAAATTCAATGCATAAAAATTATAACAAAATTCTTAGTCGAAATTAAAAAACCGAAACACTCAAAATTTGTTATTAAACCAATTAAGGTGTAGCACCGAGTAACCAAATATTTAGAGAATGCGAAGTAATCAATAAACAGCAGATCTTTATGCAAAATACAATTTTTTTATGTAAATTACAACAATCTAGAGTGAAATAAAAATCTATTTCCTTTTGTAATTTCGAATTGATTCCTTTCGAAAATAATATAACAGTATCTTTAAATTCTTCTAATGTTTTTACTGTTGTAAATTACACCTTCATCATTTTTGCCATAAATGCATAAAATCCGCTGTCTAGTAATCAAATTGGCGGTAAATTGTAATTTAAATTCGATTTTAAAACAATCTCTAGCTGCGTCTCATAATTATACATAAAATAATGAAGTTACATACAAGAATATTTGAAAGAGACACTTCCGCTTCACCTAACTTAAAAGACAGCCTGTCACTGCTGAAAAACCAAGACTTTCTCAGAACCAGTTCACCCACACTATCGTGACTCAAGATTCAACATGTGCCGATCAACGTTGGCAGAACAACTGAACTATTCTTAGATCACTAGGGTAAATTGTACAATGATTGGCACCCTAAGCCAAAATCGTAGTAAAAATCTTTTGATCTTTTTTTGAAATGTTTAAACGAGCTCAACTTTCTATGATTATAAGCTAATAGAGATTTTTCAGCAAAATCAAACAGTTTTACGAGTCATAAATCTTTTATTATAAAATATATTCAGTGAATAACAATCGTAAGACAAATAGTACAGTCATTGGCACATTTGCTAACAGTCATATGTGGAACTCTGTTATGAAAACTTACAACGTTGCTTTGAAATATAAATAAGAAGCAATAAAAATATGATTTTCTATACCAGGAGTTCTTAATATTTGCCGTTTAAATCAAAAGTGCCAATAATTACTGCAGTGCCAGCAATAGTACAGCTTACCATATTTAGGTAGAGCAGAAAGTTTAGTCTCTCGTATAATATTGTTATTACGCTCCACAACCACGGAATTCGTTATGGGAATATAAGATATAATGGGAAATGTAGTATATAATGAAAAAATCATGGCGTATAGGGAGACAACAGAGAACACAAAAGCAGAGCGCAACTTGCATGTCAAAACTGATTACACTGGCAGACGTAATTATTATACATACACCAGTGGCACTTCAGCATCAACGAATCCGAAGTATATCATATTACAAATATACATGCGAAACCATACTCGAAAATGTAGATTACGAATTATCCTCGGAGAGATCATCGCGTGCGAATGAAACAGTTACAAACAATAAACCGGGTATCGCATACATATATCAGGAAGGAAGGGAAACCTTTCTGATTGACATTGCAATAACGAATTATGAAACCATCGAATAAATAGGAGAGAAGTTCGAAATGTACCGATCCAACAAACGAATTAAAAAAGCTTTACTTACGGACAATATGTACATGTGCATACATTAAAACGTGTTTGAATGTACAGAAGCATTCATATTTGAAACAACATGAACAAGAACTAGTGGAGAAGTATTAAGAGCGTATGATAAAAATATTTTAAACAGCATAATTATGGAATATACATAATCACAAAAGAATGTTAGAACAACAAGCAACATGAAGCTTCTTTTTGTAATTATTGAAAATCTACTAACCTTATTTTAAATCGCAAAATCGTGGTATATCTTAACAGCTGACATTTCGGACGTAATTTCCTACCTTGTAGAGATTTTTAATCTTTCAAGTATTAATTTAACTAAGTTTTAATTTTTCAACGCAATTTCATTTCAAATAAAGTCGTGAAAAGTCATACAACTCAATATTTTGCTAATAAAAAATAGAAATCCTACGAGCATGAGATCTTTAAGTTGCCTGAAAAATCGCAAGAGACCATAGAACAAAATGTCATAAAACTTATTCTAAATGGTAAATAATTGGCTTCCATTTTCTCTTAAAAAAGTGAAATGACTTTCCGAACGACCCAATATTAATTTGATTCGGAAAGTACGTGAACAAATATGTGAATAATTGTAAAAATAACATTACTGACTTCCATCTACCCAGACCTATCCCAATGTCGAACAAGTACATTCTACTAAAACATAGATAGAACAGTGTCTATAATAACATACATCAAGAAAGTGGTCTTTGAAGGACATCGTTACCACCAAAAAATGATTCCAACTTCGGTGACCCAGCGTGCAAACGAGTATCACGGTTGCAAATGAGAGTCTGAAGGCAGACGACCGTAAGGTAAATTGAATTTTAATCGTCGGTGAATGATCGTCGATCGCCGGCGAAACGCAGGATTTCAGGACGAGCCATCTCATTGTGCCGGGGTCCTCTTTTGATCTGTTTGACCGGATCGATGTAATCGCGCGTCCTCGATACGCTTTTCCGTGGCGAACAATAAAATTGACGGGGTCGAAATAGTCTGCGTATGGGGGAGTGCGTGTGTAGGGTCCTGAGGCACGCGCATACGGCCATTACCATGGAAAATACCTTTCCATAAAACGAAGCGTGACAGCATTTCGAGTTACGGCCACGTCCGTAATAATAGTCGCCTATGGCGTAGATGTCATCTAATCCGATTGATCGAGCGCTAAAGCGCGTTATTATCGCCTTACACATTCCATACTGTGCGTCGATGCGACCCTCAGACTGGTGTTGCATACAGCATACGGGGGTTGCGTCAGGGTGCGTGAGGGTGCACGTATGTATACCAGTACCCTGGACACGGCAGTCGATCCAACGACCTTCCATCACCCTCTCCTGCCCTCGGTGTCTATCCAAGACACGTCCGCGTGCAATTCTGCCGACGATGTCCCGCCACTATGCGTCAAGAGGCTAGAGTGCCACCCGTGACACCCTGGACAATGATCGGGAGTTTTTTCGACGCTTGTTGTGGAAACATTAACCCCTCGCCTTATAATGTTCTGCCACACTCGCCGCGCAGATTCCAAACCGAATTCGAACACTTCACCGCGAATGACATACACCCCGTACGTCAATTGCTGGCCCTCCCGAATTGAGAGACACGCACAAGTGCTCTGCCAGCCCACGAAATTCGAGCAATTTTGGTGAATGTTCGCGAAAAGGGAGCTATCTCCTATTTTGAGGTTCTTTTTTAGTGTTGTGTAGGTCATCGTCCTGAATACGGGCACCTTTGCCAAGGTTTTTCTCGACAAATGAAATAAAAGCGTCCAATAATTAGTAACTGGAAGGCGAAAATTATTTCGTTTTATTAATCATACCAATAACTGAAATAATATTAATACGTATTAGTTAATGCTATTAACACTAAACTTACCACCATCGGTCAAATAACCAGTACCAGATTTTCTGATTGCTCAATTATTGAAATTATAAAGGTGCTTTCGTGGTAAATGATTAAATGAATATATTTAATAGCGCAGATATTAGAATATGAACCGTACAAAGTTCAAAAAAATTTTATCTTATTTTTATAAGGCAACATGGACCGGCTACTTTTAAAGCTCGGTAGGTTTAGTGTTAATACAGCTCGCGGAATATTCTAACACATTCTGCGCAATAAGTGCAAGCACTCTATCTAAATATTTCATAGAAATCATTTCGTGGAGCAGTTCGCTAGGGAATTGCTTTAGGTGGGTTCGCCACGCGCACCTGTCAATCAACTGCCAGCACGGGTAGTTAATAAACATAAAAATTATTCATCTCTTTTGAGTCAGAATAAGATACTATTTTCTGATATTAATATTCAGTATTGAATGCAGGTTTATAGAACATGGGACCCCTTTTCATAGCGAATTATTAATATTAGCTCTAATAAATACAATTCCGAAAGAAATAGTAAAGGAACACTTTTACTATCTTTGGTAACATTAATAGTCAGGTTGACAACAATCGTTTTTTATGTCAAAAGAATATTTCTTTATTTATCACTCATCCCTTCCCACAGAGTTTAACATTTTACACAATTTTTCAGTTAATATGGTGTATAAGCATTTTAACATTTCTCTGAAAGTCAAATAAAGCCCAAACTAGTATGCTGAAGAGAATATTAAACGAATGAAATAAAAACATTACTTAGACAACATTTCTAACAAAGCTCTATATGATCATGCACGTACTAATTAACCAAGGATATTTATTTCAAATTGAATAGTTTTTACTTAAAATTGAACTCGATCTCGCTTTTTAAATATTATACAATTTTATACTATAATTTCATACAATATGTATTCAATATTCATTTATAGTATACGATTGTAATACCGTATAAAATTTTGTTTCAACAATTTAAGCTTTAATAATGTTAAACCGTTAACGTCGCTAATTAAAAATTTAAGTTCACCTTATGTCAAATGAAATCTTTCGTTTCCCATTCGTTCCAAAAAGTATTAGGCAAAATTAGCGTTTCTAGTTAAGAGTTAATTCCGAGTTGGTGCATATGTTACCAGACAGTATTCTTGTAAGTATGATTACACAGAGTGTAATTAAACATGTGAGCATAACATCGTCGGTGAATTAAGCGGAGCCAAATAATGAAAAAAGTTGGCACGTGCACGTGTCTCATTTAACCTTGTTTCCCAGTTACAAGTATTCTTGTATTTCAATAGTCCTCATTGTAACCGTAATTCAGAAACGGGTCAGAGCCATAATACGGGACGGTTGGAACATTTCAAACTTCCATTTTCTAATTTACATTTTTAAGTTGAGCACTTCGGGAACGTGTTACGTCACACTTTTTTATAAGCATACAGAAGATATTCTTTATTTCCCCGCGACACGAGGAATTCTCGGTGATACGAACAGAATATGTAAATACTCCTTTAAATCCAAATTCCCACGCATTACCATGGAATAACAGTCGCAGAATTCGTCGGACCAGCTGCGCCTGAATTAAATTGTGTTCGGTTCAATGTCGAACGCGATTCAGAATAATATCCATGTTTCAATTAAATTTCATAAAATTCCGCTTTCTACACCCACTCTATCCTCTTTTTAACGCGAACAGGTTTGACATTCGGTACTCGTTCGCGCGGATGAAGATCAAAATATACTAGAATGAACTACGCGCTAGAAAATTGATATACTGGATTCTGGATAACAAAATGCAGGAAAACAGTAATAGTGATATCTATGCGTAAACAATAACCTTGTTTGTGTGCAACGTCAGAAAGAAATTCGAAAGAAAATTCATTATTTTACCACTTAATTATATTGTTTAACCCAATGGTATATGGACTAAATGAAATTCGATGTGGCTAAAGACACTATTGATTTTTTAATTTATCATTTGTGTAAGCTTAGCAATAAATTTTCGGACTCACGGAGTTAAAGAATATTTAGTTTCTATATAATATTTACTAACAAGACACGTGATATTTTTAATAAAATGTTTGTTTCTGTAGAAATCGTACATTGTGAAATAAAATGTTTTATTCTTGTTCGAATGGAAAAACCAATGGAAAATTGATTATGAAAATGCCCGTAGCGAAATTGTAGGAAATATTTACGCCATCAATTTTGAAAATTTCATCTTGACGAAACATGCTATAAAACTTTTATTTGTTACTTTAGTGCTCCGAGACGAGGACCGTAAATCGGTTCGAAACCCATGAAATTGATGCAATTGCTCTAAATTAGATCCTTGCTCTACAAGCCGAATGTTAAAAGTCCGAAGTAAAAATATAAAAATGTTGTCTGTGATATAAAATTCCTTGCATTTTACATATTATACAATTGCCAATTAATTCATGCAAAGTGTGTACTTTCAAACCTAATAATATTAGCAACTTAATAATAGATCACTCTAATTCGTTCAAACAATATCACTTATGTTAATATTGGAACGAAAGTTCGTAGCGTTTTTAAATTAAAACTGAAAGATAAAATTGGGATATTTATACATAGATTTGTTCAATAACATATTTTCCATTCTCTTCTATTACTTTTTGCCATTTTTTAGGTGACGTATCATGTTATTCAATAAACCTATGAATAAATATCTTAATTTTATCTTTGAATTTCGATTTAAAAGCGCTACGAACTTTCGTTCCAACCAATTTTAATTTCGTATT
This sequence comes from Lasioglossum marginatum, assembly GCA_028455795.1. Lineage (NCBI taxonomy): Eukaryota > Metazoa > Arthropoda > Insecta > Hymenoptera > Halictidae > Lasioglossum > Lasioglossum marginatum. The sequence continues at coordinate 2,956,142 of CM052275.1, forward strand.
TTCCGTTTTTAACGCCATATACTTGTGCTGGAGCACAATTTATAATTTTTCACGTGAAGGAATTAACTTGCAAATTGTTGTAAATAGTTCCAATTGTTTTAGTATGCGATGTATGCCTGGCTACATTCCCGAATTCTTTGCAAAGCAATAAACTGTGGTGTGCTAGCACTGTTAGGATTCCGAGTGGACGGTTAGGAGGTAACCATGCCAGAGTGCACCTCTGGAAAATCTGGGTCACGAGATTTCTGCTTGCAAATATCAATAAGGGTGCACACACTATTTTTAAAGAATGTATACATCTCTTTTATTGACTCGAAAATGGAGCGCTAATTAACACATTGACTGGTGCACCAATGCCCATAAAAGTCGCATAAAATCAGAATTTATTTTATAACACCACAGAAAAGCAGAAAAAGCACAACATTTTCTAGCATTCTTACACCTCGTAGATCTTGACAGATCTACTTAATAGATTGTAGTAAAAATTGTTTTTTAAGTTTGATGGAAAGATTATATCAGATTGCCATGATTGCCGTTGCTTTCAAAGTGTTAATATGCCATTAACTTTATGCAAAGCGTATAAACGCAACTGTATAAACGCATGTAGGACTTACACACACATTACACTCTCTTTGTAACGCTCTTGTTATTGTAACACACATGCAATCGTGGCAAATGTGAAGCTAAGCAAATGCATAATTAATTTCCGGCCATTAGAAACGCTTGCTTGCAGTCAGGGCAGTAGTAAACTGTACATGTATGTTATCACAACAAAATTAATTGAAAATTGTTGTAGCACTATTCACCATTTCCACTCAAATATTTGGAGCTTTAACTAGAAGTTATTTTCTTATAATTGCATTAGTTTTATTGAAAAATGAATGGCAAATTGTAGACAGTAATGGTACATTTAAATAAAAGTAGATTTTGGAAGTAATCAAAGAAGTTAAACCACGAGGTAATTAAACGATGACTGGTGTAATGGCTTGTAATCCTCAAATGATCAAAATTTTGGAATTTTTTTAACCCCACGATACCATAAACAATCTAGTATTATACATTACATAAAATGATTGGAACAGAGAAGACAACTTTTTACAAAATTTTCATAGAGTCACGAGCAAATTGATACAATACAATCTGGATTATTATCAAAATATTGATTAACGGAAATTCCGATTGTTAAAACACCAATGCAGGGAGTATTCAAATATTTAAACAGTGTACCCACGTAAATGTTTCCTTTTCGACTAATTCTTCTCTCTAACGGTAATTTAAAGTATGATGGAATTCTTTTAAGTGAATTAATGAGTTATGAATAAAATTACATTTTCAGAAAGGACTTCCAAACAGTTTTTTCTCCTGGATTATATAAACACAAACATTTATTATTAATTAACATTTTACTGTATATGGGATGAATGTATATTAAGTTTATATTATATTTATAAATCAATTATCATTTAGAACAGTGTGTAACATAACGTAATAAATAGACTGCGGATCTTTATGCAAAATAAAAATTTTCTACCTGATTTGCAACCAACTGGAGTGAGATAGACATTTATTTTCTGTCTTAATATGTTCAATGGGTTGAAAATAATACAACAGTAGTTTTAGATTCGTCTAATGTTTCTAATATTTTACCTACTCATTTTTGTTATAAATGCATAAAATCCGCTGTCTAGTAATAAATTACAATAGATACAAGAAAACCTCCGAATATTGATCGCTAAAAATAAAAGATTTCAAGCTATCGGTTGAAGCACATTGGAAATCAGAGTAGTTCCGAACTCTAACAACAGCGAAGGTAGTTCGATCCCTAAACTACCATTTGAAAGACCAAGCCTCAAATCTCGCTCTGTTACCGTCGAATTGTATTCAGTTTGTTAGATACAAGTTACACAAGTGGTCCGCAGTAGATTTCTCACTCCGAACTCGATTTTCCGAATATTTCTCAAGGGTCGAATCGATACTCATTCTATCATCGCCGGTGGCAGCGAATGCTGTACGAAATAATTAAATCGTCGTCTAGAGTGCGCCGTTGCCTTTTCGTTTGCTATTTAACACGAATTTCCGCGCGCCGGTTAAATATTAATTAATGCGTGAGTTCTGAAAGCGCGTCACCGTTCATTTTTCGATAAATATACGGGTTCCCGCCCGAATGCTTTCGAAACTGCTTGGAAACGCGAATTTTCTATTATATTGTTCGACGTTTATAATATTTATTGACGACAAGTAGAATGCTTGATGAACCGTGCGAATCGACGCGTTCGCGAGAAACTTGTACGGACGGAAGGATATTCATCGATCACTGTGCGCAATCAACGTGTTCGCGGTTGTCGAGTGTACGGGGCGAGAAATTGTCGAAGAGTGCAAGAGTTCAATTTGAAGTGGTAAACGTAGTTGATGACAACTTCGGAGGGATCCTCGAGACTCCGACGTTCTCCTAACACAAAATTAATGCCGCTGCACTACAGTTCTAAAATGTTAAATTTCTTGCAATTCGTTGTCTGCAGTTCGACATTCTCTCTATTCCCTGCATTGCTGCAGTTATATTTAATATCTGTATTTCAATTTTGATAATAATTACATTTTCTGTTATTCAATTTCGCCTAGAAATAATCGAGTTGAACTTTTATTCGTCACGTAGTATATATCACGAAGTATTTGACTATCTGATTCTTGAAAAATTGCCTATATTTAAAGTGTGATAATTTCGTAAAAAATTATTTCAATAATTCAAAAGTGAATTCAAAAATTAGACTGCTGATTTTCATACAAAATAAAAATTGTTTGCATAAATTGCCAGATATACAGAGCAACGTAGACATAACACTTCTCTTTTGAAGGATTTTAATTGGTCCAAAGTAATGCAATAACATTTTTAAATTGTTTGAATATTTTTACTGTTCTGCATTTAATCTACACTTTCTTGTCATGAATGTGTGGATATGTGTGGTGAGAATGAGAAAGAAACATAATGAGTGGGAGACAAAAATATATGAAGTGAATTTGGTAGTGTGAAATAAAGAAATAAGTTTGCATGAAGAAGGTTTGTTTGAACATTTGTCAGTCGTTGTTTAATCATCGATTGTGTGCATGTAATATGTTATGTTACATACATGGTTCGTTGGTACGTTCATTAACATATTATAATTCCATCCATTGCTTGTACACTGAATGCATAAAATCGGCAGTCTACTTATGAAAGCTACTGTAGTTGCATGAACCGGCTGACTCTACAAATAAACGAAACCGATCGGCAGATAAAAATCAGATGATCGCAATGAGATATGACTGCAAATTGCAGAACCAAAGCGGCGCATTATCGACTGTCTCGGTAGATCAAACAGTGCTTCAGCATTATGAAATAGTTTCCGCAGCACGCGTCGACGTTGTTCCAAAATCAGCAGTTACCATTATTATTATATCTGATTGTGATAATCGATGTGACACGGATGCGCGCGGCAAACGCCGATAGAAAATACGGGCCCATGATACTCTAACAGTTAATACTGGATTAAGTATTCCCCTTTTGATTGAAATCGGTTGAATCTGCAGCCGCCGCATAAATTAGCTGATCGGGGATCGTGCGCGCAAACGAAAATTATATACGATAGCGTGTTATCGTAATATGAATTTAAACTCGTTGGATATTAACGGGACAGCCCATCGAAAATTCGGTTCCGGTTAAATACGACTTAGGCATTGTGTTTATAAAGTTGTTAATTATAGACGGCGGATTAACCGAATGACAAAATGGTGGGCAAGGTAAGCAGTGGATTAGATAATTCGCCGTGTATTATAACCTATGAACGGCCCAATATTTCTGCACCTGTCCGACAGCTTCGCCACGGTGCACGAAACTAAGAAAAGGAGAGAGAGAGAGAGAGAAACAACGTTACACACCGATCCACCACTTTTATTTTCCAAACAAACGTTCAATGTTTGGGTTTGCTGAATTTTCGCAGATCCCGAAATACATCCGAAACTGTCGCTGTCATCGACAAGCACAGTCAGAGGAAAAACCTGTCGAGGGCTTTCGAATTCATCGATAAAACGGCGGGGGTGAAGGGTAGCGAGAGGGGAACGGTCAGTGCGCGCAGGATATAAATACGACAGGACACCCACTTCTAATTGAAAATGACTTAGAGCCGGTCTTCTGCAAGCGTTGGAAAACTGGTTTCAACTGCTGCGGAAGGAAAACAGCGCAGCGGCGCGGCGCGACAGACGGTCGATTCGAGTTAAAATTCAATCTGACTCCGCTGCTGCTGCCGCTGCTGCTACTACCTATGCACTGGATGCATCTGTGGAATCAGGCCGAGTCCGCACCGGTAACAAAAACTACGAAGAATCTGAAATGTTTAGTATCTCATTAGGAATTTAGTGAATTCCTAAGTGTATTCAATTTGTTCCCACCACATTCCGCTTGATCTAACGCGTTCAACCTCATGCCCGCGTTACTGCTGTTTCAATGGAATTTTAACTGTTTCGTTAATACGCCTGACGATCCCTACAATGACACTCATTTATCCAAATTGTTCCTTTCTTTCAACAATTACCTTGTAACCGGCGAATCTAGGGCATTTCAATCCTAGATGAACATATTGTAGTCGGCTCGACACTAAATATCTGGCTTGGCAATCAATGTCGCGATTGACCAATCGTTTATACCCGTATGTATATTGCCATTTACAAAAAATCTTACAATTTCGAATATTCCTCAAAATTAAAGGGTGAATATTTTAAACTATATCATTTTAAGATAGTACACTTTAAACATTATCAAAATAAAAATATAAAATTAGAAATTTAAACATTAACCACACTTGTGATATCGAGACTCGCGATGAAAATATCAGAGTCAATTATATATTTCTGTCAAATTGAAAACAAATTCTATTTTTCTGTTACGAATATTGTGCTACTCGACTAAATGTAGGCATAAGGTTTATATTTACAGACCCACAGTATGACAGTAACGAAAACCAAAACTCGTATAATTTTTACGTAGGATTTTTAAAAATTATTTGGCTCGAGCCTGCTGCAACTTATTTTTCAAAGAAATTTTGAGGAAAGGTGTAATGTACACGCTAATGTATAACACGTTTATATCATATAAATTCATTTTAACACAGATATGTGAAGATATCGATGACGTGTTTTCGCCTAATCCGTGCCCAAGTAAAAAAACTCGAAGGACACACGTATGCATCATCCGTCGCCAATGTGCTAATTTGGTTTCCTCAATGCAAAACATGAAATTACATCACGCTGTATGACGTTAGTTCAATAAATTAATATTTGGAAAAGCAACACCCTACTCCGTAATGTCCAGGTGGACGATTTCTATTGTGCATTTAGCGCGATTCCTTTTATTGTGAAGACTCCAGCGTGAAGACCGTTCAAAGAGAAAGATTCGTTGCGGTCTTAACAGTAACCAGAAACATTTCCCGGGGGAAGCGATTTACTTTCGCCGCTGAACGATCAAAAACTTCGGGGGAGGATATAATTGAAATAGACCGGTAATTGTTCGGTCAATACGCTTCAGGGTACCGCAACACGGTCGACCTTTCTCTTCATCGTCAGTCGTTCAGAGGGTTTTCATCAGCATCCGCAGACTGTACATTTCCGGGCGTGCTCGCATTGTCCCCCGTTTATCGTCGACCAAAAAAGAAGAAAAAAAAAGGAAGGGCGAGCCGAGATTTCGCCATTCTTCCCGAAGTAAAATCGACTTCTAAACGGTACTTCGGTCGAATCTACTCTCCGGCGCATTACTCATTGTTCTATCTTGACCGTCTAGGCGTCCTCCATTATCTTGCGGCATGGCCGGCGGCCGGATCCGGCAGACAACGACTACAAAGATCCGCTTTAAGGGCGATCCGTGGGCGCTGGCGAAACGAAAAATTGGTTTTCAGTTAAATTACGACAGTATCGTGATTCATGCACTACCACGAAGAAAGCGGCTCCCGGGCGGAGGGAGAGGGTTCGAAATGTAAACGGATCTTATCTCGGTCGATGAAGCACGCCGTTCGATATTCCGATACACCGCCATCGCCGCTAGCTCCAAGGGTATCGAGCCTGGCATAATGGAATTCCTCGTTATATAAATTTCGGCGCACATTTTTCTGGCACCCATCGATCTCCCCGGTCTTCCATTTTCCCGACTTTTCTCTTTTAAAGTCGATGTATGTATATGTATACTCGACGGGGCCCCGATTCTGGCCCTTCCCGACCATTTTATCCGGTGCCCCCCGTCTCATAGGCCGGTTCAAACCCCGTTCTTCAACACAGTCCTTCCCTCCCGTTTCGTTTCCCGAAAACGTTTTATTCGGTCTCCTCCGCCAGGGTTCTCTATTCCTCAAACGTTTTTCGAGGTCGAGCCGGAAGAAAACGAAATTCCATCGATAACTGCGAATCCAGCGTCGTTTCTCTAAATGATTTTATCTCGCCGAACAAAATGCTCGGAGCCGATAAAAAGGGATCCTCGTCGATTAACTTCCGCTTCGCTTTTGCCCGGCGTTCGCGACCCACCGAATGCTAGCCGATCATCTCGAATGGTACTTAGGCGAGACCTCGAGTACCCGGATATCCGCGGGGCCGAATATCTGAATGGTGACGTCAATGGTTATCTGTGATATGGTTGTTCCGATACGATCGGATGAGACCTGTAAAACGCCGATCGTATTTGGAATACGTATAGAAGAACCCGTATGTGAAAATCCTTCAAATAATCGATTTCCTTTAGTGCACTCGCGCTCGGGGTTTCTTCCGACGAATTTTTATACAGTGAACCTCTATTATTCTACCGGGGTGTTCGAAAATGTTCGAAAAATCTATTCGAGATTCATGTGGCACATGGAAGATACTGTGCGAGCAGAAAAGTCTTTGGAAATCCTGCTACCGTGATCAAAAAGTATCTGAATTTCTTGAATGTTTCGTGTTAGCTATTTTCACATATTTTATGTATTCTCATATTGGTCGCACTGTCCCTGAAACGTTTTCAAAATTGTCTTTCGTTCTTACGTAACCTCTTGTTTTGTTAATGATCGAAAGTTCTTCTGGTGATTTTTGACATGTTCAATGATAATGATCACATATCTCTTCTTGCTTGGAATTTTTCAACCAACACCATCTGCATTATAGTAGATTATCCGAATAAATCAGGAGGAAAATAGTGTTCGGATAATAGGACAGTTACTTAGTTACAATGCTAGACTAAATCCCTGATAAGGTGTACAATGAATCGTGTTGTGTGTGGACCGTCTTTGACTGAACTGTTTGCAAGTGGCATGTATCCAGGCAGTAAAGAATTCAGATATTGAAGGTTAGGATAATCGAGGTCCGACTGTACCACTTTGTGGGCACCGTTTTGAGTCGAGAGAGGCAATAAAACATAAAATGCTACGCGTTCTGAAGGCTATACCTTCAGAAGAATATAAAACGTGTCTCGAGGAATGGTCAAAATTGGCACACGTGTATTGTAGTGGAAGGGGGTGTATTACGTTGAAGGAGACGAAATAAATTTTGATAAATAAATTCATAGTTTACATTTAATCTAATCAATCCCGATCCCTTCAGATCACAGTAATAGTTCGAGAACTGTTTTAAAGACAGTAACGTCTCAATGCTTGTGAAAACTTCAAGACCCTGTTTGAATAATCGAGATTCTATCCAATCGTCAATTGAGCAAGCAAATATGTTGTGAATTATGTCATGTTTGGTCTTATTTCGATAAGAAAAATGTCACAAATATCTTAGTGAAAGTTTCATGAGAAAATAGTCAGAAATAATAAAGTTTTGTTATTGGATTAGTATTGTCCCATCGATATATCTAATCCCGTATCATGTTATTTCTCAGTGATCGAGCTTCCGGATCCTTCAGGTTATACACACTACCGTAGTGAGGATAAATATCTTATGAAGATCATGTATATCTTTTTCACATACTATATTGAGACATAACTGTAATGTCAATGTTTCTAGTCAAAAGCCGGTAAACACTGTGGATCATTTCTATTTTTTGGATAATTTTGCTGTTTGATTTATAGATGTATCATAAAAACGTATACCAAATATTTTATGCATGAAAATTTCAAGTTTGACTATCGCCGTAGACTAATAATTTTTATTATTGACATAAATATACGCTTGTGTGGAATGCTATATTGCATCCACAGGTATCTCAGTTATTTCGTCCAAAATGCCTGCGAATATTTAAATTCTTGAATGTGAACATTTGCCTTCAAGCGTTTTCGGAGAAAAGTATAGCAGAAGTCGCAACCCAACTGACGATTTTTGTTTTTAATAAGGGGTTCAAACCCCCTTTAAACATGATGAGTGTTATGAACATAACTACTGGGTTGAGACCCATGTGTTTCACAAGGACACGAAGAACAGGTAGACTAGTTGAACCGGGCGTCGATCGCTAACGCACCTAAAGCGGCATCCACAAAGTTGAAAAAATTAAAATAAATTCAAAAAGAAAATCAGAAATTGTTAATTTAACGTATGTAAAAAAATTTCATTTACCTAATAAGAAAAACACCTTAAACGCGTTTCGTTATTGCATCTGTCAAAGTTGTAAAAATTAATTAAAAAATTGTAAGTTTGTTAGGTTGATATTTCTTAAAATTCGTGAAAAATTCAAATTATTTCTTGCTACTATTATTACTATTCATATGTATGTACATTCCATCTAGGACTAGCTCAAACTATTATTAGTTTGAGTGTATTGATTTTTTCGTTAGGCAGAGTTTACTTAAATTATATTGAAAATTTAATAACAATATTGTTATATTATTAGAAGAACGAAATTATATTATTAGAACTGAAAATTAGCCTTTTATCTAAAAAAAATTTTGGTTACACGTTTAAGGATTTTTCTCCTCCATCGATTTTTTAAAATTACAGGATAATCAAAATTTGTTACTTTTTACATTATGTCGACTTTACGCCTTTCACTTTAGATGCATCGCGGATGAGTCATCGAAAAATATTGTCTTCCTCCTTTTTCATATTCCACATTCATTCGGGATGAATCATCCACAATGATCATCCAAAGCGGAAAGGTGGAGAATCACTTTTAATATCGTGATTTATGAAGAACTTGCATGACAAATTTAAGATCAGACAGAATTTTGCTTAATAATAATTGCTTAATAGTAATAATTATAATAATAAAGTTATGAACATATCAAAATCTTTATTTCAATTAATTGCAAGATGACGTCAGTAACATTCGCAGATTATACGTGAAATAAGAAAATTCAGTATATAATTGTAAATAAGACTACTAAATAAAACTAAAATATAACTACTTGCGCTTTACTCTCCCGTATAACGCGATCACGATACTTGTTTAAAAAGATTGTATACTATGCCATATTATAGTGTAATTTAAAACATTAAATACATTAGAAGGATTCAAAAATATTCTTATATTATTTTCAACCTATTAAACATGAAGAAATAAATTTCTTCTTCACTCTAGTTTGTTGTAATTCAGATAAAAAATTTATATTCTTAAAAAGATATATAAGAGATACACACAATCTTTTTTAAACAATTTTTTAATCGCGTCCAGCAGTGGATCCAGGCCCCCTGCTGGACCCCCTCCAGACCCCCTGGTGATAGGGTCAAAAAATAAAGAAAAAACAATATAAATTAAAAACTTAAGAAAAACTGAATTATACAAAAATTTTTGGTACTCGAGTTAATTTGAGTAATTGGGTAGGCTCCCAGTGTTAGCCCAAAGTTTCAAAATGAACGGTCCACCGCTGATCGCGTTATACGGGAGTCTACATTGTTTCAATTACTATTTCCAATACTTTTTATTTGAAACGTACCCAGCTCTGTGTGTGAAGTCCGTTGTAGATGCAGTTAAACCTCTCAACAATTCAAACCTCGATAACTCGAACCTGGATAGCTCGAATCTCGATAGCTCGAATCTCGATAGCTCGAATCTCGATAGCTCGAACCTCGATAACTTGAACCTCTTGAACTCAAAAACCTCTATAAAACACAGACACACACATCTTTAAAAACCTCTATAAATCAAAATAAAACTTCCGTTAACTCGAATTATTATTAAACAATTTCAGCCACACAGTCTCGTCAGGGTGCAGTGCGGCAATTCATTTATCGCAACTCTAAAAGGCGGGATTTTCTACCACTTACATATTGGAAAACGTCTACATTAAACCGATTCGATTCTTCGAATTCGGATAGTACACGCGAGAAAGGGATTATACTTCGCGACCTCGAATATTATTACAGATTCGAACTTCAACAGATTCAAAGCCAGTTTTGCACGGTGCGATGAACACTAAATTCCATCGAATAAAGTTACTGCACTTAACGTAAAGATACCTAGTCTTTTACCTTGCGGGCCGACGAGGCGTTCGATACGTTATACATACACATCGTGTATGTCTACTAACACGATCGAACCACTACGTTGTGGGAGATTAGTCCAAAAAATATACATGCTGGCGAAACGCAGTGGTACGTTCCCTGCATTTAGCGCACACACACCATTAAATGGCTAAAGGCACACGTCATTACATTCAGGTAAACTACAGTGATTCCGCCATCGTAAGTCACGCCCAACACCATGGCTTATACCGCATTAGATTCTAATGCAATGGTCACCATGTTATTGTCGTGCATACCGCCACAGATGACGTAACTTAATACGTCTTCTTTTTGCGTACGGTATTGTCGAACGACAGCGGAAACACTTGTTCCATTGCTGGAACGGCGAACGAATCGTGTGTTATGGCACACCGCGGGGAGTTGAACGTAGTAACGTGCACCGTGATTTTGCGCTAACTGCTTATGGCAACCTGGCCTCAGAACGTACCAATACGTTTCTCTTCTACGTAGTGGTCCGGTGGGCGTATGCTCCACACTTTGACGATATTAAAACTCTAAAGTAATATCCAAATACATTTTATCCATAAAATATTTCCGAAATTTAATGATCATATGCTCCGTGCATACTGGTTTTGCAATGTCGGTCTTACTCTAATAGGTCGCGACTCTTATCATTTAATCTCATCTTTTATGTGCGTTTTCCAATATGCGTGTTTAATCCCGCCTTAAGACAACGCGTTGGTATTTTTCGCAACACTAAGACAATCGCGACAACAAATTTTCGCAACACTAATTCATCACAGAGATATGGCGTTTCGCGGTATATTAGTTTATTCGCGTCATGCACTAAAAATGCAAAGTCTACTGGCGGAGAGCACTATCACTCTTTGCCATTGTCAGCGATAGTTAAGCAAATCCTATTCTAATCGAAACGAAGCGAAGCGAGATAGCTAGCGACTGGGTTTCCAAGCCCATAGGATCTACCCCGGATCCAAACGCAATGACACCATCCACCCGCCTGGACGTCGTAACGCCAGGACAGATGCGCTCCTTCGCTCAAAACGTTATTCCAAGTCGCGCGAGTATACACTCCACGAGCTGGCCGCTTTGAGTATAGGCCGAAGCCTAGTAACGCTGGCTTTAGTAGCCAGAGATGATGCCACGCGGTCAGGTGCTGCGAGGTCACCCCTTCTTGAAGAGTAGGTGCGAACCTCCACTGATCTCGTTCCAGACATTCCCTACTTCAATTTCGATTTCCACAAATGCTACGCTAGTTCAAACCGTTGTGATTCTCTCGCAACTCTAATCGAAATCGCGAATGCCTACACCGCACCCGGCAGCCGATACGACTGCGACCTGTGATACGACTGTGGATCGTTGCAGCTGGAGCATGGGCGCCTGGAATGTCGAAAGACTCGAACTCAAATGCGATCCTTTAGCTGCGCAACGCTAATTCAAAGAACAGAGGATCCAAAAGACTACTCAACATTTATTGCAAAACAATTATACAAACTTTAACCTCTTACAAAGTTATTATTGTTTAAATATTGCTTCAAGCAGCAATCAAAATGAAATGTAATCTGAATCGCGACTATTTCATTCGCAACGCTACACTCTAAACAATCTATATTGAAGTTAATGGAAATCGCGAGTATCTCTGCAACGTTAACTTTGATCTCTGTTCAAAAACGGCTATGTAATGCAACACGCGTGGTTTTTTCGCAACGCTACTGCAAATCGCGGACGTGCCCATCTCCGCTGACCGTTGGGGCGGCGAGGCCTGCCCGTGTGTAAAACTAACTACTACTACTATTTCTACAGATGAGTACAATGTATATATATCAAATGACTTCGCATCCGAAGATGCGAGGCCATTGTAGTTGCCCTCTTCAGCGATAGTTTGTCGGGGCCAATTCGGCATACAGCCTCTTCTTTTTCTTCGGCGGTCCACCAAACAACTGAAACCCTAAACATGCTCGCAGTGAAAACGATCGACGACTTCCGAGACGAAATACAAGTTTCGAGAGAAGCCGATCGTTCCACTGGTGCAATCGAGCAGGTGCGCAACGTTTCGAAACCCTAATCCGCGCGCGTTCGCGTCCGCGTTCGCGAAAAGCTACACGAGCAGGAAGAATCGGGCATGAAGCATCCATTCGAACGTCATGCCTCGTTCGACTTAGCTTCGAGATGAAACTTCGAGCTCTTCCAGTGACTGACTACCGTGCGAATCGCGGCCTACCCGAAAGAGAAAGCGGTAGCCAGACCCGGCCCCTACCTACTTAGAACGAACAGTCACACCAAGAAGGTAAGCTACCTACCTACCTAATCCTATATTTAAAAAATGGCAAAAGACAAGCTCTCCAATACATTCACAACACGATCTCCATACAGACGCCAGGGTGCAACATCCTAACACCTAGAGAGAACGTCCCGGGACGCCTCCGACACCCTAACGTTCGAATCACAAGCACACTCTAAGGTACGTACCAATTCTTCTGAAATCGACTGATAATGGCAGTGATCATTGCGGGATAAATCGAAATAGCAGCTGTATTGGACACTGTTTTTAGTGAATTGAAAAATCTAAGCGCGCACACATTCCACGAGAATCTATGTAGCATGTCACAGATCAACAGGAATATGTGCTACTGAATCTAGTTTAAAAAATCGACGCAATTCCACTGCCTATCAAAACACAAACACAAGTGGAACATACGTCGTGCACGATACACTTAACCATTGTCAGTCGCCACATATATGATTAAAATACAATATTCCATGTGCCCGTTGCTCTCACCCTCCCGAGTTGCGCCTGGGCACGCGAGAGGATTCGAGCAACGAACAGGGAATCTGAATATCCTGAAAATCCTAACTAAAAGAATCCGTTAGATTTTATACGGGCTAATGTTTATGTATTCTTGCAAAATGGCTCTACTTTCAATTCAAAATTTCATCTCAATTTACAAATCAAATATTTAATTATTGAAAGGCTAATAAAAATTTAATTGTCGAGCAAAAAAAGGCAAAGCAAGATTTTAATAAAGATTTATTGATTTATTTATTCTGAAGCTTCATGAAAATATGTAGAAACCCTCGGATGATCCTTTCGACAAAGCAAAGTTTCGAAATAATGGAATAGTACTTTACTAAATGTAAAGTACTTGTGAAATTAATATAGCTTAAATTGATATGCGTATTTGCTTTGTTTCAAGATTCTATCCGTCGCGAATCGTCTTTTTGTACGTGGTATTATCTAATACTTCCAGGCAAATCAAACTAATTTTAGAATATAAATGATTAGAGCTCGATGATAAAAAGCGTCTCTAGTAATTATATGTATACCATCGTTACGGAATCTTATCTTTTAGCAAATTGGAAATTCTATTATCGAAAGTTCTATATTTACAAAAAAACGACGTACAAAAAGACCCTACCTAGCTAGGAAACAGATTACTACCAGCGGAAACGACAGGCGTTTCACTGGTCACTGTACTCATCAAAATCTACTAATGAAATCTAGCAATAAAAAAAGACAGTTGTTTGTGCACTTACTACTTGTTGGGGGAAGAGAAAACTACATTAGAGTCCTGGAATCAAAAGAAGAAACATGATATTAAAAAATTGATTCGTACTATACCATCGGGATATAAAGAGTCTATTTAAACGATTTTCGAAATAAAAATAGCAAAGAGATGGAGATTTATTAATATAATATAATATAGAAAATTTATTTAACTTGTGTAAGCTATACAATTTCTTATTATTACTTTGAAAAGAAAATGTTCAATAACAAAGATTAATTGTGAAGATATCTTGGTACTTACATTCTCTCCCTCTTGAAGAAAGCACGACACGTTGCCCTCGATCTCAGCTATCGATGTCGTCTTTCAGTCAGAGACTAAATCCGAATTAATAATAAATAAATAATTCAATTTGAATGTAAAATCAAAATTAATTTTAACGGAAATTAAATAAACTCGATTTCTATCGCGCAACACGAATTCAAATACAATAGATCGTCACGACAATGGAGTAAATCCGAATTAATGGAAAATGAATAGTCCAGGTTCAATATTTATTAATTTTTCATTAATAGTTTGAAAAAAGATGTTTAATAACGGTATAATTGAAAAGATAATAGGTGCTCACGACGCTCACGTCCTCTTCTGCTACAAGAAAATACGCCATGACACTACGACACGCTTTCGATTATCGAAAGCATAGACTAGTATCGATCTGGGCTATCATTCGATTGGTGGATTCTTTTCCCGGGCAATATGTAGCAGAAAAAATAAATTCATTAATGTCAATTTACAAACCGTCAGCAACGAAATCCGAATTAATAATAAATAAATTATTCCATTTTACTATATAATCAAAATTATATAGGAAATTAAATAAACTCGATTTCTATTGCACGACACGAATTCAAATACAACTGATCGTCACGACACGAATTCAAGCACAATTAATCGTCACGACACAGAAGTAAATCCGAATTAATAAGAAATAAATAATTCAAACTGAATATTTATTAGTTGTTCATTAATGGTATTAAGAAAAATGTTCAATAACACAGTATAATTGGAAATACATAAGTTGTACTCACGCTCACATCCTCTCCTGCTACAAGAAAGTACGCCATGACACTACGACACGCTTTCGATTATCGAAAGCATAGAGTAGTATCGATCTCGACTATCATTCGATCGATGGATTCTTTTCCCGAGGAATCTGTAACAGAAAGAACAAATTCATTAATTTCAATTGAGAAACAGTCAGAGACTAAATCTGAATAAATAATAAATAAATAATTCAATTTGAATAGAAAGTCAAAATTAATTTGAACGAAAATTAAATAAACTTGATTTCTATCGTACACGACACGAATTCAAATACAATTGATTGTCACGACACAAGAGTAAATTATCGCGAGAAGGCAATACGATTCGAGAATAAATTTAAATCAATGAAAAATAAATAACTCGCTTTAACACAAGATTAATTTTTAACAAATTAAGGTAAATGATCTTGATTTCTATCGAATGATGAAACATGGAAATGGTACTCACCATTTAAGTAACGGCTCCTGCTTTGCGTCGTATGTTTTCTGCGTCTCAGTCACAAACGACGCGGATGACAGGAGGTTAGAAGGGTGGCTCGAAGAAAACGGAACGCACGTACGCGTATTTACGTCCGATCACTTCGACTTTCTTGATTGTAATGAACCGACGTCCTTGCGGTCCTTGCGTCCGATTGTTGACGACTGTTAACGATGATATGCATCAAGTTTTCGGCCGGGCAGTCCGTGTTTACATGTGCTGTCCTTGTCTACGTTCGCACCATCGACGCGGTCACAAAAAGAATAATAGATATATATCTATGTTACAGCTACAGACCGAGCAAAAAGCGAAGAGGGAGTCGATACAATAACTGCGTGCGGTTCTCAGAATCGTTTTTATCATGTCATAAAAAATTTCATTCTTGAAATATCCGAAGAAAGAGAGAGAGGGGATAACCACCGACAAAATACTATTAGACTGCCTTATGGGACAATTCGTAACCTCCCAAAAATTTTAATTTTTACAAACAATTTTTTATCTTTTATTCGCGGTTCGAAATGTCTATTCCAATAAAAATTTTCCCATCTCTGCTCCTACAATTATATTATATTAATTTATCCATATGATTCTCTCTCGAACTATTCTTTATTCGGAATATGTCAGATAAAGAGTCACAAACTGTCACAATGATCGATTCTTCGAACGTATGTATAAACGTATACATACGAATGTATAAAAAAAGGGTAAGGATATAATGCTCGTTTTTACGAAATATTTTTAAATTACAAATTGAGGCATCTCATAAAATTGGAAGCAGGAGTTCTTGATTTTTCTAAATTTTACTCTATACAATATCTCTAGGAATTTTTTGTCATTGATATTAGTTTTGTTTGTGCCGGCGTCGGTATGCCGTGTCAGCAATTTTGAAATTATCTTAGGAATTATCTTGTGACGTCACATTTCTACTGATCTTTTCTTCACTGGATTCTCGGCTTTCCTACACACACACTATACCTATGACAGGTCTATTAGTACATATAGTATATGGTCTAAGAGTCGATGAGCATAACTTATACATCTATGGAAAATGTGACGTCAAAAAATTCAGTTCATCTTTTCTTCAAGGAAAATTATCTGTGCCGTGTGTATACTAGTGTATAATATACACACGTTCGTCGGAGAATGTAACATTTTATGCCTTTATTCGCCTTCTCACCGACGAGAATCTCATCAGTGGCCTTCTGTTTATTACTCTAGCCAGAATATATTCTAGAGAGCGTATGAAAACACCGAATTATTTGAATAACGATCTCCCGTAAGGCTGGCAGTCTTTAACAGTATTTGGTCGGTGCCGGTACTTCTGGTTTTCTTTGTTACGTGCCTCTCGCGTGTAGCCTCAGGATGCGTCGATCAGGGTCGATCTCCCGCATCGATAGATGGCGCTGGTGTCGAGCGATCGCATTGCGTTGGTGTGCGCCGCCATGGACCCGTTACTTGGAACGCGGTTGTCGTGGGGTACGCTTGTTTACGTCTAAGAAAGTGCTCGTTTCAGTTAGTATCTGCTATCAGTGGGTTTGTTTCACGTGGATAATCGTTGCACCGGGACGTCAAACTTCTGTGGGATTGATCCAGCTCGTTCACATACCAATCAGGATATACGGGAGATGAGAAAATTCGATCTCAGTGGTCTGCACAGTGTACAACGTCTCCAGCCAGTGTCTTTTCTTCAAAGTTAAGTTCATTTGTAAAGTGAGTGCAGATAATGAGTGCAGTGGAACATTGTAGTATCAGTTTCCTGCAGTTGTTGATCCCCATCGATTCACGAAGAGCTTACGGTGAGAACTTGTTGGAATTATATTATTCGAAGCAACAAGCTTCGTTTGAAGATTTAGTCGGCATTAAATAAACCATTAAATGAACCTTTAGGTATCTTTAGACTTTAGAACCTTAAAGATACCTTTTAAGTTTATAGTTTTGGGTTGAGGAAACTGTGAGAATTTCATATTTTTTGACTAGAGTGGACAATCTGTATATCAATCAGTGCATCAGTGATAGATGTTGTGCAAAAAGATATTTTAAAGCAGGCAAATGTTGCAATTAAACAAATAATAATTCTTTATATGGTTGATATAATATTACATTATATCTATTTTGATATATTTGAATATGTATATCATATTATTTTTGACAACAATGGACAAGCCAAATATTTTTAAGCAGACAATCAATGTTATAAAACATATGTTCGTTCAAATACTAATTTTTTGACATTTCGTAGTTATTCATTATTCAACCATATAAATCTATATATGGTTGATATAATATTATATGATATTTGTTTGGCTATATTTGAATATATATTTGTACGGTTGATATATAGACTTATATGATTAAATCATAAATAATGTACGATTCCGAAATTTTAAAAAATCATGTAAACAAACATCTGTTTTATGACAATGTTCGCTTGCTTGAAAAATATTTTTTCTTCCAAATTTTCTGAAGTCGTTGAAAAATAATGTTTTGGGATTTAGTATTGGGTAAGTCATCCTGTATATTAGTAAATATACTATACATAGTATACGTAGCATGTACTATTCAAGCGCATATCAATTTTTACTCGGTTGTCGGCAGCACTAGCTCATACATCATAAAATCTAATTTCGTTGTGAAGGGACACTTGATTTTTTGAATTTTCCTCCCTAATCAAATAATCGAAGTCTCGATGCATCATATGCACATATACGTGAGATTTATCGTCAGAAATCGTACCATACTTCATATGATCCATAAGAACGCATTTTTATTCAAATGTTGGCAATTAAAACTTTTATTATGTATATAAAATTAAGAGGATTGGAAATAGTTTGTCTATATACACAACGTTAAAAAATTTAGAAAAACATGACCTGTACAAATTCATATTATATACTTTATAGAAAAAGTATTTCATTTTCAAAGTCTTGAAGATTTATTTTTAATAATTCCCGTTCCACAAATGTGAATTATCCAGACGGGGATGAATTTCTTTTTAATCTAATATGATACAGCTGAAGCAGAATCATTACTTAATCGAATTACATCGAATAATTAATTGGTTCTGCGATATTTCTAACCGCGTCACACTAAAGTTAGAGCTCTCGCAAACGTAACGATTACGTTCCGAAACAAATATTTTTTCTTAGAACTCTTAGAAGGGAAACTAGAAACCGTGTAACTCGAGTAGTGTGTTATTAAGGGTTTTCTGCACTCTATAATTTAGACACGCCAAGATATTTATCGTAGCATATCGATAAGAACACAAGTAAATCACCGATCCCTCCGCATCCACCATAGAATTCAGAAAAACAATATGGTTCTTTTGGAACGGTCGCCGGCGGTTTTTCATGCAGTCGCAAGATGCTAGATGGCAACATCCTTCAAACTTTCGTACTTTGAAAGTTTCATGAATGTCCCCTGCATACTTAACGGATACATTTTACGAACTTGAAACTTCCCGAATATAAAGATAGCGTCATAAACATCGATTTTTTGAAGTTCAATCGCTCGAAGAGAAGAGAGTTCTCCTTTTGTGGAGCGCGCGCGCGTATCAAGGTTCTCTCCCGCAGAAAAAGCTGAAACGTAAGGAAAGTGATACCGACAGGACAATCGGTGGTATCAGCGGCGGTGATAGAATTTCAGGTTTGCGGAGTGTCCGTTTCGAAATTTATTGGCTGAATGTGCAAACGCGCGTCGGCCTCGAAAAAACATACACAGGCGAAAAGGAATAATCAACGAGAACGGAATTGCATTTCGCGTACGGTTATTCCAGCGCTATTTTTCTTTACGTTCTTTGCCTGTCATTCGGACGCGTAGATCCGTATACTCCGCAAACGGAGACAGATGTCGCTTTGTAACTGTACGTTCACCTATTGGCGAATTTATTGACTTTTTATCGAGCACTCGTTGAACTCGTGACGTATTCTTCTATTATGTATCACTCCATTTTATTGGCCACAACGGCTTTTCATGTTACAGATTTCTCCTGATTGTGCCACCAAATCTATCCGCCGTCGCTGTAATTTTCGATCATCTCGAACCTTACGTCAACAAATGGCTACCCGAGCTTCCAACGTACCCTTTCGATCTTTTATATGCTCGTGTTGGATCACCGGAGAGATCCCTAATCTTTGGGATATATATATGTATATATATATATATATATATATATATATTTGGTGGCACAATCAGGAGAAATCTGTAACATGAAAAGCCGTTGTGGCCAATAAAATGGCCTACACAAAATGGCCAATAACATTCAACGTTGATTTACGTTGATTTACATTCAAAGTATAAATATATGCGAAGGGCTCAAGTCCAATTCTCTCATATCAATTTATTTGAACCATAACGGTTTAGTTTATTTTTTTTTTTACTTGAGTTTATGTGTGATTCATCTGTCAACAAATTGTGTATTTTACCACGTTTTTATTAACTCGCTTTCTTGTCTGTCTGTTCGTCTAAAAAGCAAAAAATAATTATTTAAATGAAAAAAATTTTTTAATATACCACGTTTTTAAGACGGACTAAAAAGTATAAAATAATTTTTCCTAGCTCCATACAGATCTGAAAATTTGTGATCAGTCCTGAAAATTTGTGATTGTGAATTTTTAATAGTTATGAAAATACTTGTAAGATTTAAAACGGAAAACGTGGGGTTATACTTTCTAGTCCGTCTTAAAAACGTGGTATATTAAAAATTGTTTTTATTTAAATAATTTCCAATCCTTTACATACATTGGTATTTTACTTAATTATCTCAATTTTTAGACTGAAGCACTGATTGATTTTTGAACACAACGGACTTAATTGTTTTCAAGATCAAGATTTATTCAATAAATCGCTTTGATTTTATCCAACGTTTATGGTAAGATGACGGTCAATTTGTTAATAATATCAATGTTTTTGACTTGACTCGCAAATGAGCAGTGATAATCTATGTTATTGCAGTATTATATCAAATTACAATTGCATTAATACATGAATATTGGACAGTTTTAATGCTGAATAACATACAACAACAATTTCGATAACATCCTTCCATTAATAATGATATTAAAAGTTGTCTAATTATTCACTTTTCTAGTAGACTACTTCTTCTTAAATTAGTCATTGTTTTTGCTATTCTTACGAACAAATTAAGACTAGGATTTTGCTTGTTTAGTGTAAAAATAAATTTAAAAAGCAGTATAATTGTTTGTAATAATGAGAGAACTGGTCACTGATCACAAAATGGGAATATTTCATGGTAGATTTTATGGTAAAGTTGAGTATCTTTTTAAAAAATTAATGTATTCATTTTAATTTGTATGCAGAGGACGATATTTAGTATTTTCGTATTTTAGTATTTTTGATATACATTTTTGCCTATACATTTTACATAAACTTTACTTAACATACTTTACCTTACATAAATTTTACATAAATTTTACAAAAATTCTAACTATAGAGGATCAAACAACTGTGCATTAATCTCAGATGTGTTGCTCTTAGTTGTCTCCAGATTGTTTGTTATTTCAGTAAAAGTTAACTACGATGTTAACTATATTATTTCAAGCATTGTTCAAATATTTTTGTTATATTATTTATAGCTTTTCCGTGTGGCGAAGGTTCGGGGATTTCATTTGTTGGTTGACATGCAGTTTCGCTTGTAGCTTGATCGATCAATTCGTTACCTGTTATTCCCCGGTGGGATTGTAACCATACAATAGCGACACAGTTGCTACTATTTTCCAATTCGGTGTAACATTTTCGTATTGGTTCGATTAAATGATCCGTAGTATTTTTATTTTCAATATGAAACTTGTGACAATGCTACAAATGTTGAGCCACTGCAAATAATAATCTTCCTGGTTCGGCATATTTAAATTGTTTTTAATGTGAGGTATTTCGATTATTATTCTATAATTCTATAAGATGAAAGTTTCATCCGGATGGTATTGCAATTCGATTTCATATACAACCTTGGCCGTGTTCGATTTAAATCCATCGAATTCGTCCGCCATTATCGAAATTATAATGCGGCCCCTTCGAATTTCAGGAGTCGTGGAATTACGCATTGTTCACGGATTTTAATTATTCCCGTAGTAGGACGTGAAATCTTTTTACACGGTTAATAGATTAAAAATCCGCGGAATGAAGCACAGGATAACGATTTTGCTTCTTGTATGACCGTAACTTTTTATCGCTTTTTTGTGCCAGCCCCGCTGTAATTTTATATCACTAATTCAGAAGTCCGATGTACCATAGACCGCGGTATTTAAAAAGCTGTGAATATTAATATAAATTAATCGTGGCTAACGAATTTCGTGTTTAACGACCGACGGTTCTTCGAGTACCGAATCGAGAGAATCGTGCGTTTCGACGTATTTATTCATAGAGTGGAATTAAGCAGTTGGTTTTGTGCTTTCGGATTCATTTTTCACGTTTAAATTATCGACGAAAATTGCATTATTAAAGGTTTCCTGCGACGAGGCTACGTCAGCGAGCTTTTTAAACAATACCTACTCCTCTAAATGTAAAATCGCTATCGGGTGGAATCGGGACCAAAGAAAATGCTGAATGCGCTCCGATAAATTGCGACTGTCGTATTGATTTTGCAATACGTATAAAATGAAATTCAAAAAATATAACAAACTATCGTTCGGGATATTGTTCCGGAGTAGCGCGAGATAGTCTAACGAAATATATGTTTTGTTATAATATGATTATATCACATATAACAAACGTTATCGATCTTTAACCAATTTAGACCTATCGTGTTCGGTGCAACTCATTAAATGAAAAAATTAATTTAATTTAACTACCGAAAATACACCCGTCTACTATACTATATTTAGAATAGATGGTTCCATCAATCCTTAAATGAATTTATTATTTCAAACGTCCTCGACACGTCAATTATAATAAAAATTGCATAAGAGTTCTAACCGAATTAGCTTCAAGTCATCTTTTGCTTCAGAATATCACGCGAATAGTCAACACGTAAATATCTTTGATAATTGAAAAGATTTACTTATTTAAAAAAAATGTTCGTGGGATATAAAACAATTTCCGGTAGAATAGGGGTCTCCCTGAATAAAAAAATTGAACAGCCACGATTGAGAAATAAAAACAAGTATCGGTGTAGAAGTTTTCGACGAGTAAGACATTCCGACGGATTGAATATTTCAACCGAGGGTTGTTCCTTGCCCCGACCCCTTAAACGACTTTTGGGCAAAGGTGAAACACGGAATCGATGCCTACTGCGAGCGGTTCTTTTGTAAGAAAGGAAAAGAATCGACCGACGCGACGGATTGTTGGTTTGCCGGACGGCTGGTCCACCAGGTGCGCCGTACCCGGCTGGTCGAAAATTCTTTTTCCCGAAACCTAATATCCGAAAGTGACCGTCGCGTCGCCTATAGGCCCACCTGACGAAATGGACCCTTCTCGACCACGCTTGTAAACCGAAAAATCGGCATAATACGAAAGCTCTGTGCGTGCAGAGGCGCGAGGACGACGATCATTGTGCACAGCTTCGGCCATAAATCATTGCACTCGGTTCTCTGTATTTTTCTTTTCCGAAGTTACAAAGCACCTTTAACACCCCATTGACGTTTAGCACCGTCTATCGCGGCACTTAAATTCCACTTTTGCAGAAATGTTTGTTGTAAGAGCTGTTCTTCGACTGTTGAATTTGTACAGCTGGTGTGTAAAATGTATTCGTGCACCTTTTAACAACGAATAACTTTTTAAAAATTGGACTTGGGTTCTCTGAGCTGTTAGAAGGATTGGTTTACCAGGTAATATGCAAATAATATTTTTCTTTCGTGAATAGGTTATTGGTCAGCATTGCAAAGAAAAAAGTAACGTCATCATTTTTAACTTTTTATCCGTGTCTGTAATAAAAATTTAAAAGCTGCCATTACCAAAAAATTAAACCGAGCTACATCCGTTCATGGTTGAGTTGGTGCATACGAGGCAATCCGTCTGAATTCCAAAATTTTTTGTCGCATTAATTTCACCACTTGCAGTTTCACATTACCGTGCAATAGGATTACATTCCTCTGATTCGTAAGAGTTGCTCTTTCCTTCCATTTAATTCTACTTATTTATCTACCGCTGTGGTTCTTAACCGGTGTTCCGCGAAATTCCGCGAAATATATTAAATATATCTAATGATATTAAATATATTTAATAATATATTTTTTAAAATATAATTTATTTCTACGCGGGATGTTTTTATTTGTTTTTTGGATCATTAATTTTGGTGTTCCGCAAATTTTTCATATGATTAAAGTGTTCCCTGACTTCAAAAAGGTTAAGAACCACTGGTCTACCGTAACAATTTCGGAAAAATGTTTTATGAAATAGTCGCTATACATAGATTTGTATTAACTAAAATGTTTTATGATTTGTGCGATGCTCTATTTAAAATCCATGAAATCAATCAGTGCATGAATGAGATAAACAAATATCAGTGAGCTGTTTATGCTTAAGGAATGTGAGATTGAGTTCGTGTTATATAAACGAATGTCACGTACGTTTATTTATAATTAGCTGCATGACTCGAATGCTAAATGAAGTACAGTTTCTCTCTCTATAATAAATCTTTTGCTAAATAAAGCACAGTTTCTCTCTCTATAATAAATCTGCTGCTAAATGACGAACGTGATTATTAAGCCATATTAGAATCTTTATGACAAAACTGGTAGAAATTCATAATGATGAAAAATGATAGATCCAACATTATTTAATTTTTCATAAAAACATTTTGTATGTACAAGTGTAGGTAATTATACGTTTAGAGTTGTGCAAGAAAGGGGCAATTGTTATGCTATATTTATTATCAGACTGCGGATCTTTATGCAAAATAAAAATTGTCTGCATTGATTACAAGAAATAGAAACCAAATTGAATGTTATTTCTTCCCTCACACACACATACACACACACAATGCTTTTAATAAATGAGAAATCATATGTTGACATTTTCAATTTTAAAAATTTTTCAACAATTTTGAATTTTATCTACTCAATTTTGCTATAATTGCATAAAGACCCGTAGTCTATTTATTATGTATAGTATCCATTATTCTATTTCTTAGGGATTTTACGTATCTTTTGCTAAGACATTATTGCGATAAATTAATAAAACACTTTCGAGAAGAACCAAAATTTTATTCAGAATACAGCGAAGAGAAAAAATGTATCAACACCATTTTAAACAGCATAACTCTTTAAAAATTGGACCAAATGACTCGAGTGTTTTTGAGAAGTTAGATGGATCAGTTTATCAGAAGAGCTGTAACTTTGGAAAAAATTTCAATTGGTAAAAGTTGATTTTCACAACTTTCCTGGGTCAGTATTAAAAATTTAAAAAATGTGTTTTATAGACTCAAATAAATTATATGTATACATGCTCAAAATTTCATCGATATTAGTACATTTAGATTCTATTAGAAATCTCCATAACAAAATAGAGTCGTTATTATAATGGAAGGGGGATTAATAATTGTAAAATGCAGAACATTAAATCCATCATTCTGACGTCAGTTCTAGTGGTATTTGACTTAAATTAGTCAGAAGAATTATGTGTAGTAACCGCAAATTGGGGTGTAAATCGAATAACTAACCGAGTATTCGGATACTTAAGATTCCGACATTCGAAAATTCGAACAGCAGTAAGAGCGCTAATCAAGAGTGATCTGGTGTAAGCTAAGCGAGAGTTAACGCAATAAACGTCCACCACCACTCATTAATTCTTCAGCACCCCTTCGTTTATTACACGAGCCTTCGTAATTCCAGAGGGAGAAGACCGATACGTTCTTGTGACCGCGTTGGCATGTTTTAAATTCCTTTGTGTATCTGAAATCGTAAAAGTTTAAGCCGAGTCTCTTTACAGCCTGCGAACGACACACGTTGCCGTGGCCAGTATTTTCCATGCTTGTATGTATTGCTGATGGTTTCGTTTCTTTGCAAACAGAAATATATGGGAAATTAAATTATTAGAACGTTTCGCCGTCATGCAATCCCCGTTAACGCTCGTTAACCGGTGTTTGTGAAGCTCGCCAGTTTTTTAACGAAATTAAAACATTTACAAGCTGTAATACGAACGGATTTCACTCTTTATTTAAAGTGGTGAATTTGAAAAATCGGTTTACAAAGAGTGAAAATAAATAATGAAATTTATATCAGGGAATTGTAAGGAAATCCGTAGCAAAACCAGGAATATAATTCTTTCTACGTTATTACGGTCATTAGCATTTCATTAATATTCTTTTCGGTTCATTAAAGAAGAAAATTGTAACACTATATTTCTGAAATAAAAATTCCCATAAAAATGTATTAATAAATCATAATTTATTTTTATACGTGATTGGATACTTCAGTATTATATTTTCCATTTTTCCACAGTTTAAGGGTAGTTCGTATTTTGTTACATTTATTGTTCCACTAGCCAGGAAAATCTGACATTGCTGTCAATTATACACCTCTTTCAATATCGCGTTGAGTCACGTTCAAAAGCTTTTTCACACTTTGTTGAGGGCACAACTGCGCTTTATTAATTGTGCCGGAAGTCGCGGTGTAGGTGCATATTTCAAAGGTGCACAGAGAGTTTTTTAAAATCATTGCTTCAATATTAACTTTGACAAAAAAAAGAAACAAAAATGTTTAGCTTTATTTAAATGGACAGCGTTTGTAATCGTTAAAAAAGTATAGACACTATTTTGTGATAGTTCGACCCCAGTTTTGGAAAAAAGTATTGGGTCAAAGTTTACATTGACAAATTTTCGGAAAAGTGGAATAACAATTTATAAACAGAACGTATCAAAAGTTAATATAACAGATTAATATTTTCAGAAACTGTTTGCACGTTTAATTTTCCTTTATACGATCGGTTTTGAATCAATTTTTGTTTGATGGAATAATTTAAAAAATATGGAGGGAATTATTTTTTCATCATTTTAAAAATAATGTAGTGTATAAATTTCGCTTTAGCTGAACGGTTGTTTATTATTTACTTCAATATTTAGCATTTCAATGTTAATTCAATATTTATACGAGTTCCAAATTTTTGAATCTGCAATTTTTGAGACTGTATACATACATGTGCAATTACTCGATAAATTTATTTTTTTGGATATATGCATATTATAATAAAAATCGCTAAGTTCTGAATAAATACATTCTTGCTATTTTTATCGAATAATACAAAATAGTTCCTTTTAGTGTCCCGTAGATCTAATGTTAAATAAATATATTAAACTGTAAGATAATCGGAGAGATTGAAGTAACAAACATTCTACGAATTTTGACAAATAAAGGTGTTACATTGTAATGGTCCCCTGTTACACAGTAATCAACTAAATTATTCATGAACGAACCGACTGCGCATCGAAGCGTTTTTAATTTCTTTACTTGTTGTAACATAAATAGGAAATCCGAACAACTTTTTCACACCACTGCATGGAGATCCAGGGCGCAGATCGGAACAATTTAAGTCGGGAACGTGAGATCCTAGCTAATGTTTCCAAACGCTTCGATGGAAGTTTACCGTTCAGGAACTTCCAAACTTTCTTTCAAGCTGTAAAATCTGATGGTTAAAGTTGACTTTGACCATCCGACGCGAGAGACCAGATACGCTACTTTCTAATGATTTTAAATATCGATAGCGATTCAAATGGTACTGCCGATAAAATACGTTCCGCTCAGAAGTGCTGTAATGAGATAAGAATTCGACCGATGCAAATTAGTGGAATCTGTACAGAGCTGGATCAAAGATCATGAACAAGCATCTGAAATATAATTCGAGATATTAAATACTGTATATACATTTAATTGAATTCATATAAAATTTCAAATTAAAGGGGTAATTCAAATTAAAAATTAAATTACTAATATAAACTAATATAATCATTTTATCTATATTTTAAAAAATATATTTATAATTTTTTATAATATATTATATTGTACTTATAATTCAATTTTCTTATACATACATAATATATAATTATCTGAATACAGAAAGATAAGTTGTTTAAAATTTTAAACTTTCAAACAAGACATAGAAGAAAACTTGTTTAAATACTATTACAAGAACTTAACAGATACAATGCTTAACATAAAAATGAAGTGGACTATTCATCACTTACAATACTTAATATTGTGTCCAACATTGAGGTTTTAATTTGTAAACACATGTAATAAAGCATAAACTGTTTTGTGTAAGGTGAATTAGTAGGTAAGAATCGAGTACGAATGGTTCTCAGTTAAAGTGCTCATCAATTAAAGTTGTAAATTACACGCAGCATGTTTACACTTGCAAATTACATTACATTCAAGTCGTGTTGCATCGATTCACGTCTGCTTTACGCGTTACGTTACCCGAATGTGAATCCAGTCTAATTAATTTAACCCTTTTAGGCCCCATGTTGGGGCAGACTCGACATCCAATTTTATGCCAATTACTACTCAATGTTACCATCTCAATACTTCTCAAGTGTAATAAATAAATTAGTGGATTGTCCAACCCTCACGCTTTGTTCACCAAATACATATTACAACTTCTATTGTATGAAACTGCTCGTATACTTCCTAGACTGAATAAATGCGACAGTTTAATTGTGGATTTTTATGCAACATAAAAATTGTGCGCATTATTTTCAAGCTGCAAGAGCTACATAGACACGAATTTTGTTTCTTAACAGTTTACCTATCGGAAGTCTATTAATAGGATTTTCAATAATTGTGCTGTACCACAAGAAAGCATAGAAATGAAATGAAACTATTAGATCACGTTATTGAGGGTGACTGGTTAGTTCACACTGAAAATTGCTATTGCTATTGAAGGTTCCATTAAAAAGTGTTTAGCCATGTACCATAGATTTTTCAAAATTATGCAATAATCACCGGTCGGTAAAGAGTTAATAATTGTAATAAGCTGGAAATAATGTATATAACCGTATATTTCAATTCTTTAAATGTTTTTACGTTGTTGCATTATTTATTTTTGCTATAAATGCATAAAATCCGCAGTCTAGCGACAGCTCTAAAGGCTTAAAGGGTGTGTTGTCCAAAGAAAGGGAAATTTACTTTTTCGAACCCAATTCAAGAGATAAGAGATAGACGAATAAAATGACATCAATGCAATTCGAACATTTCGGGCCACAAGGAGGATGAAGTTGAAGGGACGCGTCCAACGGGAAAATAATGTGAAAATTTCAATGGGACTCGCACGACTCGAAGCCGCTTTTCCCGCGCCGGTGTGACGCCCAACAACCATATTTTTCACTTTCCACACCGCCGATTAATTTTTTTGCTCTCGAGGCTCACCTTCCCCGCAAGGGTTCCTAACGTTACGGTTTTTTTCGACCGGAACTCTTTACCAGAAGCGACCAACCGCTTTTCGCGACGCCAGATTTCCTCGATTGCTCGATAAATTTTCTTGGCAAAGGTTTGCTATTTTATGGTTGGTTCCTCGAACGCTTTCATTCCCAGCGGAAAAAGCACGCTTAAGAATGAACGGTAGACAGGGGAGAGAGAGAGAAGGAGGTTGGGAAGAGGGGAGGGGGTGGAGAAGAAAAAAAAGATTCTCGTCGATTAATCTTCGTTCCTTTTGCCCGTTGTGCGCGAGCTTTTCCTTTCGAATTCATCCAAGCATATTGTATCCGCGGTCGCATCATTTTCTCCTTTGCGGCGAGTCGGTTTCCACCCCCCTTCAACCCCTTAGCCGTCTCTTGTATTATGCATTATGAGTTATTAATTATTTATAAGTGTACTAGCCAGTTGAAAGTTCTTCTCTATTACGCGCGTCTGGGAATATGATTTATCCGTCTACCTGACCTTCTTTACCTTGGAAACTTTTATTTCGGGGTCGCGTGTAATTCGCGTAATAACGGTACTTCGGCCTATCCGCTAAAGAAGCGCGACTGTTAAAATGAATGACGGTCGTACGTATTTGCATTTATATTATGTAGTATCTAATAGCTGTCTGGAGTTGTTCAATGGCTGTCTTCCTAATTTTATATCGAATTAACGTCACAAGATGTCGCAGATTGAATGGGACTACAGTTTCACTTACGAATACTTGAGAATTTATTGTAATTGATAGATTAAACTAATTTTTTGAAAATTCTAGGCCCATTTTTTACTACGCTATTCCTGTAACCTTAAATATTTTTTTTAGCCAAAAGGGATACCTAAAAAATGGCACTTACCGTATTCACCCTATTTCAAAATATTAAGTATGTCCCTTTATTCTATGAATACACTCTATTTTTAAGTCAAAAATTGAAAACTTGAAAATACAGTGCTATTTTGAGCATTGTGTTTAAAGCTTTGCAATAAAAATGGATTTAAACAATATTGGGTACAAAAAATAGGTACTGACAATGAGAAGAGAACGAATAGTTTTAAAGTTACGGCGATTTCAATGGCAAAAAATGTCAAAAGGCACTTCACTTTTTCGAATTCCGTTAAACGCTTTTACGAGAAATTTTTCGGAGGGTATCGATTTCTGTTAAATGAGAAGAATCGATTTTCTGAATCTTTAAAAAACGACATGTTTACCGAAAATATTACACTACATATATATATTAATGTTTCATTTTATTTTCTGTTGCAGGTGAGTTTCACTCTATGGAGTTTCTTATCAAGGATGCAATTGTTAAGTAGCTAACTTTTAAATGTGGTAAAATTTTTATAACATTCATACATTCAACTAACTTTGTCATTGACTTGATATTTTAAATCGTATTTGCAGCTATCATTTATTTGCTACTGTACCTACTATAAATTTGTTATACTAAATGCAACATAAGCTCTTTATGAGATATTTAAAACACGAAAGAAAAAACATTTCTGGTTGAACATCATAAAATGGCAATGCACGGGAAATTAATTTGGTTATCTTTACGCACAACACAAAAGCACGGTCATTAGACTGCGAAAATGCACGCACGTTACAATATGCAAAGTATATGCACGATATTTGCAAAATGCACAACAACGTATTTAATGTATGCATTTAACACTATATTTCCATTTTGTTCGAGTCATAATATAAAATATAAATTTTAATTTATGAAATTGTAGCATTCATGAATTATAATAATATTTTATTGTTTTATTTAATTTTATTGTTAAAACTTCGTAACAATTTTATAAACCACATGCATATTTTACAATGATATGCTTATTATGCATAATAAGAGTTGATACAATCTGCAATTACGAGACTTTGTAATGTCTAAACAAAATCGGTATGTTCAAGTCTAAATGAACAAAATATACTAAATTGACAATATGTTTTTGACATGCCACAATCATGTAACTGTTATATTGTAACATATTTCTGTGAAGACCATTAATCCATTTCCATAAAAATATGGACATGTAACACAGTTTGCGAGCGTGTTAATCGCTATTAAATTTCGTGAATTCCTTCGACAAACCATCTCTCCTCTTAATATATAATAAAATCACTTATTGCTGCTAGTTGCTGTGCAATATTAAACTAGACTGCATTAAATGGCGATTGTGTTGTACGTTCGAGATCGTTTGATTTATTCCGCGTGATTTTCATCAGAAGCTACCCGTTTTTATTCCATAGCGGAAAATGTCGAAGCGCGATGGAACCGAAATTTTTCGAGATTAATTTTCGCCTCTCTGTCGTTCCCCGTTCGCATTAAATTCGCCTCCATTTTCGTGTTCGTCGTCGCCCCGGCACGCGGCTTTCTCTCGACACATAATTGCACTGAATTGCCCTTTTGTACGTCTTAAATTGTTACAGCGGCGTTAATATTTTAAATCGACCGTGTTGGGATTCACACTCCGTTCATTATTCCAGTATAATCCGTGATTCTCTATTTCTGTTAAACTACATTCCCACTTTAACTGTGAATCTAATAATAAAATTCGGTATCCCAACAAATTGTAGAATCACTTTATTGCCGAATACACAAATGGAGAATTGCACAAATGCACAATGATGCACCATCGACGATTCCCGTTTACCGATCTGAATTACAAAAGTCGCGGGATTAGGCGGATCGCTTAATTTCGGAATATAATATATTATTCATACCCTGATCTGCATACCCCTTCGCACATCTATCCGGGGATAGAAAATACGGTACAAGATGCAAATGTAATTTATGCTTGCTACCATTGCAGGCGCAGACACACGCGTATATGTGCACGCCACCAACACAGTAGAGTTGCCTCTTGCATTCGCGTACCTGTGCACGTATAATCGACTCGTTAGCCGGCCATCGATACGCTCGAGATCGTTTCTTCGATGATTTTTATTCCGACGAACCAAACGCGCACGAACACCCACGAAAATAAAAAGAGATTCTCCCCGCCCATTATTTCCGCTTCTTTCTCCTCCACCTCATTCGTGTAAAACGCCTATTTTCAAGTCCACCGAACTGTACTCTGCATTCATTATTGCCTTTCTTTCTGCTCCCTTTACCAGCGCGCGTGTCTCTCGATTACGTTCAAACCTGTCGTTCACTGCTTGTCGTATACGGGGGTGTCTCACTTTTAACCCTTTCCGCTACGATAACGCGCGAGTCTCTTGACGAAGATCACCAGCTCGATTTAACACGTTCACTGTACAGTAGGGTGGTCCCTATTTTTCAGTTTTCGACTTTTCTGATCTGACACCCCTAAACTATGAGGCTTGGTGAGGAAACGAGATGTGCAAAATTTGGAAACAATCGGGCAATGGGATTTCATGTCATTTTCAATTGTATTTACTTATTTTGGAGATATCGTTAAACATTCTTCAGTAAAAGTCAATGCCTCAGATGAATAATGAGGACTGCGGATTTTTTGCGTTTATGACAAAAATGGGTACGTACAATTTAAAACAGTGGATGTATTAAAAAGATTTAAGGCCACCAGTGTATTAGTTTCACCTTAACAAGACAATGGAAAGGAGAATGAAATTTTTATTTGACTCCTGTGTCTTGCAATCAATGCAAAATGCAAAGGCGAAATCGATGAAAATCAAAAGCAAAAAGTATAGCGAGTTGTGATAAAATTATTAGAATAGCCATAGAGAGAGTGTGAAAAATATTGTCTATGTAAACTTTACTTTATTCTCTTTCGAGGTTTTCTGAATTATTCTATTTCGAACTTTCGTTCTCAAAAGATTCACGAGAGCCTAGTACAATATTTTAGATCGAGATCGAGATAAACGCGAATGGTTGTAAAGTTCTATGGGCGGTTTTATCGTAATTACGGCGTGTGTTATAAATTTCGAGATGTCAAAAATCGAGCGGCACAGACTGCGATTTCGTCTGGGTTTGTAATTTCCAGAACCGTGTACTTTTTATCCGT
Organism: Lasioglossum marginatum; assembly: GCA_028455795.1. Taxonomy (NCBI): domain Eukaryota; kingdom Metazoa; phylum Arthropoda; class Insecta; order Hymenoptera; family Halictidae; genus Lasioglossum; species Lasioglossum marginatum. The sequence continues at coordinate 2,988,951 of CM052275.1, forward strand.
CCACCGTACAATTTTCTGAGGCAGGAAAAATCGAATGTCGCGGCGACGCGACGCGGTAAGCGATTTTACGTTCTCGCTTACCCTCGGGGATGAAATCACAGATTTCTCGTGCGATTTTCCTACCATATGGCTACATTTTCTAGTCATCGTGGTCGTCCTTCAAACGATCTCTATCTCTGCGGACAAAATGCCGGGGGTTGTTGGGGAAAAAAGAGTGGTACCCGCCGATTAATTTCCGTTTCTCTTTCATCCGCCGTTCGTGCGATTCGCGCGCGGCTGTTTTCGAACTCGCTGGAGCGTATTATATTCTCGTTGCGCTATTACTTTTTGTCTGGACCTGCGCCGCTGATATTAAATTATTTCAGACCTTTTCTTCGCGGCGAACACGGATGAAATATTTAACGAATCAAATGTTTATCAGTTCTCGTTCTCAACAGCTTTTGCGGAATCTCGAAACTTTTCAGAACGTTTGAAGCGATGCGAGCGTTTTATCTTCGCAAAGAACTGTCTCGGTTTTAGATTAAAAGGGCTATTGACCGGCGGATTCAGTTCCCCAAAAAATAATAGAGCGATGATAAAGGCAGCGTTTAAAAATTTGAAAGAACTATGCGTTTTTAACCCTCGGACGGCGGCCCGTTCTTACATTATAATCGATGATCTTTAAGACTATTCACTGTTTTATTTATTAATGGACTACGGATCTCCATGCAAAATAAAATTGTCTGCATCGATTGCAAGAAATAGAAACCGAATTGAATGTTATTTCTTCCCTTAATGATTTTAATAGAGGAGAGATCATATATTGGCATTTTCAATTTTTTAAATTGTTCAACAATTTTCAATTTCATCTACTCAATTTTGCTATAAATGCATAAAGATCCGCAGTCTATTTATTAATTGTTGGAAACATATTTTTTGTGGTATTTCTTGTAGGCGCGTCTCTTCTATCAAAAATAATAGAACAAAGATAAATGTGGCGTTTAAAGATTTGAAAAATTATGCATGCTTGAGGAATAGAGATTTTAATTAGTTACGCCGAACAAAACGATTTTGAAACGCGTCTATTATGCGCAAAATTAAATGGTTACAACAAAAGCGTATTACTGCCATTTGATATTAAAATGTGTAATACCGATTAATTCCATTCATCCGCGAAGACATTCTCTGCATTGAAATTTTCTCCATTAATGGATTGACATTTCGCAAAGATAAAAAACCGGTTTTATCGATTCTCAAGCGCATTCACGCCATTGATTCATGCTGCGCGCAAGCATGTTTGTGTAGAATCGGTGGAACGATGGAAGTCGAACATTCAAAGTGGTCTCCCAGAATGGAAAACTACGCGGTGGAACATAGAAATTTTTCTCTCATCGATCATTCTGTTGCACATTTGTAGCCATTGTTCAATATAATAAAGATTCTACACCGTGTAATTTATTTTAAAAATATTCCAAGAGCTTCACCACCATGGAACAAAGGAATAAATGAATGCAATGAATTGAAACTGTTTGTGTGATCTAGCGTGACAAAGCGTAAAAAATAAATGGACGTATCATAAATAAAGGTGACTACCATTTATCATATACAACTGGTCACTTGTTCTAACGTCGTTCAGTATAAACAATTTATATCTGTATCAAATTGCAAGCAAGAGCTCCGCGTTAAGTCATTCAATACATGAAATGTTTCATCGAAGCAGAATGTTGCGTATAAATTTTTATTTTTCAGACAAACGTAGGCAGATATTTTATTGATACACAATTGCACAATGAATAATTTATGATCGGGAGAATGCTTCTGAATAGAAAGCATTGCAGAATGTCGGCGAGGATGAAACATTCACGTACTTAAAGAAGTATTTATTTAGCAATAAAAACGTCATTGTGTTTTATTAATATATGACTCTGAGAATTGTTCATGAATAGTTAATACAAGGCTTTTAAATTTTCTCGGATTAGTATAATCAGTCAAAAAAGTCTCCATACATTTTTTAAAAAAGACATTTTTTAAGGAAATCCCTTAATTTCTGCAGGGATGAACTATTTACATACAAATTAGACGACGTTAATTTTGTTTGTGATTATGTATTTTAGGTAATTGATATAGTATTTTTTAATTGAACCAGACAAAAATGAAAATAATTGAAGAGCTTAGTGGATGGACATGGTAAGTAACAATTTTTTTTAAAGCACACCATGTTCTATTCGGAAATTTCCATTTTTTCAAGAATGTCTTCTCAAAATGACCTACTAAGCTCTTGAATCGTGAATGCGTTGGAGAAGGTAACGTCGGTGTGTATAACGATTAAACGTTACATGAAAGTAAAATTAAATGTAGACGTACGCGTCAGTATCCTTGAAAAGGTTGAAGCGTATACGGCGACTTCTTTGAGCGACTGTATGCCATTTTGCGCGTTTAACTATCTCGTTGGTGGATATAATATTCAAAACGGAATGCTTTTGGGGTCAAACTTGGTATTCCGCTGCAAGCGACCGCGCATTACATCATCCCTATTCAAGGGATAGAAAATGTCCTTAACGTTTTATTGCTTTCATCGATTACCATGCGCATTATGCGCGTTACCCGGCCGCAGTCCATCTTGGGAATCGAGCGAGCGTTCTCCCCGGTTTCTTGCCATTCAAATATCGAAACGATACATCCACGGCCGAGCTCTTCCCTATCAAACCTTAAACCATTCCCGAGAACAAAATACTGAGAATCGGTTGGGGAAAAAGAAGAGATTTCCGCCGATTAATTTCCGTTTCCCCCCCTCGGTTCCCCGTTCCGTCGGTCGTTCGTGCGAATCGTTCGCGGCCGTTTTCAAGTCCATCGAGGCATATTATATCCTTGAATCATCGTCCTCTTCCACCCCTTCTTTCTCTTTCTCTGTCTGCGTGGCTCTCTGGTCCAATCTACCCTTCCTCGCTTCACCCTCGTCCGGCAATCCCCGAATTCGTTATAACCGAGAGACGGGAACCACGCAACCGTAACTCTGTAGGATACGATATGCGACTGAAGAGAGCAAAGAGAGGGGACAGAAAGGAACGTATTCCACCCCCGGAACAGCGTCGAACAGAGAAAGATGGCTCAAATCAAATTGACAAACTGCCGTGTGTTTCCCCATTCGCGGCCTCCAACAGTGCCTAAATGGAAAAGCGCATAGCGGGCGGCCTCGGTAAATGCTCGAGCCTCGGGACCAGTGAACGAATCGTTGATGAACCACGCTCGCGTTCGGACCGGTAAATGAGAATCAAACGATCACAGTGACCGCTGTTGTCAATGGGATCAACCATGCGACATTCCGCTGTACCGAGAACAAAGATTTCTGTTAAAGGAATAACTAAAAAGATTTGAGCCGTTTATTTTGAAAGTGGCCTAAGTTCACTTAAGTTTAAATTGAGATATTTAAGAGTTTGCGTTTTAATGAAATTAAAAATATACGTATAGGATACCAATGTATCACACTCCTTCAGTGTATCTACGAGAGTTAAATTTCTGACACCGTAGATGCCTTTGTCTCGTTAACAAATATAAAATAATGCATTCTGCACTGGCACCTATGCGAAATTTATGGAAGACGATTAACAGGTAGCGTTACCCGATGGTTCTCTGCCGAGTTCGATAAAACTATTCAGGTTTTTAGAAGAACCATACATAAAGAACACATTTTTATCGGCGGAGGAATAAGTTCACGGACTGAACCGCTTTCTGGAAATTAGCACCCTCCAAGTTACCTCGGAAAATATTAAAGATAAAGATATAGTTCGCCTAGTATGACATAAATTTTTGATTGAATTAGTAATTTAATAAAAAGTATATTAAATTTTCTATCCCTTTCATTATAATCATTAAAAACGTTGCTGCAGGGTTCCATAAAATACAATTTATTATTAAATGGGTCGTATGGACGTTGCTTAACATCCATCTGATGTCTTACAATTAGTAACAATCATAGATTATATATAATTGCAATGTGGAATTGATTCTGAATAATAATAATTATAGGGAGCATGAAAAAATATTAGAAAACTCTTAAAACGACAATAAAATGTTGCCAGCACATTCAAATGGCTATTCACTATTTCTGATGTAGCTTTTCTGCAGCAACAAACATTTTTATATTATTTTATTTATGCAGAAAAATTGTCCTGCTTGTTCCTGGCAGCAATAAAAATATGTTTCACGTCCGATTAACGTCGGGTTCGATCAAATACTTTTTACGATGGGTTGCAGAAACGACAATCGAGCGCATAACAGATATCTCTCGTCATTTTTTCCTCCCATCGAAAGGTATCATTTTTTCAAATATTTTTCACTACGCCGACAGACAGTTTCGAAGTAGATTTCACGATATTTATTTAATGCGGAACATGGACGTTGCACGCGCGCGGCGATTAACCGAACGCATGGATGGCGAAGGGTAATTGGTTTCAACCAATCAGCGTGCATTCGTCGGAACGTGCCGCTTATAACGCTTCTGTGTTTGTTGTAATTAGGATGTCAACGAATAATGCGTGTCCGGTAATTATCGATGATATCTGACTTTACCGACCCGGACGTTCGGATTAATTTCGATACCGAATTCGACGGGACCCGGTGGTAATTAGTTTACTACGTTTGTCGTCGAGCTTGCTTCTCTTTCGGGGGTTGCTCTACGCAGCGCGGGGTAAGATATTGAGCGTTCATCAAGGTCCGCATATTTTAATGAATATTTAATATTGTTTGAAAATCCGATACAGAAATTAAACATGGAAGGGTTGGTGTTATTACGATTGTGTGCGTTCACGGTTATTCAGTTTACTCTTCCGACGAAAAGATTTCTTCACTTGCCTATAGTTTATTTCCATGCTTTCAACTTTGTTTTTGTTTGCGATCTAAGTTGCTATCGACAATGCTCATTGAAGCACATGTTATAATAAAAGCCTTACGAATGCTAAATAAATTAAATCCATTCATTTTTATATAGTAACAAATACCATTTAACTTCTTTTTTCTTCTTTTGAATGTTTAATACTTTAATTCGAAATATTTTTACAATACATTTTTTTACTGGTAAAATTATATCTTCGTAACAGTTGCGCTTTGTAATAATTAATCATTTGACCTCGAATATTCGCATTCTATATGATTTTTGAAATTTTATTCATACGGAATTGAGCGTAGATACTCGTATCACATTTGAATTTTTAGAATTTTATTCATCATAAGCAATTTTAATGATACATATAAAAATTGTTCCGAATTATGGTGTGCTCATTTTTAACGACATCTCGGAGTCGCCATTTGACCAGAAAGGACATGAATTAAAAGATGGGTAATGCATAAGTGAGAATATGAAGAATAGTGTCTCGCAAATTTATTTATAAAAATCCACAATTTTCAAGTATACGTGTAAACTAATCACAATCTGAGTTCACACGATCAATGTTATCCTAAGATGACATTAAATTTTCGCGGATTATGTACCTCTTGGGAATAATCGAAGACGGTCGAACAAATTTTTTAGCCGTTATCATATTTTCTCAGTATCAATCATAATAAGAGGATTCAATTTTCTATGGGAAATGAATTTTAAGCTTCCGCGGTTGGCGAGTGAAGAATTTCCAAAAAACTTTATGGAAAAAGTCTGGGGCGGAAATTAATTCCGAGACTTAATGAAACTGGTAATGAGCGAAGAAGATTAAGGATATAAAGCAATCGCCTTGAAACTCTATTGTCACGGGATTTTCATATTTTGCACAGTTCCCTCGCTTCTGAGCTCGTTGGGAAAAATTGAGGAGAAAAGTGCGGGAACCGTTTGCACGGAATTTAATTATTATCATTACTAGCTCGCGTATTTATTTTCGTATAATTAACATGTCTTTCCGTGACGAATTACTACGATACAGTATTTAATTATTTAAAATGTGTTCCATATCAGCACTGATAATATTGCGATAATATTTTTATTTTTTAAGTTCCAGAGTAATAGGTCTTTACTAAAATATTTATCAAAAGATGTTTTCCAGGAGAGTTATCAAAACTTTCCAAAAGGCAGTAGGATCTAAACTGAAAGCTAACAAGTTTATATTTAAATAACTGTAAAATATACAGTACAGAAAAAAGCTTTATGGGAATATATGAAATCCGCAGTTTCATGCGCATCATCTAATAAATTGTGTCTAAAGCTGGAGCATTGCGCGTTTATCAGCGCTGTTTTGTAGTGGTGATCAATATTCACAATTTTCATATTAAATCTGAAATTCTGTTCCGACTAAGAAATTGTTCCCATTTCGAAAACAACGACATGCTATTACTTTTAACGATAATTTTGTGATTGTTGCTGGACACACTGGAAAATTTGTTTCACTTGAAATTAGATTTCTTTACATTACATTCACATGAATTTAAAATTTGTCTCTCTATATATCCCTTATTACATGGTTCATATTTTTTTCTGGTTGTACAATTAGTTTATCGCATCTCATTTTCAGTGTATGAAATTCATTTTCAACATATTAACGTTTATTCACAGTCCTTTCTAGTTGGTATCATATCCACAAAACCAATTATATTTGGTTTATTTAAAACTTCATACGTATTTTTATAGATACCTCGGTTTCACGAAAAATAAATCAATATTTGTACAACTTGATTTTCACTAGATGAAAAACCGGCAAAATTGTTTGAAAAAATAAAGCTGTAGCTGCCTGCTTGCTATGACCCAGCGCATGTTTAAGATGAAAAATAAATTCATGAGGCTACTTCAACGCAGACCATAACAATTTTATGACAATTATGAGCATGTCTTGTTATGCAAAACGTTCTGCTTGAACCACCACAATTTTAGATAAAGTACACTATTTTCATACAAACAAGATTTTCATATTTACTGAAGACTGATAAATTTGATCACAAAGTTACAAACTGCTAATTATTTCTATCTCAACAAATTCGCAAAAATTGCACGTTTCTTCTACTGTCAAAGTAGGAAGATCCCTTAAAAATGATAGCATTTGTTTCAATGTTAGATACAGGTTTATTCATAGCAGAGGAGCTCTTATCGCTGCTGCACTTTGTTTATTCCCAATGTACCTGCAAAACCAGTATACAGTTTGGAGCATAACTGATCACTTTATATTATAACACACTTTAAATCAGAATAACTTTTTTATGAATGGACCAAACGATTTCCATTTCTCTGTAAGGCTAGAAGAATTAGTTTAGTAAATGACGTCTAAAAAATATGTTGAAAAGATACATTTGGTCGGAATTGTGAAAAACAATAGTGAAAATTGGGTTTGTCAACTCTTTTAGCTGGGCCAATAACGAAAATTTAAAAGATGTGTTTGGTCAACTCGTATAAATTATATACGCTTTGAAAATTTCATTGAAATTGGTTAATTGGTTTACAAGTTATAACGTGCCAGCATCGTTACTGCAATAATATTTTGACGGTCATAACGATCTCGTTTTCCAAAAGGAAACTATTTATTTTCGGCGGATTATTTTCCGAGAACTTCATCCGCTCCGGATGGACGTACAGTAAATCCAAAAAGTGTTTGACGAGAGAGGAATACAGATCATACAGAAATACAAATCGATGAACACAAATTTTTTTTTCTTTTAGGAAATTACATATAAAGGACAAAGAAGTTGTAATTGTTGTAGACGTAACGAAAATCGTAGTGCTTGACCCTGGATTATAAATGTTGTTCCCGAATTGTAATTTTTTGGCAGCCATTTAAAATCATTAGCCATTTATATGAAGTCTAGTTTATATTAACATGTCCCTGAGAGAAGTTGGTTCATTAATATGCAAAAGAATTCTTCTTTTTAATGAGATTCTAAATTATATTTATATCAGTCATTTCTATGAAAAAAACTCTAAGTGTTCCAAGAAACATGATGTTTCCAAAAATTACTTAATCACAATATGTAGTCATATATTCCTGTAATAGATACATAAAATAAAAATTGTTTGCATTAATTCCAAGATACTGGAGCTACATAAATATTCAGTTCGTGTCTTAAAAATGTCAAAGGGTTGGAACCAATACAATAGTCTTGTTAAATTCTTTGAATGCCTTCACTGTTTTGCATTTGATCTACTCGTTTTTCTCATAAATGCATAAAATCCGCAGTCAAGTAATCGCAATCAAGTAATCGCAGTCAAGTAATCGCAGTTTGAATATCGATAATGTCTCGAAATCCAGTGTTCAAATTCTTCTCGGATCCACTGTAGCTAAACGCGGGGACGTGAAAGCAGATAAAAGTGGCATTCGGGGAATGGTTCTACGCGATTCCATCGCGCGGTCATGTCTTGCAGCGTCCGAGGAATCAAACCTGCTGGCCTGCGAAGTCACGGGAGACCTGACCGTCTCTCTGAGCGTTTTAATCCTCGGAAGCAGAAATTGTTTTGCGCGTGCTATGAAAGCCGGTTTACCTCACGGGTCCTTTGAGGCTGAAATTGCAGTGCGCGAACGAGCGTTCGCTTCTTCCCTGTCTGAAGCACAGAAGCTCGCATCTTCGGGATGTAAGTAGCTGCGCGGGGTTCATCGGCGGGCTTGTTTTTCTTATTGCCCTACGAAGGGCCTGTTTTCCCAGCTCGTTTAGCATACATCGTCAGTACTAGCTCTTGTTTAAACTTGTTATCCGCCATTCTTTCTCTCTTTATCTAGACGTAGAACTGGTTACCCGAAATTTTCACGGATGTTAAAATGACGATCTGCCGGTGGTTTATTAATCGTTATCGTTAATGGAGCGAGAAGCTGATCGACGAGGGATTTAGACGCGACGCACAGCTCGTCTCGAAATCTGGGTTAAGTCTAGACCAAATTGATTAACGGTTTGTTAATAATTAAGCAGTCTGTTGCGAAAACCGTGCTCTGTTGTTTGTTAAACCGATAAGCAGCGCTCGATGGCGCGGGATACGAAGTTCACCAGCTTTTTGAGATCGTTGCGAGATCCTCGGCCAGCCAGAAATAGAGATGACGGGGGAAACGACGACGGTAGGAAAATTTCGCGGAGGAGAGTCGCGGCGCAGATAATTGTAATTTATCGCCAATTATGGTCGATCTTGTGCCGGTTCGAGTCGAACGGAGTGATGTAAGATGTTCGATCTTTGCGCGTGATGTTCATATGCATTTTCAATTATTAGAAGAAGTAGGTATTTGCCGTTTGCAACTCTATAATTATACGACGTAACGAGAAACGCTTTAAGCAAATGCAGTTCTGAACGATCTTAAAGAATTGGCACACTATTCCATTAAAAAGAAAGAATGAGGTCCATCGTTTTAGAAAAATCTGTCGTGTACCAAATATTGTTCCCATTTAATTTAGAAAACGTTATATGGCTCATTTTGGTTATTTTTTAAATATAATGTTTTGAATTTCAGTATATTTAAAACTATTTTGTCTGCTATTTAGATTTTGTTAATTATTAGATGCATTTGTCCATTGTCATTTTGACATGAAACAAATGTCTAATATGTAGACCAGATATAATTGTTTGAGTTTGTTCTTTGCTTGATTTTCAAATTAAATGCCTAGCACGAAACATTAGTTGTTTGTCCCCAAACGATATAGGAGGTGACAAGGCCGCAGTTAATGTTTCGTTAATCTTTATTAATGTAATAAAATCTTCATTGTATTGTCTATTGTCGAGATAATAACTTGTCTTTTTAAACATAGAGCAAGCGTTCTATTTTCAAGCAATCTTGCATCGCATCTCGCTTGTCGCAATTCTGTACACGCTATGTCCTCTTTAAATATGTATATGTATAATAAATAGACTGCGGATCTTTATGTAAAATGAAAAATGTTTGCATTGATTGCAAGACACAGGAGCCAAATTAAAATTTCATTCTTCTTTTAATTATCTTATTAAGGTGAAACTCGTACACTGGTGGCCTTAAATCTTTTTAATATTTCCTCTGTTTTAAATTGTACGTAATCATTTTTGTCATAAATGCATAAAATCCGCAGTCTAATAATAAACATAGAAAACAAAGTATCGTTGGGTTATGCAATGGGTGATCGAATTATTAGAATCACAGTACGAAAAATGCAGTTTTTAGCCATGTGATGGATAATGTAATTTCACTGCTGCTAAATTCGCATTTGAAAATATAAAATTATAAGAATTCAGTGTTGCTAGACTTTCGTGTAAAAATTTATTGTTTCACTATAAAATCGTCAACTTATGCAAGTATATATTGCATGTAGAAGAAAAAAAGAGTAGAATCTATTTCGTGCAAACGAGTGTCTACTAAAAAATGTGAACCTAATAGAAAAGTCAAGTAGTGCTGACGGTTGCAAATTTTAAGTTGAAGCACATTTTAAGAAGTGTTCGCTTCGAAAGAAGAGTGCAAGCTCAAAACTGGAGTAATGATATCAGCTGAATTTATACGTATAATATTATATAATAATTAAATAGATATAATGTATATAAAAATTGTTGAATAGAGCGGCAATTTTTATTTATTAAACCTAAGAAGAAGTTTCAGCAACAATAATAATATCATATAATACGTTAAACGTTAAGACCAGTAAATGAGAGTGAGGCAAATTGAAGAACACGGTTGTACAATAATTATTGCACTCAGTTCAGCGATGACGGAGACTACGAAACAAAAAGTATGCATAAAGATGAATTTTTCTTTCAATTTTTTAACAAAAAAGCGTCTAGCTACGTAACCACGCGCAAAGAATTTCAGTAGGATCTTAACGAGGTCATAGAATTTATTATATGCAATTGTTGTTGACGTAGTAAATGCATTTATTGGATTACTGCGCCATGCTGCTAGCTAATTCTTTGAGTTTTTTCTGCAGAAAGAAGATAATCTTCCAAGTGCTGTTGGTTTCATATAATTGCATAATGTTTGCTCGTTGCTTGACATTTTTTGTAGTTTCAAAATTAAAAAATCTAACATTATTTACGTTAATACATTTCTGGCTGTATCCGAAACTGGTATTTGCCACTAAAAATGATGCACCAAGAATTCAAACAGAAAACAGGCACTTCCTGCCTCGTTCCTTAAGGCTTAGTTGCTCTAAAAACATATAAAAAATAAACTTGCCATGGCATTCACACAGTGTGTCCAAATGGGAGAGGCCTTGACGACGATGTCGTGGCTTGTGCGCATTAAAAATAAGAAGCGTCTCATTTTTAGCAGCAATAGTAAAATCTAAACAGCGGATCTTTATGCAAATTCCCATTTTCGTAAACCATCAGATGAAGGGAACACTATGTATTTCGCTGACTGAAAAGTATCTTACGTTAAGATTAAAAGAAAAATACTATTCATTTTTCTAATACACATTGCAATCTAGTAATATCATATAATGCGTGGAGCGTTCGATTATTGATTTCTGTAACCGCTTTGTAAATTACTGGGCAGAGTTGGGCAAAAATTTAATCAACGATTGACGAATAAATTTCTGCTTCAATCGTTTTAATCGCAATTAACAATTAAACTCCTACTTTAATCGTTAATTCTGTGGTTGTCAGGAAGTCTTGGTTAAAATTTTAATCGATTAATGCTCAACTCTGTTTCTGGGTTACAAACGAAAGTAAAGGTGTCCTCGATTCTCCTATCGGATTCTAGACGAGATCAACGAGATCCACGGGATTTCCTTGGCAATAAAGTGGCGTGTCTGAAGTGGCGGAGCCTTGACGGGCGACCTCGCGGCTCTAATTTGTGTCGAAGCACACGATGTCGTCTAATATTCATTACTCACGACGATATTATCTCGGAGCGGTGTTGTTGTTCGGGATTAAGAGAGGAGTCGGACGATAACGACTGCTAAAAAAGTCGAGTCACGAACTGTTTACCAGCGACGTCAGTTTCCCGGCTAATAAGAGTGTATCGCAAAAAAGACGGCGAAAAGAAATTGGAAGCCAGTGGCGAAATGGGGGAGCCGCCGTCGCGATATGGATGCGAATACGAGCGCTTTTCGAGAATCAAGATGAGGGAGCGGCACGAAAGACGTCGTTGTCACGTAGTCCCCTGATGGCTCGGAGAATTCACGGACCTCGACAGGGGCTTTAAAAGGAAGAAATATTAATCCAAGTTAAGCTTACATAACGATGAAACACGACTGTTTCTGCCGCCGAAGTGAAGTTCTCATGGAGACTGTGAACGCGAGTGCACTCTAACTAGACAAAGGCCAGCGCACAGGTCACTTCTGTTTCGCCTTGCCGTCTCTTTCTCTTTCTCTAAAGCGCTTCGTTCGCGTTCGTGCGCGCACGTCTGTGCGCTCGTATGCGCGCCAGGGACGAAGGGGAAAATTTATTATGCCCTTAGAACGAAATGCGAGCGTGTGTCGCCCGTGCACATACGTGTGCAGGTTAATTAGCCTTAAACATACAGCAGCCAAGTAGCAGAGAGCCGGGGAATTTTTGCGACGTGCGTCGAAGATGTCGTCAGAAGTCTCGTTGGTCATTGAGCCCGTGAACACTGGCGAAACAAACTTTGTTATTAATATGCATTAGTGGTATAGCAGAAGTTTGTTGCAGAAATTTATGGCTGCAGAAGTCTTACCACCCTTATTACGGGCTTATATATCTCCCTCGGTCTCGGCACATACCCTGTATGTGTTCATAATTTGGTCTGCATCTTGCATTAAATATGAAATGGCGTGAAAAGTTTGCTTTGTACGCTGCAAATCTGGCATCCCGGTAGCTATTGTCTAATTACCGTCATCATTAGACTGCGAATCTCTATGCAAAAAGTTTCTGCATCAATTGGAATTTCCTTCTTTCATTAGTGGCTTTTGTATGTGTATAATTCTATTAGTCTTTCTACTGTTTTAAGTTTCACGTACTCATTTTTGTCATAAATGCATAATACAGTTTAGTCCATAGGTTCTTAAACTGTGGTCTACTTTTGACATTAACTTTACATCCCTTATTTCGATAATTAATTCATTATTGAGCTCTTAAGAACTCAATTAAGTTTCAAGAACGAAAATTCCTAGTAAAATTCCTAGGCTTGAGATGGGGTCCGCAAAAAAGATATTGTTCAGGAAGAGGGCCTCGGACTACATAAGTTTAAGAACCCCTGGTCTAGTCGATATGAATCAATGCAATTTTGTGCATAGATGTAGAATACTGATAGATTTATTTTACTGAAATCATATTTACTTACAATTAAAAAAACCATAGTTTTCTCTCTCTTTTTTCTTTTCGAATAAATGTATTTATCTTCCTGATTGGCGTGAGAAATTTTGTTTTAATACTGTTGCGCCGACTTATCAATAAAAGATTGTCTGTCAATTCAAACCGAGGTTATAGAAATAATAATATGTTGAGTAGTTTACTTAGTATGCATGAAGGTTATTACCATGCACAAGCGTAAATGGGACAAGTGTTCTAGTCTATAAAAACTGCGTGTCACCCGACGTTTATGTGCATGTATTGAATGGAGATAATCACACGAATGTATAATAAATATTGAATTTTTGTAGTCCATGCGAAATAATCGAAGGTAGTTCGCGTTGTAATATTAGATTGATAGATTATTTCTATGATTAAATATCTGATGTAAAATAACTTGTAGAACGTATTCTACATTCTCATAAATAATGGAAATAATTTTCTATCTTTAATACTATTCTCTAGATTGATTTATTTTATTTTATTTTTTTTAGAAGTATCATATCTCATATTTAAATATTATTCATCACAGATATAATTACGTCACTTGTTCCTTCAAACATTGAATTATCTACTTAACCTGTTGACTGGTTGATTTCTCGCCCACGAATACTTGTGCGGGTATAAGTAAAAGGAAATGACAAGGATGAGAGGCGCTTTATCCGACAATGAGTTAAATTATAATTCATCTGACAGTCACGCGCAAAAGAACAGCTGCCGAATTTCGAGCATTTGAAATGACGACGGAAACGTCCTGGGCATTAATTAATTTACATTTAAAATGGATGTTTTATACTTGTTATAAATCTTCCATGCTTGGACCGTCTTTAAGCTCAATATTATTTTCTACTCTGTATCGTCCAATTTAGTGCCATGATCCATCATTCAATATTTTTGGTTTTTTTATTATTGAAAAATAAACACTTTGTGAACTCCTCTAGCTTAAGGGAGTAGACTCCTTTTTCCAGGATTGCAAGGGTGCGGGATTCGCGTTCTCATTCCTCGATAATACAAAAATGGGGTTTTTCAGTAGTCAAAAACGCTAGATAAAAGATCGATCTAGGGCGCTATCGCCCTCAAAAGTCCTATTTTTTCGTTTACGAGGCGTAATTTGCATTATTCGGCAGTGCACTAGTACATGTTCCCTTATAAAAATAACAAGATTGATTTTATTTATACTTTGTGCGACTCTTATTATAATACGTGCGCTCTCCTAAAGATATTTATACAATCAATTCTTATAAAATCATTTATATTATTTCAATAATTGTAAAATAATAACTTAGGAACCGGTCATCTCGACCGGTGGTGGTAGATTTAGTGCTAAGCTTCTAATAGCGTTGATCTACTCTCACGGCTGATCGTGCGACTGATCGTGCGAGAGTGGTATGCATAGATGCGACAAACGGAACCGTGATCCAGAAAGAGGTGTTGAATTGGAGCTCTCGAGCGGCTCGCGCAATCACAGAGTAGTTGAACGGAAAGACGCGGCAAGATAACGCGGAAGATTCGCCGGGGCGGTACGTCAGAGCGGCCGATTTGCATAAATAAGGCGGGCAGCGATGGCGATGGCGGCGGGAACGTCGGCGGCGTCGGTGGCGGTGTCGGTGGTGGTGGTGTTCCATCAGGTATTATGCTCTCAAAATGCATCGAATACGGAGAGTAGTCATGCATCGGCGATGAATGCACCGGCCCCTCTGCATCCATCCGCGTATGCGTCGCGGTTATCCGACAGCCGCCGCCGCCGCGCCGGTCGTCGGGCGTCGGTTGGGAAGAAAGAGAGAAAGAGCGAGGCGAGGGTGGGAACGCGAAATACCTGACCATGATAAATGCTCGACGCACATCACTCTCGCGACGCACGTCGCTCGAAACGGCTACAATGCAGCCTCGTGCCTATTATGCTAAAATGCAATCTCCTGATAACCACAGCGGCGTCATTGCGGAGCTTAATCTCACCTATCTGTACAACCGGCGCAGTGGGGGAGAGGGAAACAAAATGGGAATGAGAGACCGGGCTCACGGTGATTCGGGATAAAGAGCGGGGGATCGGTGATAGTAGCTGGATGAGAGTTCGTTCCGGGGAGAAACCGAGCGCGGCCAGAAGGAGAAAAAGATACCCGGGGCCTGATGGGGAGGAATAGAGAGTGAATGCTTGCAGCGAGAGAGAGAGAAACGAGGGTGGAAAATGCTCGGAGAGATAGAGCCGGACAATGCTGGTAGAGACTGAAGAGATACGAAAAGAAATAAATTCCACGATCGATAAGCGTCCGGTCCAACGTCAAAGCGCGGCTGTGTGGGTGGACAGTAGTCTGCCTCGGATCTTCCGATAAAAAAAGGGAGGAACGGCAATCGACGTATCATTTCGAGGGTGTGGAACCAGTTTCGAATCTTTCTTGCTTACAAGTGGTCGTTTCGGTGTTCCAATCACAGCCCGAGAGGGTGTGGGTACGTGTAGCGATTAGAGTAACTAGCTCCCTGGGGAGCGTTGTTGATTGTTTTATCTTGATCACCGCGATAAGACTCCGCGCTAGTTCCAGAGTTCCTTCGAACGATCGGGGGAACGACTTGATAATAGTCATTCCGTCGAATTATTCGATCAATATTCGCCCGATAAATCGTTCGTAAAATGTTTGTTTTCAACCGCTGCGATGTTCGAATGAGCGGCTTCCTTCGAGTCGATCGAATGCTTAAATATAAAAATTGTCATTGAAAAGAGCACTATCGGCATTTTGAAATCGTTGTTTGCGTCGAATGGTTTGCGAGATATTCGTTGAGATAGATTTTTCGAGCCCAATTTTAGGGGCTGTTTACATCTCGTTACTATGGACGTTTATCACTGTAAAAAGCACGTGTCAAATATTTGTACGAGTTCCGTGCTATACCAAAGGCCCTTAAAAAATGGGGGTATGTTAATTGAGTAGCGTTTTTGTTAGAAAGCATTGATTTTAGCTAGAGAGAAGTTAAGACTATAATGGCCAGATCTAATTCTGTTCATGGTCTCAATGGTTTCTCGAATCACAAAGGTTAATGAAGAATTCGCACGATCTTTCTTTTCTCGCTAGCCATCGAAAAATGTAATTATCAACAAGAAAAGCATGAAAATCGACTGAAATAGATTTCTATTTTTATGGAACATCGGCTTTCGCCGAAACTAGTAAACCGAAGAAGAGAAAGGCATTGTCGTCGCCGGCACAAACATTTGTAAGAAACGTCTATCGAGAGTCGAAAGTCCAGATACGTGTTGAACGGTATAACTGCAGCGGCGGTTGCAATTTAGAATGCGTTTCGCCGATATCGCGGATAAAGAGTTCCAGGCGTACAAAGGCTTTGCATGGAACACTTTTTGTCCCCCCGAAATTCAGGCAAAGAGATATCCAAGCGTAGTTACGTTTTTGCTTCATTTCACGGTTGAAACGGACGAGCCGATAAGCACAGTCTTTACGAGGACCCGGAAAAATTGTATAGTCAACGCGGCTGATCGTCGGAAGGAGAGAGGAGTTTAGTCAATGGGTCAAAAGAAGTATTCCTTCTGCCTTCGCAGCTACGGAATCGTTCGACGTTTAGCTCTCTTCGGAAGAACATTCGGAAAGTTTAGATACCTCTTCGGGATCCTCTTCCAGGCGAGCGAATAAGCAGGTATTAAGGGCTTAGACCACAGATCGAATTCGGAGTACCTATACCTGCAATCGTGCATCTCGCCTCTTCGTTCTTCTTTCCAGTTCCTGGTTTCCCGTCATCTCCGTTCCACCGAATCGAGTACGAGGATATCTCTTTCCCTCTTCCTGCATCCTCTATTGCACCCCTCGCTCTCGTCCCTCTTCCTTCCGGTTTCGCCAGTTTCTCTCGTTCGCCAACGCCCTAGACGGCAAGCAACCACCACCGAGAATGTAGGGTGGTCGGACTAGGCGAGGTTAAGTATCGAGGATCGTCGAACTGCTCAACCAGCTTCGTGCCAAAAGCGAAAGGGGACTTAATGGAGGATCATCGTCTGATTTCGTGTAAGTTTCATCGGTGAGCGTCTGGCCCCCACCGGAAAGCTTGTAATTACGTCCGCGCGGGATGTTCGATCGGTTTTTCGTTTTCGCTCGATTCAAGTTTTCATTGGGAGAATCGTGTCGGACAACTTGAGCCGTAATTAATTGTGCTCTGCGTTCGGTCCCGGACATTTGGTCACTAATAGAATAATAATGATCATATTGTCTATCGGTATAACAGCATATATCGACGATGATACTATTATAATGTTTATGTGAACACAGTAATTGTCACGGGCATTATGCTCATTTTATATGTGTATTAATTTATTCGTAGCAAAGGGTAAGGCAATTGATTAAATCAGTCGCCGATTTTTCGATGATCTCTTTTTTTAATTAACGATTGATGATTAATTTCATCAATCGATTGAATCAATCGTCCATTTATCAATGATTGCCGTTTTTAATCGTACACATTAATAAATCAATCTTGGTTAAAATTTTAATTGATTAATGCCCAACTCTGATTGAAAAGGGAACGGGATCTCTTTGTATCTCGTAAGGGAACAAATAAATATACATAAATACACTTTATTATATTTATTATACATATGTACATTCTGTTCAATAAAAAGTCAAGATACGAATCATACGAAATATCTCTCGCGCTAGAATGTATATTGTTATGTATTATGTAGACACACAAAATTTGGAGTACATAGCTTGAATATAACTGCGAGCATTCTACACTGACAATGTGGTTTGGGAAAAACGCGATGGCAGCTTGAAAAAACGTTTGACTTGTTAAAAGTTAAAAGCAATAAATATTTCATGCCGCCATGAATTATCGTTTCCAGAGCCACAAAATAAATCTTTGGAACTTGAAGGAACCTCGCTGACCAATAATTTATCGAATCTGCATGATGCTCTGGTTTCTTTGTCTACGTTTGATATATCTGCGAATTTCCATCCTGAAATTTCTAACTGTTTTCGATAAAACATTATTAAATTTTATACTTATGTAATAATGTTAAATTAACATTATTAAATTATAGGCATAAAAATTAATTTCAAATGAGGCGACTAGGAAAAGCTTAAGGACACTATACTGTTGCATAACATTGTCGTATTGAAAATGATAACTGAAGAAATAATTCAAAAATTTGTTTTATTTTACGAAAGCATTACGCGTAGGTACGTGTAAAACCTTTTAATGATGGTAACGTGAGAAAACAGTGCTGGTTTCTGTTTCCTCTCTTTTTATTTACCGATCGCGAATACGCTCGCTAGCGTGTCAGTTTAATTTCGTGATTTTCGGCGCCAGCCGTTGTGCCTGCATATGTGCGAATATCAAACTCGAATTCGTGCCATACTGACCGAACCTCACTCGGCGATCAATGCACCCGCCAGGACAATGGTACAGGATACAGGATGCTCGAAATGATTGAGGTTAAGTGTCGGAGATGGTAAAACTACTCGACCGGCGTCATACCTAAATGGAAAGTATGTTTATCAAGTGTTACGATACGCATTCAAGCGAAATTTCAAATTATCGTAAAATGCAACATTATACACTTCAACACTGTACCATTGCAAACTTCGTTGATGAGATAAATGATGTAGTTAAAGTACTAAAACTAATTGTGGCCGGAGTATTAATCATTGAATGCAGATACTGCAAGTTTTGTACATCTTTACAATAGATAGTTATACAAGATCCAGACTGCGGATTTATAGTTATAAACGATCAGAAGTGATACAAAAAAGGCCGAAATTCTTGAAAAATTGCAACTTTTACCACTTTTGATCGTTTATAACTCGTAAACCAATTAACCAATTTCAATGAAATTTTCAGAACGTATATTTATAGTTTAGTTTATACAAGTTGACCAAACATATCTTTTAAATTTTCGTTATTGGCCCAGCTAAAAAAAATTATAAAAATCAATTTGTTCTATTGTTTTTCACAATTCCGGCCAAATGTATTTTTTCAACATAATTTTCAGACGTCATTTACTAAACTAATTCTTCTAGCCTTACAGAGAAATTGAAGTCGTTTGATTCATACATAAAAAAGTTATTCTGATTCAAAGTGTGTGTGATCAGTTATGCTCCTAACTGTATACATAGATTGCAAAGATACGAGAAAACTGAACATTTTCGTCATAGGTTGAACATTTCCATATTACGTCATACATATCTCTCAGAATCATATGAAATTTTTTAAACCTTATCAATAATTCCCAGTATTTTTACTGGTTCACAGAGTCCGATTCAAACAGGAATTGCCTTCTGCAACAAGAACCCATTTAAACACTGGTCAGCAGTTACCGAGAGCTTCATTATCGTGTACCATTTCCACCGGCTGGTGCAAGAATGCATCCACCGCAATCCGACGTCGAATTAGCCTGTTACCCGGCGATGAGCATCGGCTTAGGCTGATCTCCAAATTTATCATCGTCCGTTCCGCCATCCCTCTTTTTCCTGCCGCTATCACTTTCCCTTAAACGGCGCATCAATACCTCTCAAATGCGCTTAGCGCGAAATCGCAGGCGTTAAAAGAAGATGGCAGTTCCGCCATGGTGGGATGCAGCTTGGCGACGATAGAGGGTGCGAGATAGGGATACGGCGAAGGCGGAAAAGGAAGCCGTGTGTTGAAGGGTGAAGTTTAAGACGTGGAACGGAGATGGGTTGCCGGGACGAGGTTACGGTAATCCGCAAAGCTCATCGTGTAATTTCCCATAAGACCACTGGAGCTTGTACTTTGCTTTTGTCGAAAGTTTTCCGGGGGTGTTTTCGCCCCCTTATATTCGGCCCGGTTTCCAGCGTTCGGGTCGTTGCACAATCCAAAGTGGCCTCGAGTCGCCTCGTGGCTAGGGTGGTCCTCATTTTTCAACTTCGATTTTTTCTTGTTTTACCTCTGTGAATTGGAGTTACTAATTCATGCCGTTCTAATTTTTTAATCATCAGCTACTTGTATTAGGTTCAATAGGAACATCAACGTTGATCTCAAAATACTACGTTCAGAAAATAAGGAATAAAATAAAGATGTGAATGGATCTAGCCATGACTGCCATGAAATTGAAAGCATCTGCCTTGCGAGAATTGAAGTTTTTAGAGAAGAAAAGTCTTAAAATAAACTTTTAAGTCCCACAGCTAAGGACCGTTCTACTCGTGGCGTTGCTCGACTGGCTGCCAGCCGAAAGTGCATTTTTTCCCATTGCAACCCCTTCAGCTCCAATCGTTCCGCCACCGCTGCCGCCATCGCCGTGTCACCCCTTTTTCTGTCACCTCTGTTCGCTTTCATCGGACCACTCTATACGGGTGTCACGGGGCTTAATTAAGCTAATGGATACCCGTAATTGATGCAACGAAACTGTCCACTGGTAGGCCACCATATTAGTTCGACGAACGCACCGGTGCCGTACCCTTCGTGATAAAGATCGATTCGAATTTCCCTCGAGTCTCCGCGCGCGCGTTCTCCCGGCCGTGTAATCGCCCGTGTAATCGATTGGAATGGAATTTCGGAGAAATGTTTCAAGGCTTTAAAAGGATTTCTTTGTTCCGCCCCGCGGAAGCCCTTAAAGAATCCGTTGATTGATGTTTCTCGTCCTATATCGGCCCGACGACAGCCTCGCCGCTGCCGTCTGATAAATAATTGGAGAACGACGATCGTACGAACGCGAAGTATTTTTGCTTGCTTCGGCGTTATTGGATAGTTCGAATAACGCGACGCACCCTTGCCCATTCCTCACGTCAGTTTTAAACAGTGGAATCCTTTGAATTGTACTACAATCATTTTCACTAGATGCTGACCAAGTTTGATGACGGAAACAACGTTCGATATTCAAATTTCTCAACTCCACCATCATTTACAGTTCCATATCCATCTGACTTCAGAATAGGATTTTACAGAAAACATTCATGTTTTAGAAGTATAAAATATTATTTCATAGAGTTAAAAAATTCGTGTGGTTAAAATTCTGTATCTTTTTACGTCCTGTATTTCTTTTATCTTATACAATTCTTCCGTGGAAAAGATATAGTCCACGGTGGCAATTTTCTAAATAATTGCGCAGCGAAGCGAACCAGATTATTTTTGTAATGATTGAAACGCATTAACTCCTAAACCACGCCGACCGCTTCATACACGTCAGGTATATTTTCCATCTACCTTACGAACCGCGGTTGAACCGCGTGAACCGCATCTAATTTTAGCACGCGATCCGATTTACTGGGTATAGAAGCTGTATAGTGTGAGCAAAATTTGCCTTTGGAAAGCAGGTAGAAACGATTAGACAGTTTCTGATAGTCAGTCGGCTAAATAATAGCATTGTCACCAGAATCAGAATTCCACTATGATTTGTCCGTTAACATTAAATCTACCATCATCAGTCAAAATAATCGGTTCCAGATTTACTATTTTACAATTATTGAAATAATGAAAATGATTTTATAAGAATTGATTGTATAAATATCTTTAGTAGAGCACGTATTATATAGTAAATGCCGCTTTACTGTCCGGGTTCGTGGGCACGATCACTGGTCAGTGTCTACCCACTCCACTGCTTTTCTGTCCTCTATGTTCGGCTCTCTATTGAAGTCTCGCTCGGCGTGATCGGCGCGGCAGTCATAAATCAAAAATAGTGTCCGATCGCTGATCAAAAATAGGGTACGATCACTGTCCGTGCAAAACACGGCTGTTGGACAGTAAATGGACGTTTACTGTAATAGGAGCTGTTCAAAGTCTAAATAAAATCAAAATTGTCATTTATACATATAAGGAAACATGTACCAGTTACTTTTAAGGCTCGGTAGGTTTAGCGTTAATCCCATTGAGAAAGCGACGTTCGATATTCAAAATCCGATTGGATTATATCCCTGATTAGTAGACTGCGGATCTTTGTGCAAAATAAAAATTGTTTGCATATATTGCAAGACGCAGGAGCCGAATAGAAACATAATACTTTTTTAAATTATTTTATTAAGCTGAGACTGATACACTGATGTGCTTAAATCTTTTTAATACGTCCACTGGTTTATGTTGTAAGTACCCATTATTGTCATAAATGCATAAAATCCGCAGTCTATTGATTAGACAATTTGCATAAAGACAGTTTAGAGCTGTACGAAAAATCAAATGTTTCTGAAGGAATGATTTGCCAAAATTAAGAGTGACGCACACATGCCAGTAAATCATGCTGTAAATAGGTGCCACTCTGACAGGCGAAACTGACAAAGCAGCCTGAGAAGATGTCAGTCAGTTGAAAAATTACATTTCCATTTAAAGTACTGTCCGCCGCGGTTTTCGCGGAGGTTGTGTATCTGCCCGCGTTGAACGAAAGAAGCCGCTTTCGCAGGGAAAATGTACCGTGTCGGCCATTTAAACACCCATCTTCCGATTTTTCCGCAGCGAAGTACTAAAGGACTTGTTAATGAAACTTGTTAATGAAGTACTACAGTATAAATAAAAGGATTACTCTAATAGAAGCTACTTTAGGAAGCACTTTAAGGGAGTAGACTCCTTTTTCCAGGATTGCAAGGGTGCGGGATTCGCGTTCTCATTTTTCGATAATACAAAAATAGGGTTTTTCAGTAGTCAAAAACGCTAGATAAAAGATCGATCTAGGGCGCTATCGCTCTCAAAAGTCCTATTTTTTCGTTTACGAGGCGTAATTTGCATTATTCGGAAGCATACAACTGCGCATGTAGCTATGAAAATAGCTGGATAATGCAAATTACGCCTCATAAACGAAAAAATAGGACTTTTGACAGCGATAACGCCCTGGATCGATCTTTTATCTAGTGTTTTTGACTACTGAAAATCCCCATTTTTGTATTATCTAGAAATGAGAACCCTAATCCCGCACTCTTGCAATCCTGGAAAAAGAAGTCTACTCCCTTAATAGAATTCTATTAAATCCTATGTCACAAGATCTAATGTTCCGATTGATTAATACGACAATGGTTCTTCTTTCTTAAAATCTCACTAAATTCTTCGTGTAAGTCTGTAATGCGGCACGGCGAGTTTCCGTAGCGCAGCAATGCGTTCGTTTAACATATCCACTTGCACCGCAGAATGCAATGCTCGCGGCAATGCGCGAGACAAGAAGATCGTGCTTAGAACAAATAGGAAGGCATCTTGCGCGACAAACCGGGAAAAGGACCTCCATCGCTAGGCGCCCGCAGTTATGGGGAGCACAATGGCGTAAACATATCTCGGTTGGTCTACACACTGCAGATAAGCTCCGACTGTATTCCTGCGTTCTCGCGTGATGAGCTGGCGAAGTCGTTGCTCGCGAAATCGATAACGAAAACTGCTCATCATATCCTCATCAGCACGACGGAATTGCCGCGCATTCTGTGGATTATTGTTTGCTGAGAATCGAATGGACGTTCGAAGTCATTTTCCCAATAATTACGTATTACTGACAATGGTAGCGGCTATAATGCTGAAAATTGTATTAAGCCGATTTGAGATTTAAGATGCTCCTTTTCGAGTTTTAAAGACACAAATTAATCATATTAAAATATTATTAGGTTGTTGCATATGAAATGTCCGATTTTTAGCAATGATATTAAACAAACACCATTTTGTACCCAATGTATTCTATCTACAAATTTCAAGTTTCTTGATTCTATTACGGTAAAAATAAGATATTATGGTCATTCACCTTTTGTCATTTACAAGATTGTTATCTTGCTTTTGTAGTTCTTTTTTACCATCAACGATTAGTAAGTTAATTAATCACCACACATTTTGACTAAAAATCACATAAAAGTTATTTTTCCAGACATATAAAAGAAATACACGACAGTCGCGCTGGTTGACGTTGAAATAAACTTTATTTAAAAGTAAAATTATACATCTAAATTAAAATTGAACCTAGGATATTAACACTAAACCTACCAAGCTATAAAAGCAACAGGCACGTGGTTGCCTTATAAAAATGACAAGAATTAATTCATTTAGACTTTGCTCGGTTCTTATTATAACATGTGCTCTAATAAAGATATTTATATTTATATAAAGAGAGAGACAGAGAGTGGAGATCAAAAATTGACAGAAATATATCTCAACAAAAACTCAGTTTACATTTTTTTCAGTTTTGATTCCGTATTTCATTTCGAAATTTCAGCAGTTAATCAACAATTAATTACCCGATTGACTATTACAATTGAAAAGAATGTAATCATCAACCGCAATTAACGACTAAAGTATGAGTGTAATTGTTAATTGCGATTAACGATTGAAGTAGAAATTTATTCGTCAATCGTTGATTAAATTTTTGCCCAACTCTGTCTGTATCCTATGTTCACAGAAAATGTATGCGGACTGTTCATCGTGTGTTAAAACTGCTTGGAAAACATAGAGACAATCCAATTACGTTTTTTAAAGGACTAAAAGATCGCCCTTTATATACTTTGTCCTTTCGTCCTATCACCCTGTCACTTTTTATATCGGATTCATTAAAAATGTTGACGATAATCTAATATTATCCGATATTGTTCTTAGAGTTTTCCAAAGACGGAACTTTTGTCCTGTTCTTTTTAAACATCTCCCCGTCCATTATCATCGAGTTATTAGTCGCCGTTTCTTTCGTAGAATTTTTAATAACGACAGAAATTTCTATAATGCATCTTCAATAATAGCACAGGAAATAACAGTTCTGCAGTGAGGAAAAGATTGAGTGCTCGAAACAGGATTTATTTCTAAATGTTTTTAATGTATCGAAATGATTCTTTCAAGCGATCCTTTGTTATGCACTCCTTTATATTATCGACTGCTTTCAATTTCATAGTCTTGAATGGTTTCAATGCGCCGTGACAAACTGGCAAACGGAGCGAGACCGTCGGTAAATAATTACTACCCTTCCAACGTGTTTATTCGAGGGCGATGCAAATAATTGATGAACCTTGGAGATACTTTCCTTAATTGGAAGACATCGGTTCTCGGTTTCACTTTCGTCCCGTTTAACATTCGGAACGAAAAGACTCTGGACAGCTGAAAGGGTTTTAAGTAACGGCGCTTATCGTTTCCTTTAATTGTTCCAATCTTACGTTCGGAATAAAGAAACACCAATAATAAATATTTAGCGGAATTTGATCGCGATAACATTTAATAGGAGCATAAAAATGTTCTAAATCGTCTACTTTTGTCATTGTACCAATATGCAATAAAATTCTCTTCAAAAACACGAACGCATATAAAGGAATACAATTAGAAAAATCCTATCTACATTTATGCTTCTATTTACAAACAAAAGAAAAGGCAATCTCGCATTTCGTTCCGTGCAATCAGTGTTGTGTACTATATCAATGTTCCAACTATCAATTTTTTTACAAACCCTCGGTACATGTGGGATTGGAACAATCGATTTGAACGGAACTAGAGCAGTCTCTATTTCTTCTCTACTCTGCAGTAAATTGATGGAGGATTTCTGGTTTTTTGGTATTGCTTAAAAGCAAGAATATACACAAAAATTGTTTACATAGGAGCGTGGAAGTTGGCCCTTCTGTATTAACATTTACAAAAAGGTATTAAATTTTATCTTTGTTTCCATCAGAAAAGATGTTTTATAAAACTATTACTATAATTTTTAGTACTTTTAATAAATCTACGAAAACGTCTCAATGTTTATTTATCACTTTGGATATATCAGATATAATATATTTCAGTTTTCCTTTATGTGGTACACATTCCATTCTAACATTTTTAAATTAATGTTTAAAAAACCGTAACTTACAATTGTTGCAGCTAAATTAAACTTTATATTTTATTATTGTAGACTTTATCTTGTCACTGTTGCTCAGTTATTAATTCAATACATACATTATAGTTGTTTCATCATTTTGTTGCACCTGTTTCCCAAAAATAAAGGCTAACACAATTTCTGAAAAACAACACGAACAGCGTCTGTCCTTTCCTGTGTTATCATCTCGGAGAGCACCGGGATGCAGAAATCGATTTTGGAATAGCCTTAGGTAGAACTTGTATTATACAATAGCTGGTGTCAGTATCTCTAGCGTTCCCTTTTCAAAAAAATTTAACTTTAAAATTTTGCATGCTTCTAGTAACTTGGATACAAAAAGTAGAAGTTAATCGTGCCGCACCAAAAAGAAGTTCTACAGTAATGATTCTGATTTCTAATTCTACCTTGTCCAATGTACTTCTTTTCCTTTCTTTTTTAATAAATATGCGTACAAATGAATTCATGGCCATTGCGTCATAAATTTCAACATGGCTTTCCTCTTATTCTGTATATTTTATTTAAGTTTTTATACATTTCATTTAATTCTGTATACATTTGATAACAATCTATACTGTATTTACATTGATTATGGTAAAATTTTTGTTATCTTAATGTTACTTGTCTTTCATTACGTCTCTCGTCATGTCACTCAGTTAAACGGTTAAAGTTGCAGTTGATTAACCGTGATACTTTTTTATTCTCCAATAAATGTGTCATGCTGACATATCATAATCCTTTGTGTAAAGTTTTGGTTCTTGATGCACCCAAGACTTATGGGTATTGCAGCGCACGGTGACCATCTAGTGTATGCGTCTAGCAAACATGTTTGCAACGTTTGCTCGAGTAGCCGCACGCCCACGATGATCTACGGGTCGTGTTTTTCTTCGTAACGGGGGAGGGAAAAAGTGAATAAACCAGTCGCGAACAATGGGTCACGAGGGCTAGTTTTTTCGCGGAGGAAAAGCCGCGTCCTCGAACGACGCGGAATTACTGGTTTTGCTTGGCCCGCGTCTGAATAGAAGCTGACAGCACTTCGCAGCTAACGTGCACTCAACTACTTAATAATGTAACAGTCAGCCAACCACTATGCGGCCATTATGCTTCTATGCACGTTGCACAAGAAGCAGAGGTAACAGTCTGGGGGTTGTAATATAGGATTCGCATCCTGTATCGCGCGAGTTGCCCATAGTTGTGTCGGTGAGCTACACGGGAAAACACGACGGATTCTCTCCTCCGCCATCCGGCCTCCATCCTGTGACCAGTTCTTGTACATAGTCTACCTGATCACGCCCTACCAACTAGGCGGAAAGTGACAGACCGGTTGCGAATGTCTTTGCTCCTCCTTGAGGAATTACCGGCAATCCTCTAACAAGGGAACAGACCGAAACTACACTCGCTGATTTTCATGCAACTTTAACGAATGGCAACTGTTCAGACCATCCGCGTCGAATAACGTAGTACCAGTAAATTCTCTATCGACGCAACAAGTCTGTCGGCGATCAACGCAACAAAAATATCCCCTCCACTGTGTAATCTGATCTCGGCTGGGGTATATCGGTGCGAACCACTGCTAATATGATGCAGAGAGTCGCAGTCGTCGACACAGTTCAAAGGCCCATGCGTCCTCGCAATGTAATACCAATATAAAATCTTTTTTATTATTACTTATTTTTTTATGAAACTTTGACCAATATATTTGTGATATTCTTCTGATTAAAATAAGACCAAACACGATATAATTTCAACTGTATTTAGTGGTTTAATTGACGGTGAACGTTTCGGGCGCAAGGAAGGGCAGCGTATGGGAAAGAAAGACGCTGAAAGTCGCAGTCGCTTCGGCCTCGCGCGGTCTCTCTTTACACGCGCTGTCCTTCTCTACGTTCGGCTCGGCCTTTGAACATAGACTTATAGAGACAGACTGCGCGGCCTGTACGAAGCGCTGAAGCCTACAATGGCGGCCGTAGGTATCTCTATCTCATTCGCACACCAATAGTTGGTGGGGGCTCAGGTGGGCTCACGCGAAAAGACCATTGAGGGGAACTCAGTGGTATATAGAAGCAAGTAGGGGAAGCAGAATCTCTCCCCACCAACTTGTCAATTAGAAAGAGAGCGCGATCCCTATTTCTATTGCTCTCTCTCTCACTCTTCATACCCCGCGCCGCCATTGTAGGCTTCAATTCGCCCGTAAGACGGCGCAGTCTATCTCTATAAGTCCATGCCTTTGAAGCTCAAAAAATAGCTGCCCTCCGGAGATCAACGCAACCGAGTCCCCCATCGAGGCTGTTGCGTCGATAGAGAATTTACTGTATTACGGTAGTCTCTCGGTAACTGTCGGACAGATCTCCACCTCAACTATCAACATTTTATCCCCACCACTGGGGAGATCCTCTTTGGCGCCAGTCAAGCGGTAAACACGCTCGGCAGCCGAAGCAAGGAATTAAGTATCGATGAGACTCACACCGATGCAAAGGAAGCAAAAGATTGCAACTACTCTAATTTTTTAAAATTTTTATCATCGTTTTCGTCTCATTTTTCGAATCAATCTAATTTATTCACGGTTGTCTTCTTTGTTACACAGAAAATATCAGTCACAAAATTTGTGACTAATAAATAGTTTTCGAAAATTTAAAAAAGATGCTATATATATATAAAATACGACAGAATTTAGTACGATTTTAATTGATTCCAGATCTATAAAGGCTACTGCCACGGAAAATAAGATTCTATTTGATTCGAGTTTCTGAAAATTCGTCTACAAAAATTGCAAATTGCATAAACATCCGCAGTCTACTAATTAATAATCGTATATTTAATACGTTGAATTCTATCGCAAATGGAAGCCCGAAATATTGACCGCAGACGTTTCTCGAGAAATCCGTGGAGCCGGAATATCGTCTCCGAGGTGCTAAAAGGGTTGGCGCTTCCCTTCACGTAATAGACGTAGGAAAAACCGCATTACTTAAGGAATGATTCAATAACAGGGCGCTTTCAGATCACAGACGCTCGAACATAGCTGGTTGGGTATAAGTACCGTGCACCAGCATTCGAAACGGTTCCATTTCCTCCGTTGTGCGTTTTGTTTCATTCCGGCTCTGTCAACTTTCTCCCGACGTGTTCCGCCCCTCCTCCATCATCCGGGATCGCAAAGAATGCGGCAAGAGATTGCCCTTTAAGCGGTCGAGTGACGCGTTCAACCCCTTCCCCATAACTTACGGTTCCGCCACGGGACACGTTCATTCTTCGCTGGTGAAATATAATGGACAGGGGTGGAGGATGATTGATGCACTGCCGCGAGATTGATACAGTCGCGATTAGTCCGTAACCGCTGTCATTCCACGGCTTCTGTGATTGAAGGGTATTTGTTGCTCTTCAAGCTGCGAGCATCGATACCGATGTTGCATTACGTACCTCCCACCGTGTGTCCGGACTCTGTAAAATTAAATGTGTCTGTTAACCCTTTCGACCCCAGTTTTGTTTTATTTGGAGGTTTCTTCTTCTTTTAATCTCTTGCCGTATTTTAACGAGTCACATTCGTGATGACGATTCGAAACAAGGTCTAACAAATATGAATGTTGCGCTTTTCTTTTTAAATGAAATAAAATTTGATTCGTTTGTAATCAATATTTATGCATTAAAATAAATGTAGCCATCCAAAAAACATAAATTTTCGTTTCTCTTCTGCAATATTTTTGGGGATAAAGACGTTTTAATCACTGTAGCTGTAAAGAAAATGGTACGGCAAGGGGTTAAAAATCGATTTGACATATCTGGGGATGGGTATATTTTAAATCTGATTGTGGAACTTCTGTGTTGATGTTTCCTAATTTTCTAATTTTTAGAACGAAAACTTTTTAATAGCTCCTTCAACAGCAGTAGCAATTTCAATCGTAAAGCTACAATTCGCCCCCGTTTTCTTTACAGGATGTTTATTTTACACCGAGATCATTTCTGTGGAAATAATGTTGGAATAATTTCAAGTTGAAATGCATTGTCAGACCATTTTACCTTGTTTTATACGTAATTAAAGGTAAAAATATTCACACAAGGTACATTTCCATAAATTTATTTTTAAAAAATAGTTGTACCATATTTTCCAATTAAAGATCTTTTTTGTTGCTGTAATGTTGTGTAATTTTTCATTAGTATAAATTCGACCTATGTTACCCACTGATTTGATGCAAAATTTAGTACATTATTACTAGACTGCGGATCTTTATGCAAAATAAAAATTGTCTAAAATTGTCTTCATAAATTGTACAACATAGGAGCCAAATAGAAATGTAATTTTTTCTCTAATGATATTAATTAACTGAAACGAGTACATTAATGTCTTAAATTCCTTTTAATCTGTCCACTGCTTTAAATTGCACAAATCCATTTTTGTCGTAAATGCATAAAATCCGCTAATTATTACATTTTGTTACCGCTCGCGCGTATCTATTTTCACTATGCCCGATACACATCCCGTAATAACACTAATACATGTTGCGCCAAATTGAGACGTTACCATATATGTGTTATTAAATTCTAGCATATTAATATGTGGGTGAACCGTATGATATTTATGGAAGTGAATAAATGCATTTCCAGCGGAAATATCAAGGGGTCTGTGTATTGTCCAATTTATGATTTTGCAATAATTAAAATGTTCATTAGTAATAACTAGTCTGCGGATCTTTGTGCATTTCCGTTATGCTTGTATATGCAAAAGACACGAAAACATGTATACCCTTGTGCAAATTAATGTGGACAAGACAATTTTTGTTCAAGGTTTTTAATATAGTACTATACAATTTGAACTTCTTTGGGAAGCTATTAGTTTACTACAACATTCTGTCATCTTAGTATTAGTATGTCATCAGTGCAGAATTTTTACGGTTTCGTTCATGCGAATTCTTTCCTTTGTATTGTTATTGTGTTTCTTCCCGAAATAAGAACAATGAATCAGTCGAAACAAGGATACTCGTCTTGTTCGCGAGGAGAATGAAAAATTAACTCGTGTTACCGTCCACGCAATAGCCATCAACGAGGTTGATGCGATACGCGTGCCAGCAGCTGTTTTCGTTTTAATTAGAATAAAAATTTAATTAAAGTGGGCACTCCCCGAGGAAACAGTTTTGCTGATTTTATTAGCGCCGACAGCCAATCAATTTTTCAAACAAATTTCAGGCCGCGACCACGGGAACAAGGCCACGGTTTTTAATTGCAGATTTTCCTTTCGAGACGCTCCACAGTGCGCTGAGTGGAGAGGATTTGGTGACAAAAATCTCACTTCGAGTTCTTGAAATTTTTACTTATATCGACGAAGTAAAGTAAATTAGGCGTTTTCCTTCAAATTATCGATAAATAATATCACCATATTAGTTAAACATTACTGCATTGCAGTCTTCTTCTTCGGTTAGTTAAAAATGTATCATGAGTTATAATTAGACTGCGGATTTTATGCATTTATGACAAAAATGACCATGTACAATTTCATAAAAACTGCTGCATTTTTAACACGTTGACTGTCGTCGGTGTCCCGAAGGTCGCGATGTCTCCTTGTAAGCAAAATGGTTTTTGTAGTCAGGTGAATATTTTTAATATAATTTTATACTTTTTTGTACTTGGCGTGAATAAAAATTCTGTTAACCCACGTCCTACGTGATTTAATATACATATTACATGCATTTAGTATGTTTTGTCTCTGACGCCTGCAGACCGTAAATTGTTGCATGCACTTGCTACGGTATTTTCGTGTCTCGTTTTACGCAGAAAAGAGAAACAAACAGATGACTCGTATTTTACTCCAATTTATTGCTATTGCTATTTGTTGCAGTCTACTTATGTAATCGATAAAAGAGAATCTTTAAAAGTGAATCTTTATGCAAAATAAAAATGATTTGCTTTAATTGCAGAATACAAAAATCAAACATGGGTTTAGTTTTCCCTTTTGTGCTTCAATTAAGTTGTAAAAAATGTGTTTATTCTTCAATTCTTTTAATTGTTTTACTGTTCTGAATTGGATCTACCCATTTTTGTCATAGATTCATGGAATCCGCGGTCTGATAATAAGGAATTAATTCACGATTTACGTGACCAATGCACATTTGGCAATTTTATGCTATAAAGTCAAAGAGCACCGTCACGGATGCCACTTTAGCAATTTTTGTCACATGGAGTAGACAATGCACCGCAGCCTAATAATAAGGAATTAATTTATGATATAGGTGACCAATGCACATTTGGCAATTTTATGCTATAAAGTTAAACAACACCGTCTTGGAAGTCACTTTAGCAATTTTTGTGACATAGACAATGCACCGCAGGCTTCCGTGAATTTAACGCGCGTCTCGTAGTCGATTGCCGGCCCGATCCCTGAATAACGTTCTTTTCTCCGTAGGCCATCGTGAATTTTATTTTCTCGGCACGCTGGCGGAGTGTATGGGCCGATAAAAAAACTCCTAATAACTCGGCTTTGACTCGGAGCGTGGTTGGAGTTCGTGGCTGGCGGTGGTGGAGAAATCGATCGATCGGTAAATTGAACTTCTAAGATGGGGCTGCGCCTGAAGTGTGTGAAATTCGGGTTAAAATTATCGTCGTTATGTGGACGGTACCTAAAATTGACGTCGTATCGGCCTCAGTAAAAATTGCACAATAAATTTTACGAATGTGGAATACATCTTAAACCGATCCCTAAAAGTGGTCGTTAGAACGACCGCTTTCAAGGCGGCGAGTGTTACACACACAGATATACACCAGCGGGAACCGACTATATTTTCCACGATAAACTTTACGGGTAAAATAATAAAATTTTTCTATATCGGTCAGTGCTGTCGGCAAGTGGTAAATAAACTTGGGGATGCAGTCTTCAGGGCGGGGCAACGTGCATTAACACTAAACCTACCACCACCGGTCAAAATGACTGGTTCCAGATTTATTATTTTACAATTATTGAAATAATAAAAATGATTTGATAAGAATTGATTGTATGCATATCTTTAATACAGCATGTATTGTAATAGGAACTGCACAAAGTTTAAATAAAATCAATCTTGTCATTTTCATAAGGGAACATGTACCAGTTACTTTTAAGGCTCGGTAAGTGTAGTGTTCAGTTGAGTTTTTGAGTTAATCTGTGGTACTTACGAAAAGTATCTGTATTATGAAGTAATGTAAATAGTATAATAGATAGAAATTTTTTTATTTTCACATTTTAGTAAACAGTGATAAGATTGAACATAAAATAATTTAATGAAGCATTAATTATAAAGCATCAGCTACAACAAAATTTGATATACACTTGTTTTAGAATCAATTCCGATATTTATTATTCACCAGGACCATGAATCGATCAAGTCGTTGGTCCGTATTCAAGTGTTACGATTTTAAACTAGGCTTTGTTGCGAGAAAATGAATACTGATTGGAATTACTGGAAAACTGGTCGACTCCTCTGCGAATCATTGATATTTGAACGAAACTTTAGTGGCCAATTAACGAAACTGCTGAGCACCTGTTATTTGAACTATTGCCAAGTGTCACTCCAGTTTTACGTCCGACAACTGAAATGCCAGCAGTAGATTATAATTAAGAAAACTTGAATTCGTAAAATCTTTAGGTGAGCTTAATTAGTTTCCCTCTGTCATTAATGAAACATGCATTTACAGTATGTACCAAATTAATGTATTTGAACTAGTAATTTATCGCGATGTTTATGTTAGTCAGATTTCCCATTGTTAATTCAAATTGCATATGTTATTCATCATTAATTTATTTATTATTTCGTGCTCTGCTAACTATTCGTTAGTTTAATGTTAACATAGTCACTATTCCACTTGGCATAGATACATGATACATAACTTATAACTAAGAAATATATTAATATTTTTATTTGATCCCATTATGTGCAATTGATACAAAAAATTTTTATTTTGCATGAAGATCACACAGCCTACTTATAACTTAACCCTTTGCACTCGGAGCTATTTTAACTGGAAAATTAAACATTTCTTCCGATCTAGGATATTTCCATTCCGTATGATTTTTGAAATTTTATGGACATGAAATTGGTATGATACCTCATACAATACCTAAATATTTAGTAATTGATTAGATACCGATATATTTAATAATGTAAACAATATTTTGAACAATGATATAGCAATTTTCCGAGTGCAAAGGGTTAATAGTATAAATAAATGGAGGTCTATATTGCGATGAAAACTTCATAAATATTTCTAAAGTTGAGAAAAACTTGGAAATATTTCTAAAGTTGTTTACTTCTTTTTAAGCTTGAACTTGTTGCCTAATCTAAATTAATTTAACGACGTCGTTACCCGCATACCAGAATGTCAGTTTAAACGAAAGTTATTGATTAAAAAATATGCCGATTATGACCACAGTTACGAATTCACTGAGAACTTCGGAATAGCAATTAATAAAACGTAGCACAACTTCGAAAACATTTCCCTGTAAAATTACCGTCGAACGCTCCCGACCGTTTTACGGCCTTAATCATGATTAATCAGGCCGCGAATACTCTTCAAATGAACCTGCCAACAGTATTAATACTTCATTCAATTGTTACATGGCTGGTGCCTAATTAATTTTCCTGCGCGTTGTATCGTTTTTTCTCTCCCTCGGTACAACCCGCAGAATGCCAGGAAAATTATAAAGCTGGCTTGAAATTTTCATTTGGTGCACCTGCGCCATTTTTTACTGCGGCCAAAATTTAAACGCGTTCATGTTGAGTCAATAAAACCCGGTAGCGAAACATTTTCCGCCATCGTTTCTCCGGAAATCTCGTCGTGGGAGCCCCGAGGTTCTCGTGTTTTTCCCTCGAATTAACATATCACTCGATCGATGCTCATCCCTTTGCCGTTGTATGTTTAACTAAAACAAAAAAAAAGAGGAAGCCATTTTCGGGAGGCGAGCCGACGATATACGAGCCGATTCGATTTCGTTCCATTAAGTGCGCGTCGTTCAAGCGATCCCCGTGCATTTAAAAAGGGTATAAACGTCATTGTCGATGGGGGCGGACGAATTTTTGGTGACGATCCCTTTCCGTATCGGCATGACGGTGTGTGTCTCGTTTCGCGCGCGCGTATGTCGGCATGGCGAATTGTTTCTGTCAATTCGGAAGCTTTTTTTTACAAGGGTATCGAGTGTGCGTGCGCGGGAGAGGGGAGGGTGCGAACAGAACGGGGAAAAAATGCGTGTAGACCCCGACACACGGGGAACGGTAAAATAAAGCACGTGTGAACGGTACGCGCAGCATAAAATTCGTAACCGCGTATGGCGAATGTAAATCACGGAGGATTGGACGCGCATGAATTTAACCGGGCCGCATGTAAATTTTGAGTGGCAACAGGGACGAACGGGAGCATAGGGGAAGGCAAAGTGGACGGGTGCATGTAAATTTTATTGCAATCAACTATTGTAAACAGGATTAACGACGATGCGACGCGAAAACTATTTGTCCTCCCGTCTGACTAGTCACGCCGCGCCGAGCCGCGCCGCGCCGCGCCGCGCGCTGCTACGAAAGTTGGTGATTATGCTAACTGGTGTATTACCTACGCCGCGGTGTCACGTGGATTACTTTGCTCGAGATTTTCCCTCGTTCCGGCCCGTGATCTTCGCGGCTGCTGTGAATGTCGCTCGAAATTGTACTGCTGAATGCTCTCGAGGTTTCTGGTTCATTAATTTGCTTCACTGTGCGATTAAAATTCAAATTATATTTTTGCATTGGATTTTTATTCACAGCGAGAGAACAAATTGGAGTTGTAGCACGAAAAATGTGTCCGTGGGATGGGCAATGCTGTCTACGGTGCTATTAAATGCACATTTGAAGCTTCCAAGTTAATACAGTAAAGTCGCGATTCTTATCAAACAGCCTGTGTTCTGCACGGACAGTGATCGCTGACAGTAAACGCGACTTTACTGTAGTTTGACCAACTCTTGCATAAAATATTTTGTATACATAATATAGCTAATATAGCCAACAACATTATCAAACAAATTTAATATTCAATACCAAATAGAATACATTAACTGGTAAATTATTCCTTCTAACATCTAAAAAAAACCCAAACTATTTTTCTATTTTTTAAAAGTTATTCGTTTTTAAAGCGTGCACGAATACTTTTTACACAGACTGTAGGATTACCGAGTAACCATTAAGTCGGTGGTTTTATGTATTTATAGTAACCGCGCGGAATCGGATTAATAAACAGACTGAGTTTTGACCAATTTTGACCGTTATAAAACAATGCGGAAAAATGTACATTTGCATATAAAGATCGGCAATCTGGTAATCACATATTGGACATCCGTGAGCCAGAATGTGCAAATTCCGGCATTTTTATGGAAGCCGGTTACGGGCTACAACTTTGGTTATAGTTATTAGCGGGATGCGACTAGGTGTAATTTCAATAACATATCCGAGCGACGCTCGCAGGCGGTTCTGATTTATTTTCATCGTTTACTATGCATGATAGTGGCACGTTTTCATTTTGATGGCCGTTTTGATTATCAATTTCCGCGATTCGAGCCCCGCGACAAACGTTCGAATCCCGGCAAAAATTCCCGATAAGCTGAAACGAATCGACACCCGGCGCGGCCCGTGGTCGATTTTAAAGCCGACGATTTAAAAAATCTGGCGTCTGGCGACCAGACGGCCCATAAATTCGAGACACTTGCATCTAAATTGTTGGGGCTGCCAGCCGCACGCAACTTTATTACGCTCGCGACCACTCGGAAGCGTTTCCTTCTTTTTTTCCCCCGTCTAAGGGACTGGGCGAGCCACCGGAGGGCAGAGAGAGAGCCTGACCAAGGGCAATCGATGAAATTCTATTACGTTTAAAATTCACGAACGTTTAACCCGCCCCACTGTGTGCAATTTGCATATCTTCCCGCACGGCCATCCACCGGTCTCTTATAATCGCCATAAGTCGTGGACGGTGCGCCGCGCCGCAGCAACCGCCAGCGAACTTACTATATTAAGTCCAGAACAAAGGGACTAACAGCAGTTTCTGCTTTCCTCTTTTCCTCTCTTTCTATTCGAGATTTTATAGTCAACTTTCAAAGTAGACTTTCGGCCGTCGAGACTACCGCTCCCATTTAGACCGCGGAACTTTTTTCAATTTCTCCATCTTGGAAATTAGGACGACTTTGAATCTATTACGTTTCCACGAATTAGCGTGTTACAAATTGGAAAAGTTCTCTGTTAAAAGCGTTAACAATGGAACTTCGATATTACTCCGTATCACAGGCAAAAAGTTAATTATTCCATTGTCTAGATCAGTATTCATACGATGCATTGAATAGTAATATTATGGAACGGCCCGCGATTCAGGTAAATACTAGCTCGGTCGATCCCCTACTAGCGATAGCCAAATGCTCGTTGGTAACTTACTATAGCGGAGCTCGTGTGGGTGTGATGTATGAATGGCTGAATGAAATGATGCTTGTGTGAAACATGGCTAATCCTTGGGGGAGAGTTTCTCACTGCTGCATATTAGCGATGCTTAGGATCTATGTAGATCCCTATTTAACCCCACCGCCGTGTTATTTTCTTCGTAATTATTTGAATTTCCTAGGGAGCAGACTCGTTCTTCCCAGGATTGCAATGATGCGGGATTCGCACCATTTCTCGATAATACAAAAATGGGGGTTTTCAGTAGTCAAAAACGCTTGATAAAGAGCGCTATAGCCCTCAATAGCTACAGTGACTCCCACTAATATTCGGACACTCTTAAAAAGACGATAACTTTTTTAATATTGTACTATACGATCTCAACTTTTTTGGGAAACTGGAACAATTAGTTTGCTACAGGATGTGAAAAAAATTTTTTCAAGAAATGCAATTGATCGGAATTGTAGAAAATTATTTAAATAAAAAAAAATTTTTAATATACCACGTTTTTAAGACGGAATAAAAAGTACAAAATAATTTTTCCTAGCCCCATACAGATAGTCCTGAAAATTTGTGATTGTGAATTTTTAATAGCTATGAAAATATTCGTAAGATTTAGAACGAAAAACGTGGGTACTCTTTCTGTACTTTTTTTTTAATCCGTGTGGTCTGGCGAATGTGTTCGTCAAACGATTTTTCAAAATTCGACGAATGGTCGTAGCCACGAAAGCTGCAATATCTCGAAATTACATATAACCGACCCAGAGGTAGAAAAAACGTGAATTGTGTTTTTCTCAAAACTAAGTTTTCCAACGCCTGGTAGTTTTTCAGAAAATATTGAACCGATTGTGTTCTCGCATGTATATCGCATATTGAAAAACATCTATCGGTATCTCTATCAGAATCAAGCCAATGTACATTTAAAACTTTCCTAAAAATGAAACAAACGTTTCTCTTATTTTAATTGATTCCCATTTTATAAGAAAGATTTTCTTAATTTATTATCGCAGTAAGTGTATTCACATCAAAAGTATTTGACTAAATCTCATCAATAGACTGCAAATCTTGAACTGTACTATCGCTCAAAAGTATGTGGATATAAATTTATTTTATTGAACGATAGTTACTTGTGAATATACTATTTCTAAATTAATTGTGTCTACTAATAGTATTAGCAGAGTTTATACCCTAGATTGAACTACAACGTACGCTCCGAAAGAAAAATAAATTCTAGTGTTATTAACCCTTTGCCGTATCATTTTCTTTGCATTTACATAGATTAAAACGTCGTCATCCGCAAAAATGTCGTAGAAGAGAAAAGAAAATTTATATTTTTCGTATGGCTACATTTATTGTAATGCTTAAATATTGATTACTAGACTGCGGATGTTTACGCAATTCTTAATTTTTGCAAGCAAATTCCAAGAAAGCGGGAACAAATAAAATCTTATTTTCAGTGGTAATAGCCTGTATACATCTGAAATAAATGAAAATCGTATTAAATTCTGTGGAATTTTACACTGTAGCTTTTTTTGAAAATTTTTAGAAGCGATAAATGCATACAGATCCGCAGTCTACTGATTACAAACGAATAAAATTTTGTTTCAGTTAAAAAGGAAGGCATAACACTCATATTTGTTAGACTTTATTCAATATCTTCATGACGAGTGTGACTCGTTAAAATACGGCAAGGGGTTAATTGATTACAAACTATGTTTTGGGTCTAGTTTAGCAGTGTGTGAAAAACACAAACAGTGTTATACAGTGTCCACATATTTTTGAAAAGTATGCGCAGTAACTTTTAGCATGAAAAATCCCCGACCGCTCCGATCAAAGATTTCTCGATTACCTGAGAAGATTCTCAATGAAATGATGCTTATGCGCACGTTGAAACGTCTGCGTTTCCGGGGCACGGAGACTGGGTTACCAAGTTCCGCGAGCTTTAATCGGACAATTAAAATCTGTTTGGAACATTAACATTTTTCAACTCGCCGTTGGAAGCTGTCGGACGCAGCACGTGCACATCCGTTTCATCCCTCGGAATCCTTCGCGCGTATCGCATTAGCTCGTTAAAACTACTGCTCGCAATTTAAAACCAAATTGTGGTAATTCGCATCGTCCGTGATAAATTATTCCGCGGGTTGTGAGCGATATCCCGATCCTAGATCAGTCGTGGGGAAAAGCCGGACTCAAAATTTGTGCCTTTCTCCCATAAATTATGATGTATTTGGTATGTAATGCAGTAGCTTTGCACCCGGGACGGCTGCAGATCGAAGTTCCGATTCTGTAGGATCAATGGTTCAGGAGTTATGCTTGCTTAAAGTTGAGCATTTTTCAGTGTTTTTGACAGGTAAGGGCGCCGCCATATTGGTTTGTAGTGACGATCGCGAACCGCTTACCGAGCAGAACCGATAGATGGCAACATCGTGCCGATACAGGCACATAGCAATATCGCTAACATAGAGGAAATATCTCGGAAAATGTTTGAGAAGAAATATGATGGAAAATATTTACAAAAACCTAACCCAGACCAGTTAAAACGCAACATTGTGGCCATGTCTTCAAACAACAATCGCAATATCCGCTCTATATTATCAGCATTAACGCGTGTCCGCTAACACTACAAACCAATATGGCGGCGCCATATCAAAAACACTGAAAAATGCTCAACTTTAAACAAGCATAACTCCTGAACCATTGATCCTACAGGATCGGAACTTCGATCTGCAGCCACCCCGGGTACAAATCTACTGGATTACACACCAAATACATCATAATTTATAGGAGAAAGGTACAAATTTGGAGTCCGGTAAAGTAAAGAGCAGCCGGAGGCCTGCCTGGGTTGAGAATTTTCACGAGGTAAAAGATCACGCTCAGAAATCGGTTCGAGCACAATTACCGGGTGGTCCGAGAGGATCGTTAAGCAAGGTCTACCCGGTGGTTGGCTGCTCGCGATTACCTTTGATTAGACGATTGTTTGTCGCTTACTCGCTGCACCAAACAGAGCCGCCTCTGCATTCTAATGCACTGTCCATTCGCCTCCTCTCTACCTCTCTTCCTCTCCCTTTCTCTCTCTCGAAAATCACAAACAGCCGAAAAGGAGAGGAGAAAGGAGATCGATTGAAAAATTCCGATTCTCTCGGTAGAGAGCTAGGGAATCAAAAGAGATCCGGGCGCAGAGGAAAGGTGTATCGTTTCACCATGTCAGTTGTAATCCAAGTCACGGTGTATTGTCTTCGTTCTCTTTCCGAAAGTCGCCGATTTTTTTCTTCTCCCTCTGTCTCTCTGTCCGTTCGTCTGTCAGTCTCTCTCTCTTTTTTTGGTATTATCGCACAGAAGACGGATGCAGCATTTGTACGGGCAGACAGCAAGGTTCGCCCGTTCAAAGCGCAATAAGTAAGCGAGGCATGTGATCGACTATCTGACAGTAAATCCTCTGTGGTGAATGTACACGGTTCCTCTGTGCCCGTATCGAGCCTCGGTTACCGCTGGATTCCAACTTCGTATTTACTGGTTTCTCTGATATACGCGACGATTGGTAACCGCGTCGTCATCGTGTGTGTACAGCTTGACGCACGATGAGAACACCATCCGGGGGAACTGTTTTCACGTGTGTGCATCTACGTACGATGGCACGTCAGGGATCGTGATAGGGCGCAGTTATTTCGCAGAGGAACTCGTCGCTATTAATTTACGAAGAGTATTTGCATTCACGACAACGGACAAAAGAAATTTTCGAGCACACCGGTACGGATTAAATATCGCGATTTTGCAGAAACGAATTGGTTTGTCTTTGGCCAGAGGAGATTGGGTCTCTGGATTGTGAGTTCATTTATTGGATTGCGAGTTTAATTAATTAGACAGCGGATCTCTATGCAGAATAAAAATGTTTTATCTGAATTGCAACATACTGGAATGAAATAGAAATTGATTTTCTGTCTTAATATGTTTAATAGGTTCAAAGTAATGTAACAGTATTTTGAAATTTTCAGCATGTGTATAACTAACATACATCTACAAAACGCATTTAAATTTAACAAAACAAATTTAAATTTTCATTACAGGCTCTAATAAAAAAAGTTGTAAATGGTGCCTCTTTTCCTTTCTCATGTAATTCTTAGCAATTGCAATTTTTTCAAATTTGGTAAATCAATTCTTCTAATTGCTCACAAAAAGTCAGGTCGCTTGGTCCGATCATAAAAAGTTATACTAGTTTAAAGTGCGTTCAAATACTTTCGTGATTCACCGTAGATGGGAAAGGATGAACCACTTAACGCTATCACTAGATTATGTGCTTTAAAACAATTTAAAATTTTATACTGAATATAATAAATACGACTTCTATAGGATGGTCCACTTAAAGGTTACCTCCTAAATGTCCTTCAGTTGGCATGATATGAAAAACATTTCATATGCAGTTTGTTGTTACAGCATTTTTCGACTCGGAGATATCTTTTTCAGTATACACTGAAGCAACAAACTATTTCGAGATAATTTGCGTAAATTGCGTAACTTGATTTTACATCGAAACAATCAATTTTTAAATGAAATTCCAGCTACACTGAATTCGTATTATTTTTAGGAGTATAGGCAACATTCGTTTATCGACTTTATCTTTTTAGAAAGAAAAAAATAAGTACCTTCTGTGTGGAAAATTTGTAGAAACAGCATGGATTAAGATCTTACGTAGCTAATTCCTCCGTTAATTGCACGGTAATTACACGTTTATGGATTCAATACCAATTGTATAGATGTTGTGTTCGTTTTGCAAGAAAGATAATTGGAAAATTTTAGAATTTCTATGCGACAGGAATATTTTAGTCATCCGCTAACAATCCGAAACAATGGAAATATGGAGATTCTGTCTCGCGACGGAACAGGAACTATATTTTATAGCGACAATGAATTCCTCACAAATGTGCGCATCATACAAAACAATAAACGCAAGCAAATTAGTGCAGGTAGAAATGCGCAAATAGGTATTTTATTTCAAACAATGGAATTCGCGAAAATACTAGCCGGAAAAAAATGTAATAAATGGTTTCTGTTGGAAATGTTTGACCGTCTTTAGCACATTATGCTTTCTGTTTAGTAATATTGAAAATAAAATTAGCAGGAAATATATTCTCTTAAAATGTTAATATTCAATAATAAATCAATTCAATGACTCATTCATATTTGATTTTCTCAATGCTTCTTATGGGCAACAAATTTTGAAATTTATTATAAACCATTATCCAAAAAATTAACGAAAGGTGTACTACTTTTACAGTAATACAAAGTACACCATGAGAACTTAAAAAAAATCGTACATCAATTTTAAAGATCTCGTTGTAAAGGGAAAGCTTCAATCTTCAAATTAGTGAAAGATTCAATCACGGAAAAAATTTTTCAATTTTCTTACAGAGATTTCAATTTATAGCATTTTTGGGGAAAATGTGTCTTCAGATTTTCATCTGTTACATCGTGTAAAAATATCTCGGAGGAAAATGAATAATGGTGTGCAAAACTAGAATCTTCGAGCTTTAAAATGAGTCCAAGTTCATTGTTGTACGATTGTTTTTTTCTGAACTTACAAATGGTTAAATATCGTAAATTTCTCGTGAATGCAGTGATATAAATGAAATTATACAGAGTAATCGAAGACCACCAGTATTAATGATATAAATTGTTTGAAATGGACGTTATTACTTATTGCATTTAATTAATATGTCATTCACGAAAATGGGTATTTCACTGAAAAGTTGCTGGTAGACGTCCTATCAGAACCAGCTTTAAATCCAATTAAACTTGTAGAACATAACATACTAAGCGACGTGAAAGTGTACATTTGAAGTTGAAAGTTTACCCCGCATTATCTGACGCGAATTTCGGGAACAGAATTCAAGGCTGCGTGTACAAATAGGACGGGAAAATATTATAAAATTCTTGTTCCTTCGATGATACAACGTGATTAACTTTTAATCTGAAATGCAGAAATAAATTGTGAGCGAGTTCCTATGTATGCACGGGATGTCGTCGGAATGATGTCACGAACGAAACCATGAAATAAAATTTTTTCGCCCGGAAGCTTCGGTTTCGAGTAAATCGATGTTAAAAATTCATCGGGTGCACGTGCGCTTTAGTACCATACGGTTCATGTGTCTGACCATTGCTAGTTATTTCCACTTGTATCGATGTTTATAAACAATACTGGCGTGCTACTATAAAACTAGCCCAGCCAATGGAAAACAGATAACATCGACCGCCATAAATGTTTACTATAAATAATACTGATAAATAGTTGACTTTTTCGAATTTTCGGGATTAATTCAGTCGAAATGAAAATTTTCAAAACATTTTCCTCGGTTCTCTCAATTTATTTCTCTTTCATTCAGATTCAATCCTCTTTCGATTAAAATAGCTTTTAGATTATTAGATAAATAAAATCACTGCCGGTTCTTGGTAGCTTGTAATTTACATTTTTAAATTACATTCCACACTTTTAAAACGCTAAAAGTCCGAAAAGCGAAATTAAACGTTTTAACAGAGACACGCTATTCGGTTTTCAATATTTACGCTCCATTTCCAAATAATGCAGTACGTTCACACTCGATTTGAAACTGAGTGAAGGCCTGTTTCAACTTTAATCGATTTAGGGGGTGTTCTATTTTTATCAGCCGGCACTGATTTATTTATGCGTTACGCAAGGTTGATGTTCTAAAATTATTCAGAGAATTCGATATTTCCGACGGCGTAAAACATGATAACTTGATGGAACGTTGATAATTGAACGATAATTGAAAGAACTGCTGATAGAATCATCGCTAAATGCATCTGCATTGTTAATTTATGAGCATCTATAAAAATTAATAAAATGGTAACTATTGTATACTCCCATTCATCTTTTTATTACTTTAAAAGTACCATTAATGGGGGAGGTAAAATTCTATTTTACCCCAGTTTCACGATAGTTGACGATAAAAATGTAAATTTGCATAAATATCGTAAAGTGGGCAGTTGAATGAAGTTTTTAAATACCCTGATCACAATAGAGCCGAGCTACCTCGTACACAGGGGTTAATCACAGACATTTCGCGGGAGCGTATTTTGAGTTTAAAACTCGACCAAATTTCGCGGCCGTACGGCGCGGAAAAGTTAATGTATTATTTCGTCGTGTATGTAGTTCCCGTAAAATAGACAGGTTTCGCTTTTGCACGGCGAAAGCTCATTAACTGACAGTTTCGGACAAAATGGATTGACCAGTTTACAGAGTTTTCGAGCATGATTTTCATCCTGCCATCGCGGCACGGCGTGGCGGCCCGTTTAACGAAATTCGATCACCCAGAAATAAAACTGTATTTGTCGACGTAGCTTACGAGGATTGTCTCATTTCGTGGATAATAGCTTATGGCTCTTCTAATGAAAATTCATGGAATTTCCATTCACAGTAAGAAATTGATCAACTAATTTACGGAAGGTTAAGACATTAAAAAATTGGTT
Organism: Lasioglossum marginatum; assembly: GCA_028455795.1. Taxonomy (NCBI): domain Eukaryota; kingdom Metazoa; phylum Arthropoda; class Insecta; order Hymenoptera; family Halictidae; genus Lasioglossum; species Lasioglossum marginatum. The sequence goes on from CM052275.1 coordinate 3,033,691, forward strand.
CTTGTACATATCAATTAGTTGAAGATATTAATAAATCTTACAAAAACTATGATAAAGGTTAAACTATAATAATTGCGGATTTGATGCATTCATAATAAAAATTGAAGAATATATCGATATATTACTTTCGCTCAGAGTTGGGCAAAAATTTCTACTTCAATCGTTAATCGCAATTAACAATTAAATTCCTACTTTAGTCGTTAATTACAGTTAACGATTACATTCTTTTCAATTGTAATCGTCAATCGGATAATTGATTAATGATTAACTGCTGAAATTTCAAAATGAAATACGGAATCAAAACTGTATGCATACTGAAAAATATGTAAACTGAGTTTTTGTTGAGATATATTTCTGTCAATTCTCCATCTCCGCTCTCTGCCTCTCTCCCCCTCCTTATTACAATTTATGGATAGACCGTGTGGCGATTAACTTCAATAATCGATTAAATCAGTCTCCGATTTTTCGATGATTTCTTTTTTTAATCAACGATTGGCGATTAACTGTATCAATCGATTAAATCAATCGTCCATTTTGCAATGATTACCTTTTTTAATCGTACACATTAATCAATCAATCTCGGTTAAAATTTTAATTGATTAATGCCCAACTCTGCTTTCGATCGATTAGAATTATTGATAAAAGAAATTTCTAAGTGGGAAAATGTCTATTAACTTTCTACTCTATAATTCCGGTTTGGAAAATTCTGGTTCGTGCATATTTTATACGTGGACATGTACTTCGGGAAAAATATTTCGGAAAATATAGGTCAATGTTTAACTGGAATAATTTATTAAAAGGTTCTGTATTTTGATATACTATATGCATAAACAAGTTTACTGGAATTTATTTGCAATTCATTTGGAATTTTATCATACGCAATGCTTCTCCAACTGTAGTACTTGTTAAGGAATGCAATCAAATATTTTCCATCCCCCATTTAAGGTTTTTAATGAAGCATTTAACAAGTATTTTTGGAAAAGCGTCATTCTCTCCTACTACAACTTCATGAAAATCGGTGGATATTATTTCGGTGTGTTTGGTTGTTAATAAAATTCTATCAGCGTACGTAAACAACTGACATATTTTTATTTTTTAAATTGCTTACAAAAATGAGTGAATGTAATTTAAAAAAAAAAACGTTCAAAGAAATTAACAAATTATAAATTAATATTTCACTCCAGTTTGTGGCAATTCATTGCAATTTATTGCAATAATGTTGATGGATTATTTAAATTCATTTGCATTTAAACTAGAGTCATTTATTCACTGCAAGACAAAAATGACTGACCAATATTATTCATTTTATCATTAACGATTGACAGTGAAAAGACTGTTCTTTCATGGAACAGAGTAAAACCATAAAGTAAAGATCATTACGAAAATGTAATTACAAGGACGCGGGAGTCGTGGATGGGTTTCTTGCATTGATTCAAGGACAGATCGCAAACGAGCTCGCTATACGAGCGTAATCTCTGCATCGAGAGCGTTGTGGATAGTCATTACGTATTGCCGAGGCGTGTATGCATATATCCGGTGCATAAAACTCGACATTGGAATTGATGATACCGATACGAGGAAGGAGCGGAGGTGGCGCGGACTAATTTATTAAATCCGGTTAGAGCGTTACTGTACAACGCCGGCACAGAGTGAGACAGGCGGATTTTTGTCCGCTCGTCGATACGAATGCTGGTGGAAAAATGAAACGGTCGTCGGACTAAAAGACAGAATAAAACGACGTAGCAAACGACGTTGGAAAGAAGACTCTACACAGACGACTTAATGCAATTTTAATCGCGGCGCCGGAGACACTATATCGGGTCATCAGTCAGCGTATCTGCGACATAAAAGACCGATAGAAATCAGGGGCGCAAAGAAAACGCAGACTAATTTCTATGGAATCGCGGAACGCCTGCCGCGCGCGATAGTTTTTATTCGATGGTCATCGAGAAACGTTTAATTTCCGATAATAAACGTTTAGATGACATTATCGCCTCGCGAGTATTCGACGCTCTTACAGATTCCTCAAGAGAAGTATGGGATAAGTAGAGTTTTTCACTGTACTGCTCCGCGGAAATTAACTTCGGCGATTTCGCCGGTATTTACGCGCGTTTCGTTCCTGTGGAAATACGTGGACAATGGTCCGTATCGCCATTCGAAATTTATTAGACTGATTGCTATAGAGGAAATATAAATTACGCCTCGTAAATGGAAAAATAGGACTTTTGAGGACGATAGCGCCCTAGATCGATCTTTTATCTAGCGTTTTTGACTACTGAAAAACCCTATCTTTGTATTATCGAGAAATGAGAACGCGAATCCCGCACCCTTGCAATCCTGGAAAAAGGAATCTACTCCCTTAAGGTGGAAGGGTACGTGGCTTTTCTGATGAAGGAACTAGAATCTAACTAGATTTTGGGTCGAAACGTAGGTTTGCGGGCCGCGACTTTTTGTTCTTATACGAGCGTATTTTGAGCTGCACAAAAGGTCCATTTGATAGAAGAAGGTTCAGCGCAGATCGCGCTGGTCATGAGAGAACGAGATTATGTTTATATCTAATAATATGAGTGTTCAAAGTAGAGCGAAAATTCTCGACTTTGAATCACCCTCTCCAAGGAAGCACAACACTTTTGAAACTTGATGAACACAACATTATTTCCTTATATTATAAGTCATAAAGAATGCATATAGAGGGATGAGAGAATCCATATTATCGTTACCAAAACTCTCTACAAATATTTAACTAACTGTTCATCGGATCATTGCCACTTTTTACTGTAACTGACATATCCTACTTTATTATATTATGGGCGTGTACGAACATCGGTAGCACAGCTGTGTCGATCGTCTTACCACGAGCAGGATTCGACTAGACGCGATGAACCCTTTCCCAGGAAAATATTGGACTCTGTCGTGAATAACAGTACGGAATGTTTGTCTAGCGGCGAGTTCGATAAAATTCAATCTAGGAAATCACACGTTCTGTGTGACCAGGGGAAGAGGAAAGAGAGGGGCTCGCGCCGGGGTCGAGGAAATAGACGTGGAAACGATTCGGCAGCGTTAAAGGGTAATGGCGAGCCGTTGTGTTCATTTGCCCCGGTAATTTATACGTCGTTTAGTTTCGCGTAATTAACTAGAAGGCATGGCGCTTTTGATTAAACAAATCGCTGGAAAAGAAGATTCGCGCGGCGCGGCTCGCCGGGTCGAGCACGCCGAGCCGGGTCTCCGACTGCGTTGCAAATTGCCATACAGATTCATTCTTGCAGCTGAAATGAGATTTCATCGGACTTCCAAACACTGAGCACAACCGGAACTTCTTATTCCGTTGAATTAGACGTTTCGTTCCGTGAAATAAGTTTTTGTCCTTATTCGAGGAGGAAGATCGAATGAGACGCCGAGACCATTAAATATTTATTGGCCAGTTCGCGAATTTACAGTTCTACTTAATTGGCAATGCTGAAATAGGGATACCACGTGGTACCTACAAGTTTCTCTGTACCATCTCTTGTTGGATGGATACTACATATCTAACAGTTTTTTTATAGCAACAGGAATTAATGATTTGTTGCGTCGATAGAGAATTTACTGTAACAATATAGTTATTCTACTGTACATTCATATTATGATAAATTCGAGGAAATCGAGGAATCCAAGAGAAGTCGAGGAAAATGTAATTTCCTGTGATTAGAGTTTTGTTGAATAAAATATCCTACGCTTATATTAAATTTTCTTGCATTTTGTCAATTTAATACTGCATCTAACACTACAAATGAGATTTCAAGAGCAGCTACACTCTTTTACATTGCAACGCAAACATTTACACATTTACATAGCTGTTATTAAACCGTGCAACTGTTGTTTGTCACGTTGTGAAAAATATCCCACGTATGAGAAGTTATAACAATTTAAATCGCCCGCACTGAATGTCCATTGTAATGCAGGCCAGGAGCGTAGTAATGTCAGGCGTTATCCGCGCGCACTCGTTACCACGGACAATTGATGAGAACGAGCGTGTTAAATAATCAAACCGTTTAAAAATATATTTCAAAAGAAACGGACCGTATGGTTTAATTCGAATGTACGCGGTATTTTATCGATATCGACGCACGAAAATTTATGCTCGCGCAAATGAATATACGGAACGATCCTGTAAAGAGCAATAATTTTTCGAAAATTCAGCTCGAGTTGAGGATCAGTGCAGCCGTTTAACACAATATTTCAGGTAGCGACGCGATTGGTTCATAACACTCGAATAAGCACGGCCCCGAAATATCTCGTTAAAATAAATTCTCATTAATTTATCGCGTGCTTTTGGAGGAACCGAGCGCGCGGGAAAAACGAAAAAAAAAAGAAGAAATGTACACCGTGACAAACGCGAATATCTCGCGTCGAGAATTTGCATCATTGCGCAAGGAAATTCATGGGTCGGAGGCGTGACAAATCGATACTTTTGTCATACGGCATACGGTAATCCAATTTTGTATGCTTCCTAGTGCACGTAAACATTATGCGGCCTTTAAAACAGTTATAAAACAAAGCGGTTGTTAATGAAATCCTATCGAAAATTATAAAATATTATCCGGTCAGATAAATTCTACTCGTTGTTTACCTTGTATGGTAACACATTCTCTCTCTCTCTCTCTCTCTCTCTCTCTCTCTCTCTCTCTCTCTGTCTCTCTCGACGGTATTGTCAGCTTTCAAGATGTTTGACGTGTCGATCGTGATTCCCGACGCTTACAGCGTGACACGCGATGTTAGACTCGACTGGCATCTACTTCGACACCTTGCATTATGCTCGATTGTCCTGATTCCATCATGCAGTTACCCGTCCACCCTGCTGCTTGATATAATACTTAGCTCCGGTGTATACGTGGGTTCCCGGCTGTGTGTCGACTCGCTTCGGTTACACCACAAATTCCATAATACACGGACTCGGTCGGCTTTCCTCGCAAAATACGTTCCTTAACCCTGCACGTCAGCTACGTTCATTTTACGATCATGGTTGCGCACGTGGACGGCGCGGCGTGTCGTAGACAATTGAAATAATGGATTTGTATGTATCCTTTGAATTGGTGCTTATAAGTCTCGTGCGGCGGAGGATGCCGGAACTAATTGTTATAATTAGACTGCGGATCTTTATGCAAAATAAAAATATTCTGCATTGATTGTGAAAAACAGTAGTTAAATAAAAATTCATTTCATCCCTTAATAGTATTTTTACGTTGAAAACAACGTAACAATATTCTTAAATCTTTTATATTTTTCACTGTTTTATATTTCATGCAGTTAATTTCTAGTTATAAGACTTCATTTTGCAACTCGCTTCAAGCCGTCAGCGACGATGCTCTATCCTCTTTTTCTTTCTGTACAATCGTTTCTTATTTGTGACCTTGTACGACCTTGTACGACCTTGTACGACCTTGTACGTCCTTGTACGACCTTGTACGTCCTTGTATGACTTTGTACGACCTTGTACGTCCTTGTATAACTTTGTACAACCTTGTACGACTTTGTATTACCTTGTACTATCCTGTACTACCTTCAAATTCATTGTATGAGTGAATTCCTCTCTTGATCCATCTTTCACACAACAGTAAACATACAATATTTCATTAAAAAAATACTGAAGGTTACTTCCGTCTCTCAAAAACTAATGTAAATATAAAAAATCTACATAGATTATCGTTTTGTGTATATTTACGCTTATGATTTACCAACAAAAGTACTGCACCTTCTGAAGAAATAGTGAAAGTGAAATATAAAAGTTATTAGATGATAAATTAACACAGAGATTCAGTACCTACTAAACATAACTTTTCACAAGATTTAAATGTTTTGATCGTTATTTTTGTAAAAGCTTGGTTATGTAGGGCTCACTTGGAGAAAATGAGCAGTAATTGTTGAGAGTGTATAATAAATTTTAGAATGCTCGTTAGAGTCAGTGCGGTGCACAGAAGAAATTAAAAATGCTGTTATTATCAGCTCACTAAAATTATTTAAAAAAGAAAGAAATATCTATGGAGCTCCTGCATGTTACAATTAATGCGCAATTAATTGTTATTTTGCATAATAATGCGCAGTTTAATAGTAATTAATCAGGGATGGAAACAAACTGTAACGTTTTGTTTTTAAAGAAATTCTGTTTGTTCTGTGTTGTTATATGTTTCATTTAAGAGAGTAGATATTCCTGTGGAATTTTTATGGAATGAAAAGTTACCGTTCGAAACTTCTTTAAGGAACGTTCTCGTGCAACAGATATTTTAGAAACTGTGTAATAAATCTTCCATGGGAACAAGTTGTCTAGAACATTTATTAAGAAAGGATCCGCGAGAGAAACACGAACGAGCTTTGAACTGAGAAATATCGGCATAAATATTTCAAATAAACACCATGTTGTATATCCGTTCAACTGTGAGAATTATTTAATATTATTTTAGTGCTACTGCCCAGAAATTATTCGATCAAACTTATAAGATTGTTGAACGAATTATTTGAACAAATATTAAATATGAAATGTAGTTCTATGTAGATAATAGGCAAATATGGTAGAAGAGTTAATGATATTTTAGAAAAACATTGATAAAATTATGCTTTCGCCTTCACGTGAAAAAATTTATAATGAAATTGAAACAGCATGATACAGTATTAGAACACTTTTAATATCTCTAACAATGCAGATGGCGATAGACATGCTCATATATTTGTTAATGTTTTATTATTAAATTCTAGATTTTATGCATTTATAACAAAAATGAACAAGTTGCAATTTAAAATAGTGAAAGTATTAAAAAAGACTCTAAGAGTATTAATATATCATTTTCACCACATTAAAATTATTAATGAAGAATATAGATGTATATTTAGCTTCTGCGTCTTGCAATTGATGCACAATTTATTATTTTGTAAGCTTTCGCTACTTAGAAACTATTCTAATTTCACATTGTACACACGTACCACTGGGATACGAAACGATTTGCTAATTTTAATTGCTAACGAAGAGTTGATTCGATCCCAACTTCAAATTTATCGTGAACCAATCGAACAAATTTTCCTCACACGGGTGTTAACTTGGGGTGCAACGATCACGTGACCGTTTGATCTGGAAACTGTGCACGCAACGCGTCCTAATAGAGCAAACAAAATTAGGAATTGTTTGTTCATTACAGCGGATGTCCCGTTGGGTGCGAATTAAGGCAATTGGAATTCTTGTCGGCCGGTGACAAGAATTGACTGAAACTGCGGCAAGGTGGTGGTTAAAAACAGGAATTACGGTGATGAAAGACACGCGGGCCAACCCGATAATCGTTTCCGAAGACACCTAGTGTAAAGCTTCTGCGATAACATCCCGTGAATGGCAAGCAATTCTGACGACGAAGGCGCGCTGTCCTTAAGAACAAGAGTAATCGATCGTATTGCTCGACAGGCTTGCGATGCGCTCCAGGTTCACACCCCGCATCGGCAAATCTATTACATTATCGGCGTTCTGGGTGCTCGACGTGTCGATAGCGAGACTGGAAATTTCAAGCGTGACCCGAGATACGCGGACTCATTCACGTAGATTGATTTATTCCGTTCACCGAGTTTCCCCACATTTGTCTTTGAACAGTCCCAATCCGCGCAAACACTTCTGCGTGTGTTCCTGACGTTACGCCCGTAAGTCTTTGATTGTTGGATTGCATGAGAAAGTTGCCAATATCACATATCATTGAACGAACGAAAAATAACACTTGACAATTGATTTTGTATATAAAGTTATTTTTCTTCTAAAAAAAACGATGTAGAAGGGGTGGCAATGAATGTGGCCATTTATATTTGTATTTCTTTCTAAAATCTGATTCATAACTTAAATTCGTAGGTAATTGATGAAATAAATTACATGTAACGAAAGGAAGAAGTGAAAGACAAATAATGTCTCTAAATTTATTATTTATTATGAAAATTAATCATTTTTGGACCCCTTAGAACACAGATAATGTGGATCCCCGACAGAAATCGTACAAAATCATTTTTTTTGGCAACGTTTTGAATAAAATTTTAGAGATTAGCTAGAATAAATTTGTTTCCCCTCATATACATCCAGTAGACATTCAGAAATATCAAAAATCACAACACTCAAACTACAGGACCTGTCAATATTGTTCCAAATTGGTTGAATTACGATTATTGCGATTGTGCAGATGCATCTATGAGGACTTATTCAATAAAATTTCTTTGGACATATTAAAGATCACTAAAAATTTGAATAAATGCATCATTTTTAGAATTGGTTCAATCCCAATATACTTTTTTTCTACGAAAAAAATTTCTAAAAAACAGCCAAGTAGCTCGGTCCACTTTGAAAAAATTCTCTTTTAAAGAGTGATGGAATTGTCAGGTGTGTCAATTGTGAGAACGTACGTCGAAAAGTTCGATTATGATAGTTTGGGACGCAATCCGACGCACCAGCAGAATTTAGGGAACGGTGCGAATCTCGAAGCAGCAAACCCGAATCTCATAATCTAGTTCCGTATTGTGATGCAATGTACCAGCGGTGTAGATTGTCCCGTGATGATTTTACTTGCTAAAGGAACGGGGAATGTGTACGCGGATCGAGAATGCGGGAGACGTCGAGGTTACGCGGACCGCAAGCAGACAAATAGATGCGTGTTGCGAGTAGTTTAGGGGAACGAGAGGTGTGCGATGAAGTATTGATATTAATTTGCCTCGAAGACAGCGTGAATGTCACAATAAACTCCGGCGGATTATACTATCTCGGTACACGTTTAGAAGCGGCTGGAAATTGTTTGTTGCATTTGCTAAAACTTTTATATAAACCCTTACGAAAAGTCTGGGTTACGTTCCTCATTGTGTATTTATTTCCGACGTTAATTACATAATGAGTACATATTCGTTTATTTATAAAAAGATCAACTTCATACAGGTCTGAAAGATAAATAGTTAATATATCGAAGAGTTCGTGCGCTACATTGAAGAAAATTTTATGAGAAATACTTCCGTAAGATTTCAAGGAAATCAATTGTGTAGTTTCGAAGATTGAAATAGAATCCGACGGAAGTACTTGAATTCTAGTACGAAATTGTATGGTTAGATAGATCCCAGTATTATTTCGATAGATCCTTTTCTTGTGAATAATGCTTGACGATTTTTATAATATACAACGTAACGTAAAGAATATGGTAAAACAATGTATGCAAAAATGACGTTCTAAAGAAAATCTACTTGCATATAAAATTGTTTAAAAAGTTACGTACAAATAAATTACAAGATGTTCGTACAAAGTTATTAATTAATAATTATATTGCGCAAGCGGTTCACTCTGTGCAAAGATATTTTCTCGGTAAATGAGTTCAAGCTACCGTACTTTTTGATCCAATTATCTGTCTGGTGGGATTTGGATAAATGTTAACTCTTAATTAAAAACATTCTGTCTAGACAAACTTTCTCGATTCCAATTTAAATTATTAGCTATTTGTACTTATAGTAGGTTCGATAAGAGGATCGATGATAAAAAGTAATTAGATACGTAAGATATTTTAAATAATATAACGTAAAGTTAATTCGTTAAAAATTTTAGTGATCTCAATAACTGTTCCTAAAGTATTTTCAATTTATAGTGCTTCCGAATTTGTTTCCATCAAGAACATATTCCCAGGCGATTGACCATAATTTTATAAGATAATTAAATTTAGTTAGAAAATTCCATTTTCATTAGCGAGGGATGATCTCCACATTTACCACTTTCGTTCTACAATCTCAAGATTTCTCCTGCGCCGCGTGTTCCAGTGAAACGATTCGTTTTCCACATAAGCGCGCGAAGGTATAACCGAAGAAGAGGATCGAAAATATTCTGGAACCAAATTTAACTTACGATAGTCTATTCGATAGCTTACCGAAGAAAAACATTCTGTACCAAGATCAACTCCTATCTTGTCCGGGCGGGTAGTAACGGGACTAATCCGATCTTTTCTTATTCAATCTCTGGCAGAAACCGCGAATAGACCCTGGACAATTTTCCAGATTTTTTTTGTTAAAAACTGGTTGCAAAAATTCTTTACAAAATCTACCGAAAATTCGAATTTCTTAACGAAGTTCTACAAATTATATTGCTAAAATTCTTTTGAAATCTTTCTTTTCCGGGACGAAGTAAATATCTCGCATAATGTGTTTATCTAAAAATATCCTTACCAATGTTACACCATTTTCAATCATTTATAACTCGTAAACCAATTGAATACTTCCGATAAAATTATCAGCATGCATATAACTAGACTGCGGATGTTTATGCAATTTTCAATTGTTGTAGACAAATTCTAAGAAAGTAGCACCACATAAAATTCTATTTTCATTGGTAATAGCTAGACTGCGGATCTTTATGTAAAATAAAAATTTTCTGCATGAATTTTAGAAAACACATGCCAAGGAAAAAGTTCTTTCTTTCTTTAATAATTGTAGTGGCTTGAAAATAATACGTTGGTGTTTCTAAATTCTCTTCGCCTTTAATCTTTTTTAAATTGGACTTACCCTTTGTTATAAATGCATAAAATCCGCAGTCTAGTAATAGCATTTGTACATCCAAAATAAATAAAAATCGTACTGAATTCTGTTGAATTTAATATTCCAGAATTTTTCCACAATTTTATAAGCCATAAATGCATAAAGATTCGCAGTCTACATATAACTTATACGAATCTACAAAACACATTATAAAAATTTTCGTTACACGTCATCCGTTAAACTAATCCTTCCAGCTCTGCAGAGAAGCTAAAGTCGTTTGTCCCGTGTATAAAAAAAGTTATTCCGGTTTAAAGTGTGTGCGAGCAATTACGTGACTGACTGTAGGTATACGGTGAATGCCCGTAAATTTATCGTTAAATAATTCGCTATCGGCGGGCACCGGTGACCACGGTGGCAGTGAACCCGTTAACAATTGAATCGGCGCGATGCGATAAAGCGGGCGAACCGGTCGACGGTGTTAGCTGCACCGGGAAATAATATAACTTGGCCGACACGCGTGTTTCGATTAGGAAATTCCGGGGACAGAGGAATATTGGGAAGACGGTGGCACGCGGGTGGCTCCTCTAACAAAAGAACGAGGGAACCAATCGTCGTTACATTTACACGCCGAGCGACAGGCAACGATATAGCCAATCTTAGAACCGTAGAAAATTCGCCTTGTGATCGGCCGCTGACTCCTTCGGCGATAAAGAAGATTTAGATCGATTTAAGATTCCAATTTCCGGAGCTCCTCATGGGAGCTGGGGAGGTACTTGGAGAGACGACGTCGACGAGGGTGGAGATGTGCCGCTGGCATATCGTGATGAAAGGACGAAGAAGCACAAGAATGGTTCCCTGTAGATAGTGCCCAGGTTTCGGTAGTACCTTGGATTCAAAGTAGACGGTCGCTTCAGTCCGAATTACTAGGCTTTCTCTTTCGACCTCTCTTCTGCACTTATATTCCTTTCTTCTCTCTTTCCCTCTCCATCGCTTTCTCTCCTTTTTTCCTCTCCCACCTCTCCTGCTCCTCGAACCTTGCTCTTGTTTTAAATCCTTCCCTCCGGGCTCCTTCCACTATCAAGTTACTTGTACCTCTCCGCTTTCACCCCTCAGTGGCTATATTATTTCTATAATTGGGTTTATACTTATACCTCTCGTTTCCAACAGACTAGCCGCATTTTTTAGCGTAATCTTGTTAGGCAGCTTTATTAAGGATTTCTTTTTATTGAGAAGCCCGGGACCTCCTTGAGCGACCTTATTTGAGAATTTCATTTTACGAGGTAATTCCAGCGGTTGATTCTATTTCTTTCATTATTTTTGGTTAGATACCGAGGTTCCTTATGTATTATATACCGACCGTCCGTAATCCTCGGCGTTCCCCCGCGATCGTGTATCTCTCCGCGCACCCATGCTCCGTCTATTTCTCCCGCTTTCATTCCGCCAGCACATTATTCTTACCCATTCTTTATTCCTCTATCTCTACCAAAGTTCGTCTAGCGTTCTCTACCTATCGTTTCACCTTTTGGCGGTGGCCGTTCTAAAAATAAGCGACGACATTCGGTTGTGCTCCTCGAAGAAAGGTATCTCGGAGGAGAGATACATTCGCGAAAGTCGTTTCTCGATTTCGTGTAGTACGGCATGGTTTCGTTGTTATAATATTGTGAAATGTTTCACGAAACTTTGTAGTTTTCGTTTAATTTCTAACTTTCAGAAGAGAATTTCTACTTACTTTTAGGAATAATAGTATCCTTCGTATTTGTTGTTAATACAGAAATATTATTGCTTTCAGCGCACGGTTCGATCAATTGTTACTAAATTTATAAAGCAATTTTGCAAACAGAGTAATTCCGACGTTCCGATCTTTGTTTAGATCATCTTCAGGGGTTACTAGAATCGCGTCTGTGAAAATTTTGGAATCTAGGAATACATAACCAAAAGAAAGAAAAACTGTGAAATCTAAACAAAGATCGAAACGTCGGAATTACTCTGTTTGTTTGCAAAATTGCTTTGTAAATTTAGTAACGATTGATCGAACCGTGCGCTGAAAGCATTAATATTTCTGTATTTTTAGGAATTATTGCTATGGATTTTCTCTGCAATTACGGGTTAATCGGAAGTACATTAACTGCTCAAAAATAGTTGATCAATTGCGGTATTTGTAATTAAGAGAGGAAGAATTAATTCTTTATGGACGACGACCGTACACCATAGATTGCTGATCTTTATGCATTTAAGAATTCGATCGATAATATCCTCACCATTTTTATCCCACAAATTGTCTAAAATTTACGTCTCTAAACTAGAATACCTCCTTAAGTATACAGAGTGTTCCATTTATCTCTGCACCTTTAATTATTTTCTGTTACTTGCAAAACCACAAGAAATATACTTCAAGAGAAAGACAATGTATATCAACGGAGAAACTAGGTTGTGGATGTATCCCTTCCATGTTAAACCCATTAAAAAGTGTAATAACAATCATTCCAAAGTATTTTCTTATATCTTTACACAGAAGAATAAAACTAAAGGTGGCAGTGTTACGCTGTATAAATGCTCAAATATGCATTTCCAATGTTTTCCAGAGAAAGATTTCTCGACGAAACGAGTACGTATGCAAATATTTCGAAGGGACAGCGTATTTCTATAATTTCCCTGGTATCGCCTACTTACGCAGAGATTACTACGCAGGCTTTTACAACGGCAAACTACGGTCATGTTAAATTTCTAGCAGCGGCTTGAGTTAAAGTGGTCGACTCGGCCAGTATTACCAGTCTCCATTTTCCCTTCTTACCACCCCCGTTCCCCCTACCGACGAACCCTGTCGCTCTTTTTACTTGTCTTTTCTTTGCTTTTCTCGGAGCCCCGTCTCCGCGGTTCCCTCCTTTTCCACTTTCCGCCCGTCCACCTCCTTTTGTCTAACTGCCTCACTTAAGTGCTATCTGAAAATTCCGCTTCTCCGTTATTACTACTTATTTGAATTTCACTTCCACTCCCATTTACCTCCGTGCCCTCCATACAGCGACGTATTTATACGTTTAACATATTCAACGTCCGAGGACTTTGTAGGTTGCGCTCGATGATGATGGCCGAGCACGCCATCTGCTGCATCGTCCGACGAGGATCATTCGCTGCGAAAGAATCTATTGTCGATCAAAACGTATTATCACAGACGAGGTATAAGGTAAACGTTTTACTGCTGTATTTTTCCCATTGAGATTAAAATACGTGAAAATAAATATTTTGCCCTGAATAAATTCGTACAATTCAATCAGAATGTGTATTCTCTCGTTGGCGAGACAAACAAAATTGACAATCATTCTCATATTTTTAGAATCTCAGGATTTGAAAAAACATTCTTCATGAAGGATTGAAATTAAAGCTGGAGAATAGTACTTTATCATAGGTTGAAAAGGAAATACGGGAGCATATGGAAAAACCAATGAAACCTGACTGTCACCCCAGACAAAATTGACTCGATTTTGAAGAGATACTTCGAGACGTCGATTAATTAAAGATTAATAGAAGATTAATTACAGTTGGAAGTGTTTTGTAGTTTAGAGTACAACTGAAAATTAGATTACCTTACGAGAAAATGTTAATCCGACACCAAATATATTTGATAAAACATCAATTTGAGCCATAGCACAATATAAATCTTCTGATATTGAAATAAATAATGTTATTAACCCGAACAGACTGTTTCAATTATTTTTAGTTCTGCAATGGAAATTCTTGGTAGGTAAAGTTGTTTCCCTGTTCGATCGCAGAGGACAATACATATTAATACGAATGGGAATTTAAATATAAATGAACATGAATGTTTAATACGTATTCAAAATTAATTCCTTCGAATAGAAAGTTTTCGAAGACAAATTGATATGAAAGTTTTATTTCAATTTATTTGTTGCATCTAGTACCAACTATGGAATCCTGCGTAGGTTTATAAATTTCGTGAATTACGTTCGAAAGAAATCTTCCATTTATTATTAGTATAGATAATACTTTCGCAGTGTAGCACGATATATTTTCTGTCTTCTTCAAAAATTGATTATTCATTTTATTCAGGCTGCATTCAAATTGCTGGATTCGTTTGAATTTGCAATTCGTACGTAACTGAAGCACGTTTGATTGTATGTAAATTTGAAACATCAAGATATTTCTTATTGCTCATATAATATTTTTATTGTTATGCGATCAATGTGTATAAATAACAGTAAGAGGACGTTGTCGGTCGTCGATGGCGTCATTCTAGATCCGATTAAATCCGGATTACTATCTGTTTTCCTATATTTTTTTCACTGAACAATTAGTTCCTTATTATTCAACAATAATCTAGGTATTATTAAATTTATAATAGATTGCCTCGCAAATCCTATTCACATATCCTTTAGCTTGAACATCGCAATATAGAAAATTCATTTTACTCACTAATTATTTATCAATCCCCGTCTGTGTTGAAAGCAAGCTTGTGGATGTGTTATCTATTATTTTCGCTCGCCGCATATTTACCGGCAAGCCCATCAAAAATTAAAAATAGTGGCTTAAATCGCTAAGTCGATTTGTATGAAGTAGGTTTTTAAATTTTCTACAAAAACAGTATTGGTAAAGAATTTCGAAAACTCAATAGAAATTAATTCAGACCTTCGATATTCTTCGTGTAGCTCCCTTGGGCACAGTGTCCTAGTCGTAGATCAGAGTTGGGCATAAATTTAATCAACGATTGACGAATAAATTTCTACTTCAATCGTTAATCGCAATTAACAATTAAACTCCTACTTTAGTCGTTAATTGCGGTTAACGATTACATACTTCTCAATTGTAATCGTCAATCGGATAATTGATTAATGATTAACTGCTGAAATTTCGAAATGAAATGCGGAATCAAAACTGTATGCATACTAAAAAAAAAGTAAACTGAGTTTTTGTTGAGATATATTTCTGTCAATTCTCCATCTCCGCTCTCTGTCTCTCTCTCTTATTACAATTTATGGATAGACCGTGTGACGATTAACTTCGACAATTGATTAAATCAGTCTCCGATTTTTCGATTATTTCTTTTTGTAATTAAGATTGAATCAACCGTCAATCGTTCAATGATTACCTTTTTCAATCGTACACATTAATCAATCAATCTTGGTTAAAATTTTAATCGATTAATGCCCAACTCTGTCGATGATACACAAATGAGAAGTCACTATTCCGAAAATTAAATTTCCACGGAGATCCTCGCGAAGCATGTATTCTAATTATTCGTTCCCCAATAAATCTTTTTCATGCAGCTTTCAACAGTTGATAGGATTATAATTCCCTTCGTTAACATAAACTCGTCATTTTTCTCCATTCGTTCAACAAACGGTAAAGCATAATGTCCATTTGAAATACTTATTGCCATCCTTCGTGTCGTAATTACTTCTTTGACAGTAAATGATCAACGAGTAAGTGTCAGAAAGTTCGCGGCTCTAAATTAAGATGAGTAATCACTTCGACCCCGGAATACAAACTTCCCTGTTTCGTGTTCTCTTTCTCTTTTTATCCATTCAGGTTTGTGGACGTAACTACGTCGACGATTGTACGATCCTCTTGTTTCCGTATCGAAGACGGGATGATTTTCGTTTATTTATTATGCAGGAAACCCCATCTTTCGTTGATCGGACGTTGTTGATCGTTACTGTTCCTCGAGACTCCCGTGTCTGGGGCTTGTTATTCCCTGCACGCGACACGAAAAAATTCCCTGCGTGTCCATTCATCTACTCTTATCGTTTCATCTTTTTTCCCCTGTTTCGCTCTGCCAACTTTTAATTCCATCCTCGGCCTGTTCGCTTTAACCTCGCCTTGCGAACTCGTGTGCTTTGCTCTTTCTCTCGCGCTCTCTCTCTCTCTCTCTCTCTCTCTCTCTCTCTCTCTCTCTCTCTCTCTCCTTCTCTTTCTGTCTCTCTCTCTCCTTCTCTTTCTGTCTCTATATTCATGTCCAAAACCCACCTCACCCTTTTCTCTTCATTTAATCTCCGTACAAATGGGAGCAGATTAAACGCAGAATATTTCGTGTTTTAATCTGGCTGTTTAAACTTTACGCATCCATCTATCGTTGTAATCTTTTAGTCGATTGTTCATGCGAAGCACGAATGGTTGGTCATGCCGGGCCGCTCTACATGGAGCGTTATTCGTCTTGCGACGAACGCCTGCTATTCGGATATTATTTAAATTACAGTACACCCTCCTCTGTCGCGGTTTTCATATAACGCGGAGCAAAAATTGCAATTCACATGAAATTTCATTTGATCTGGTTTGTTCTAATTTTGAATTTCTTTTAACGCGGTTTCCATATAACTGGACGAATTAATTGCGTCATAGGAGGGTTACTGTAGTATTATTACTATGCAAATATTAGAACACGATTGTGAATTAATTTTATGGTATTCTATGAGGTAAAATTCTTCTTACTAAAAGTACAAATAATAATAGAGTTAATAATTAGAATCTTACGTTATTTATTCGTGAGAATTCTATATCTGGGGTCCTAATTATTAAAGGGACTTGAGACAGAAGAGACCCAATTATGAAAGGTATTAAAATTATAATAAAAGCATGTGAGGTAACAATAGTATTACAAATTTGATCTGTATTAATTCATCTTCCTGGGGCTTCTAATTTTATTTGAATAATTATAAAGAATTTTATAGCTTGTATTATTACTAGACTGCGGATGTTTATGCAATTTTCAATTTTTGTAGACAAATTTTAAGAAAATGGTACCAAATAAAATTCTATTTTCATTGGTAATAGCATTTGTAGATTCAAAATAAATAAAAATCGTACTAAATTCTGTTGAACTTAACACTCCAGCATTTTTAAAAAATTTTTATAAGCCATAAGTGCATAAAGATCCGCAGTCTAATTATTACATTATTATAGTTAGTGTAGCTCGATGCCGAGTCATTGGTTAATTAATATCAGTATTTTTAAGAGGTGGCTGACCTTGAATTATAATGTTGTTTTATTCCGAGATAATATCATTGAATGAGAATTAGTTTCTAGTGCACGTGCAGTATAATTTATAATAGGTCGGAAATGGTATCACCCTTTGATCGTTAAATCTTCCGCTATTTGATAGCAATTGATAATACTCGACTACTATCGTTTTTAACCTTTCATTTATCTATGATTTCTATTATAGATAGTCGACTTAAACTTTCTAACAATATTTGTACTATTGGGTTTGCCTGTTTCCTAAAATTTATTATCAAATACATTTATCATCATAGGTGGACTATGAGTATCTATTTGTTGGTAATAATAACGAACCGCAAATAGCTTAAAGGAACTATTGAATATTTCTCAGATTATTTCTCTTAAAGATAAATTTCGAAAAGTACGAATACGTTTTGAAAAATTGTTTAACCTATGGATTTCAAGAATATGTTACTCAGATACTGCTGGCCATTACGTTAAACTATGCTGGACAAACGGGGTTTATCTTTTAAGAAATTGCAGAATTTTTTAGTTATCGTTGTTGTGCACTGCATTTTTATCCTGGCTAACTCCCTTAATACAGAGAATTTTTGCAAAACCACTTTGTAAAGACACTCTAAGGATTACACGGATTAAAAATAGGTAAGGAAAGTCGTCTTTTGACCCATATACCGGGGACGTTCCCACTATGGCATGAATATTTTAAAGTACAGTATTTTTCTTTCCTAACGTTCGCCTTGCAGCGCTCTTAACTTTTGAAAACGTTCGACCCCTTACTTTTTGATTATCAAACTCTAAAATGTTAATAGGAAGGGTATACAGTTCTATGCAAAACGAAGCTAGAAGTAAATAATGCTGTGAGGTTGATAATACGATTATGGAAAGCAATAAATATAATTTTATCACTGTTCGATAGGTTAGCGATTTGTTCCCGTGAAAATATTTTTCGACTGGTTTTTTAATCTTTTGTTATTTTTATTCTCTCTGTTTGACCGTTCACACAATCTGCTTACTACGAACAGGTTACAACGTGCAATACAATGGTGTCGTAAAAAGATGTATCTTAAAAAAGAGAACGGTTCCAAACTTACAACCCTGCTACATACACGTAGTCGAACACTCTGTTTACAAGGTAATCCTATATTACAGTAAAAGCAGTGAATCAAGTGAATGGACCAGGCACTGTAGTAGAAATTTAAGTGTGTTGGGTTCACGTACGCCGGACGTGGTCGAAATGTTGCAATGCTGTTTTCGAGGAAGTCATAAATTTCGCTATTGACTTCTTCTTCAGACTTACGGCACAGCTGGCAATTGCCAACGGACAGTGTCTGGTAATTGTCCCTGCCATATTGTCCACAATGGCGATGGCAATTGACGTGTCGCGGGCCTACACCTTGGACAATTTATAGATCCTTATGGTCCCTTCCTCGAAAGAAGTGCAATAGTCTTTTTCGTTGCATCAGGCATTCTTTACGACGTGGGTGTTACACACGTAGCAAGCCATAAGTTTCATTGATTCCACCGTAGTCTCACCTAAATTTTCAGACTGACTTCTCCTCTAAAAAAGACGACGTACGATAAACCCCCGTATAAGAAGATTGAAAAATTGTTTAACACTAAACCTACCTACACCGGTCAAAATGATCGATTCCAGGTTTTTTATTTTACAATTAGAAAAATAATAGAACTGATTTCATAAGAAACGATTGTATAGATATCTTTAGTAGTCATGTATTGCAATAGGAGCCGCACAAAGTCTAAATAAAATCAATCTTCTAATTTTTATAAGGGAATATGTACCAGTTACTTTTGAGGTTCGGTAGGTTTAGTATTAAAATATCTTCCTAATTCATAATTCTTTTATACAGTACGACTAAAATCTATACACCAACACAAAAAGATAGCACAATTTAAAAATGTGTGTAAGATTTTAATTGATAACAAAGAAAAATATAATTATACCAATTATATCAATTATACACACGATAAAATGTCCAGAATACATTATAAATGACACAGATCTAAGAAATGTATTTTTCAAATTTTCGTTATAGGCACTCTCTAAAAGAAGTTGTAGAATCTATATTTACATTTTTCTTTACACTTAGTAAACTAATTTTTCTAAATTCTTGAAGAAACTCAAGTCATGTGGTTCACTTTTAAGGGATGTATGTATGGAGACTTTGTTGACCGACTGTATATGTATTTCATTTGATAATCCGCCCTGGCTCCGGCAGCTACTTCCTACAGCCATTTCAAGTTTAATCATTTTTCATTTCCCATTTCACGGAGAAAAATGAAGGAGTGCGCGATTTCAGAAATGATTTTAAAAATGTCAAGACAAATATCAACTTTTGAAATGGTGGGTTACGAACTGCAGAGGTAGCAGTAATACCTGGGTGCCTTCGTCTGATCTTTCATCCCTCGATCCGACCCCAGCAGTTACACTCTACTTTTCTTCATTCTATCTAGCGGTGGATCTTTTTCGGTCCTACATAGATCCTGCCATCACATCTTCCGTGCTCTTCCTCTTCGTCTCTCCATCGTACTGTCTCTTTTCGCCCGTAATCGCGCTCCTTCGCTTTCGACATTGGCACGTTCCACCGTAAGGAACGTTGTAATTGGCCCTTCGACCACACCACCCTGCGGAGACAGCGTCGGGTCGGATAGGGCACGATGAAAGGGTCAGAGTCCGGTTGAGTTGGACGGAGAAGACGCACCCGGAAGCCCGGAAGAAACGAGAAAGAGCCGACGCGGACGAATTCGAGAAGGAAAAGGAGAATATGCATGAAGTCACGGAGGAATTGTATAAATCAAAGTACAAGGTAAGGCAAAGTTCGTTCGGTAACGAAGGAGCTTCGCGGCGAAGTGACAAGGGAGGATGGCGTGGAAAGGAATTATCCGCATGAATATGAAGACAAGAAACGAAATGTTGTAAAACAAACAGACAGAGAGGAAGATGTGTGGAAATCTGGGGCCGAAGAAACAATGGATCTTGCACACTGCCGGAAATATTTGTTGAAAGTATATTATTATTCTTACAGAAATATTAATGCTTTCAGCGTAAGGTTCGATCAGTTGCTACTAGATTTACAAAGCAATTTTGCAAACAATCAGAGTAATTCCGACGTTTCGATCTTTGTTTAATGATAGATAATGATCAGTTGAAAAAGTGTACCTACATACGTGAAACATGGAAAGAATGATTTACAAAATAAACAGATACATAGTACACGAAAGAAACGAATGGAATCCCAAATAGAAAGCGGATGAAGCGGAAATTGCATAAATTCGAGAGAAAAAACGGGGAAACGAATGATACCATAATTGCAAAGATTAGAAAGTGCGGCAAGAACAATGTAAAGCAGAGAGGTAAAAGTGAAAAGATGAAGCACGCCGTGGAAGTGAAAAGCAAACGCCGCAAATTAAAAGTTAAGGGAAATTGCGAATGAAAAAATAACCGCGGTGGTTGGCGAAGAGAAAAGAGGAGAAAGATAGCGAGAAAAATATACGCAGCGAGCGAAACACGTGTAAATCGCAAAGCAGAAGGATGGGGAGGAGAAGGGGTAACAGTTGGTGGAAAAGCATTTATGGAGAACTAGATACGGTGCGGAGCGGAGGATAAAGAAAGGTTATGAAGAGTAGTAAAACAAAGGTCTTTATCGACAGAAAAGGAGCTGGAAAAAATACGATAGCGATAGGGTGGGGGAGGAGAAAAGTGGGATAGAAAGCTGTGCCTAGAGAGAGGGTGCACGGAGAAATAGGACAACAACAAACTGTAATTAGAGAAACGAAAAAAGAAAACCGGCGGTCACGAGGAGAGGAGGGAGGGAGAAACTATATGGACAAATGGGAGCAAGGAAAGTATGAGGTAAAAAAGGAAACTTGCGTTGGCGGAGAAAGGGTGGGACAAATAAAGAGAGGTTGAAACAGAGAAACAGGGAAACAGTGAAACGGAACGCGATTGGAGGGTCGCCGGTGCCGGGACCCGGTGAAACGGGAAGCTGGAGTGTACGGATAGGTGGCGAGGGAGGTTCAGGGGTACCGGCGCGGTCGGAAAAAATAGAAAAGCGAGGAAAAGTGTGTGCCGCGAGAGGAAAGGACGACAAGAGCGGAGAAATAGCCAACCGTAAGAGGGTGAAGAGAGAAATATGGGACACGGGAAATTATGTACTAAAAAAAGGAGGAAAGTCCTCGGGAAGGGAGGTTAAAACTCGACGAAGCACGCGAACAGCGCCAGGTATGAAGAATTAAAGACACTGGAAACTGTATCTACAATATAAAAGAGTAGTAGGAAAGAGCACGGTCTGTCAGAGAAAGAGAGGAAGGAAGACGTCAAACGGGAACTATGGCGGCGAAGAAGGGCAGAGAAAAGGACTACGTGAAACATAAAAAAGTAAGAGAAGTAGCAAGAGAAGGAGTAGCTAAAAGATAGTTAAAATATTGAAGAAAGCGAGAGCTTTCGATACGCGTGGGAGGAGAGAAGAAAGAAAGTATGTAAAGTAAATACGCGATAAAAAAAAATAGGCCGGACCACCGGGTTCCTAAATTGAGGGTGAGGGCGGGGGGTTGGACGACTTCCGCGAGGACTTTACTTCCTATATCACGGCGGGTTGCGGCAAGTACGAGGGATACGAAGCTCCCTTTCGCCCCCTTGGGAAAGGCGACTACTCCGTCGAGCTGAACTTTAGCCGGGGTGAGATATGCAGAAATTAAATATTCATTTGAGCTAGCAACCCTAGGTCTCCTTCGCCTTCCGCTCCATTCTCTCGCTCGCCTCCTCTCGGTCTGTCGCAGAGCGGCGCGGCGGTACGCCCTCACTTTCGATCTCTCGAAAATAATGCCTTGGCCTGGGGCCAGTTTCGCTGAAGGCTTTCGATGTTCGACCCTTTCCCCCGGCCGCCTAACCGTTGCTTCGCCATGGAAAAAGATGGCGACTCCTCCGAGTGCACGCTCACCTTATAAAGTAACCCTATTCGCTCGTCCCTCTGCTTCCGCCACTCCATCCTTTGTCCCTCCTTTTTTCACCCGCTAATTCTCGCGACTTACCCCTCTATCCGGCACTCACCCTATTCCACTTCGAACGCTGTATCGTTTCGGTGGAGTGTACCTGTTGAGCGACCGGGTTCGATGAAATAATGACGAGTAGTTTATGCGCCATTTGACCCGTTGCTCCGCGACCCTGGCCGACGCGGGCTTCGTATGGCCCGAAATCGTAGCAACCAGGACTAAATTCATAAATCTCCTGTTGTGTCGTGTCAACTGTAATTACAGTACGTTCTAGGAAATCGCTGGAACGAATTAACCGCGTAAGTTGGCGACTTATTGTAGTTACTTTATTAGAAATTGTGTACTCGGAGGGCAGTGTCCTTCGAAAGCCAAGCACCATGGCACAAGAGAGAGAGGGAGAGAGAGTGGAGAATACTCTGTATGATGGCGCAGAGTGCCAGTCATCAGGAGGTACCGTTAGGCCTAGGGCGGAAGACCCAAGTATCCTTGAGCGCCTGACAATGGCCTATTGTGTCTGGAAACGCGCGTGCTAATCAGATGATTTTGGGGGTAAATGGTGATCGTCATGGCGCAATACAGGGTAACACTTGCTCCCTCAAGGTTTTGGCACCTGATAGGTTATGTATTTCTGATGTAGTCTTTTTCATGTGACGTCTCTCCTCATTCTGTGGGAAGATGATAAGCACCGTGACTGGTAATAGCTATTATGACTGAATTTTAAATTTTGAAGAAATTTGAAATTGGCCACAAAAAAGGTACAAACAAATGAGATATCAAAGCTTGAAACACAAAGGACAATATGGACTCTTCGTAAGAATTAGGACTCTCCATTAGCAACTTCAGCATCGCTCGAAGAAGAAGAAATTTAGACAGTTGGCATCTCTCCCACGCGATGTGGGACAGACACTACTTTATCACTTTACCTTTTATTTTCATTTTCATTTAACTTTATATAACATTTACTCTATAACAGGTGCCAGGAGCTTGGGTAGAGCAATTGTAAGGTTCAGTCGAATGAAGTCACCGAAGTCATCGGGAAAAAATGTCAGAAAGTCCGGGGTCCGGTACCTTGCTGACTGTAACACCATTTCTCCGCGACCCTGACCGACACCGACGAGGTCGCCGCGACGCGTTGCATCCTGCGTTGCATCCTGCGATGCATCCTTCGCGAGCAGAGCATGAGGTCCGCCTACTGCGTAGATGTGGATGTGGATCCTCACAGTGTAGCGCAGCGTACATACATTCCTCGTGGCGGTTGATGAAGTGTTCTCTCGGCGGGGAATTGCACAGCGCTTCCTTTTGCGCGAACACATCCTCCAGGGCGGTTAGACACAGAGGGCCGAGGGATGCGCGGAGGATAAAAGGATTTGTTCTGGAGCTTTCCTGGCGGGAAAGGGGCCTGTGAGGCGAGGTAGAAGAGCCGAATGAAATTTGAATATCGTCGTTGTTGCCGCACCAGAGTTCCGCGGGTCGAGAGCGTTGTGATAGCGGTTGGGTTAGGGAATACTTTGTACCTTAATCGTTGTATAAATAGTCATTAGACGTTGGGCTAAATATTGCGCGGAAGTATGCGGTCGTTGCGCGCGCGGAACGCAATTTAATCCTAACTGGGACTACCAGTCCTGCGGAAAATTAGCAGTTAATTATTTTGGAATAGTGTACAGACACGCGGATAAATTCGCCTCTCGCTTTTTAATTTTAATGATGTACGCCGTGCTTGCTCGCCGCCGGAAAGAAAGTTTATCGCGCTCGCTCACGTTGTTTGGTTTGCCAGCAGTCTTCGTTGCTGCGATAGATATTCCACTTTGTTGTTAAATGCAACGGACGAATTCTAGGGTGATAGAGCTCATCTATTGAAATTAAATTGGACCTAAATAAAATTTATTTTCATTATTGACATATTGATAAACATGTTCAATAAAATTCGATGGGACTAAAGATACCATTTGTTATTTAACATTGTCAGCTTATATGACCGATACAATTTATTTGTGCAAACTTGAAAGTCTATTTTTACTACAATTTATTAAGTTTTTCATCGTAAGATTCAAATATAAAACAACAGACTTTAAATGAATGTGTTCAACGAATGAATGAGCTCAGGATTAAACTTTGTCAGAATTTCCATAATCCATGCAGTGAAATTTCGAACTGTGTATATAATTTATACATAATTCACCTTCTTCTGTGTACATAACCATCAAAACAAAATCTTGGTATACCTGTTTAAATAATGAACGGCTTCGGAATTAGACTACGCTCGAATTTCTACAATCTACGAAGTTTCGAACTTTCTATGTATGTACATAGACTATATAGACCTGTCATGTATACATAACTATCAGAACAAAATCTTTTTACGATATTTCAATATAATCTGAAATTGTGATGAATATTTAATGCAATTTAATGCACATATGTGGCGTTTGGAAATAATACAAACCAATAATATAAATAATAAAGAACAATCAATTGAAAATCAATGTTGGAGTACTAAATACCTGATTCTCGAAAAATGATCTTGCACTGTGATCATTTTCGTTTTCTCTCTAAAATGATGCACTTTCCAATGTTTGTGAAGACTCTCTTTGTAAAAGTATCTTTTCTGCCTGAAACTACCATACATTTAGAGATTGAAGCTTCCCCTTTACAACGGTACCTTAAAAATTTATGTGAGATTTTTTTTAATCATTTTATTGCGCTTTGAATGACAGGTGACCGCCACCTTTACAGTAGTATTAATTTGTTCTTCTGAACTTCTTCTGAACTTGTTCCTCAAGTTCAAGAAAAAGTCGTACATCAATTTTTAAAGAGTCGTTGTAGAGAGGAGACTTCAATCTTCAAATCTGTGATGGTTTCATGTACGAGAAAAATTTTTGGAAGTTTTTGGAGTCGTTTGAATTTGTTGTATTGTTTGACGAAAAATGGGTCTTCAGTTTTCTATTTGCTACATCACGTAAAAATAGAGAAAAATGAACATTACTTTCGAGAGTAGAGACTTCAAGTTTTAAGATAAGTCCAGGCTTATGGTTCTGCTATTTGTTTACGAAAATGTGATGTCTAAATAAATACTTCCTGGATCCACTGTAGGTAATGCGTGCACGAACAGCTTCGATCGTAAGTTATTCAGCGGCAATAGAGCAAGGGGATGAAAAACAGATAAAAGAGGTCTGCGAGAATCGTTTAGCAACAAAGATCACGGAGCATGTTCCCTCATGATTTGAATAAAATAAGGCTTAGTATCGCCTTTGCTCTTTAGTGAGAGCATCTCGAAGGATGAATATAAGAATAGCGGGAGGAATACGGAATGCCGGGGGATAAGCAGATTTGTTGCATTGTTTTCGGTTTAGAGGAGCCCAGGATCAAAATAAACATGAAATTTGAATATGACGGTCTTTTGTTCGTCGAGACCGGTAAACGATAGGAATTTTGTTAGTTTTGTCTTTTTTTTGTCTGTGTTGCGCCCTTATTCGGAGGTTGACGTTGTTCTACGTTTTTGTTTCAGGTGCCTGCATCCTGCAGAATAAACACAGCGAGTCGAACCGAGGCAACAGGGATGAAAGGATTTCTTCGGCTGTGCCGGGAAAGGGTAAGACGAGCTCAGAATGTTGTATCGTGCTTCCAAACAGTCCTTTACGTCGTTTTATCGAATCTGCAAGGGATTGTGCGCGAAACACAAGATAGAAAATACAGAAATATTATAATCGTTTGCGTTAACCTCTTTTCAAACGAATCGCGCGCTGCACAGACGAATTTTACCAACGCAAAAGCACCATTTCTATTCTTTCATTTCTGCCTTGACTCTTGCGCAGTGTTTTGGTTCGATTCGACCGAAAAGTATACATTTATATCCTGCATTTATAAGTATTAGTGCTTTTTATATAAGATACAAGACATTCATTTAACCCGTTGCCTTACAATGTCGTGTCAGACTCGTGATGGAGATTCTTAACAGAGTCTAATAAATATATATGTTATTAATTTCCTTTAAATCGAAATAAAATTCTATTTTGGTTTAGTTTGGTTTGGTTTGGTTTAGCTATTGGGGAACATATGTATAGGCGTACAATAGATATAAAGTTTCTCTTTTTTAGGAAAATAAGAATTACAAAAAAAGTTTTAATCACTGAAATCGTAAAATAAATCGTAAGGCAAGGGGTTAAAAAGTATGACGTTTACCTTAAATAGTAGTATCAAAAACAATATACAGTGACTCCCATGAGTATTTTTTCGTACCCTTACAATTTTACACTTTAAATTATTGTTATTTCGTAACAATGCAGGTTACGGTATTCTTATAAAGAGGATTGTATACTAGAATATCTGAGCTTTCAAATTCATATAAACTTTATTGTAAAGAAAAACTGTCAATATAACAAAAATGTAATTTTTGGTACATTATGACGAAATTAGCCTCAGGATATTGATGACGATAGTGGATACTTGTAATCTCCTGGACCTGCACATAGTTTGTTTTCCTGTGCCCGTTTCTGACATCGGCCGATTCTATCGGAGCCAGAGATAAGATCGCGTTTAATTGGAAATTAACGAAAGCTTGTGTCCGTGTTGTATCGTCAGGATGTCGATCCAATTTACGCTGCGAGCTGATTTGCAATAAAGGAAGACGCGGCGTTACGAAAGTGGTCCGGCAGACCAATTAAGTTAATTAACATTAAAAGACTTCAAAATTTTGACAGGAATACTGTTGCTATCGACCATTCTTAATTAATTTTCACGATTGTTGTGTAGATAATTGTATTTTCGGCGGCGGGTTTAATTAACGGCGAGACCTTTTGCTGATTCGTGATAATTCGTCCGAAAGATATGGTAAACATTTCCTCGAATCTCGCCGTTTCTGTCGCACAGCAACAACTCGCCGCACTGAGCCAATTAGCTAGCGAGAATTCGTTGCGACGCGACTCCAATATCACGGATTTGATTTTGGTTCTATACTCTCTCGCTGGGAGGACACATTTCTTTGACACTTTTCCACGGAAAAATTAATGAGTGAATTTGTCATAATTGTATGCATTCCGATCTGAAATTATACTTTGAAATTTCTCGTTAAATATTAATTTTACGATTACCATATTTTAATGGTTTCGGGGAATAATGAGGACGGTCCGATGAAGTGAGAGGAAAATATTTAATTTCGTGCGCCGCGTCCAAGGGGCAGTGCATTTCGGTCGAATTATCGCCGGTATCGCAGAAAAATTAATGCACTCGAATTTTCGTAGACGTTTTCTCTGTAGACCCGGGCAAGAAAGTTTCTGCCCGTTCCAAATTCGAAACTTCCTCGAGTATAGCTACGAGCAACGAGAACATTTCTAACACACGAACCATGAAACAGAATAATCTCAAGTGCGAAACTCTAAGTTTATTGTATCCCACAAGTATCTCTTTCGCTAACAAAACACAGCCTTGAAACCTATGATATTAATGATTATGAAATATTGCAAGCGACACTGTTTAAAATGGAAGTCAGGAAGTGCTAGTGACACGCTAATACGTTACCAGTAGACTGCGGATTTTAAGCATTTATGACAAAAATTAATAGGT
This sequence comes from Lasioglossum marginatum, assembly GCA_028455795.1. NCBI lineage: Eukaryota > Metazoa > Arthropoda > Insecta > Hymenoptera > Halictidae > Lasioglossum > Lasioglossum marginatum. The sequence goes on from CM052275.1 coordinate 3,061,723, forward strand.
GACGTACAGAATTAAAAGTTTCGACTTATTAAAATGACTACAAGAAAAAATTCATTTTTATTCAAGGCATTTTTATCCATATTTATTCATTTTTATTTATTCATTTTATTCAAGGCAACATAAGAAAAAAATGCATAACACGCTAATACAAAAGCAAAACAGAATAAATAACGACGTGAGCCACCTTGTTTGAAAATGTTATGCAAATCTTCGTCGAAGATGTAAAGGAAACACCCTTCCGACCTAATTATGCTCAACCGCTAATGCCCTAGCCACGTATACGTACCAACTAAAAGAACTATAACCTACTTCTAGCGATTGTCAGAAAATGCACAAAAATGCTCACGGTATGTTAAGAATATTATAGAATGTAAATATTTCTGCTAAATGAAACTTAATCAAAGAATGTAAATGTACATAAATTTCTTCATTTGTTTACAACAGTTATAAATTTACACCAGATTCCATGCAGAAAATACATTTTATTCATTAAATAATACTGTATTGCTTTATCATCTATATTTTTAGAAAATACACTAACTTGGTCAACTTTCGTGATTAAAAATAGTTTTTAGAAAATCTAGATATCTGTGCATGCTGAATAAAAATTCGAAGAATGGAGAAAATTCTATCTTCATTTTATGGAGAAAATATTCATCTTTTTTTGAATTTTAGAATTTTAATCCAATATTGCTACAAAATTTGACAGTCTATTTATTCGCTGATGCTTTATACACCATCTATGTTTGAAACAAATACACTAACTTTACATTCCTGAATTTTCGTTTCGGTCTTATGAAAATCGTACTGTAATCCGTGTCGGTGGAGACTATTCGCGATAGAGAAATCCTGCAAAACACCTCTTTAGGATGCATTGGTTCCAGGATCGCGCAGAACCATGTAAAATTCGACGATAAATAGCTGTACTGCTGCCGAAAAAATGAGATTTCCTGTGTGCTGGGAAGCGATACGGAAGGAACAGAGGGGGGAAAGTTGATAGATGGAGAAGGAAAGGAGAAATTGGTCTGATCCGGAAACGGGTGATCGTCATGAAATTGCGAATATAGGGGAAAAAGATCTGCTGAATAGAGAGAAACTGTCCTGCTTTCGATTCTGCGTAGGATCAACGGCGAAACGTGCGGGGATGTTCATCGTGTCGTTGGATGATCTCGCGTGCGTGTTTCCGGCATATTGTTTCGGTTCCAACTTGAACGCGGGCCAATTTGCGGTATATAACTGCCTGTCAGCCGCTAGTTTCTCCTTTATGAGGCAAATGAACCACGTCGATTCGACCGTAATAGCGCCGTATTGACTAATAACGTAACTACAACATATCCGGAAAAGTCATAACGCCTAATTCAAAATCAATCAATTAACAGATGATAATGGTCAGAACTGTGGTCGCTACACGATGTGATTAAACTGATTGATCCTTCGAAAGTTTATTCTAATACAGTGGCCGGAATTAATATTCGAACGCTCTAAAAAACACGATAACTTTTTAAATATTCTACTATACGATTTGAACTTTTTTGGGAAGTTAGAGCAATTAGTTTACTATAGGATGTGAAAAGAAATTTTTTCAAAAATTGCATTAGATCGGAATCGTAGAAAAAATACTAAAAGTTGCATTTTACAATTTTTTTATGTGGGCCTATATAGAAAATTTTAAAAATACGTTTTGTAGATACCAGGAATAAATTATTTTCTTCTTTTTAGTGCATTTTAATATAAGCGTGGTTTTTAAAAAGTTTTTTTTATATATTTTTTATTGTGCATACTTACAGAGTTAATTAACGGTATGTAGTGCGTTTTCGGCCGGGCCGATCCCAGTTCGGGAACAATCGCCGATATTCGGTGCCAATCGGTCGCAAGGGTCCGACCGCGGCTTCATAATATACGCGAAAGTCAAAGTGAACAGGCGTAGTACTGTTGGTTATCTCCGAGCCACCCTTCTAATCTTGTTAACCGTGTGATTTGTTATCTGGACGCAGAAAGTGTACGACGCATAGCAGGGACAGTTACATGGTGCGTACTGTGTGTGTGTGTTTCTGTGTTTCATCATTCAGCAAATTAAAAATATTTGCCTTAATCGTCATTAGAATTAATTCTTTATTCAAGCGAGTTATTCAAATGAAAATTTCTTTAGGCGCACCGCGTACACAATTTTTGCTAGGCAGTGAATGAATCTGATCAGTCACGCTCCGAGGTGAAACGCTATTTCGGTAGACTCGTTTTGGATATTTAGAGAGATTTCAATAGAAACTATTTACATTCTTTCTTAGATTATAATAATTAGACAACGGATCTTTATGCAAAATACAGATTTTCCACCAGAATTGCAACAAACTGGAGTAACATATTGGGTTGGCAAGAAAGTAATTTCGGTATTTTAAGGTGAAACAGGGCCCAATTTTTTATTCAACCAACTTTAATGAATAAGATATTTTCCTTTTTGTTCGATGATATTCTGCCAAACAGAATAAATAAGAAAATATTTTATTGATTAAAATTCATCGCTTGAATAAAGAAATTCGGTTTTATTTTACCTTAAAATACCGAAATTTCTTTCTTGCCAACCCCATACAAATTTATTTCCTTTCTTAATATGTTTATTAGGTTGAAAATAATAGAACTGTATTTTTAAATTCTTCTAATGTTTTTACTGTTTTAAATTACAACTACTCATGTTTGCCATAAATGCATAAAATCCGCTGTCTAATAATAATATTGAAGAAGATATTGATTTCGATACTACATAACAATATCCATATCATTCATATACACTTGTATATTACTTAGAATCGAATACAATCGCCATACATAGAAGTTTTCACTTCAATCCTGCGGTTTTATGCGCACAGTATTTCTTTTTCATAAATTTTGATATTATAAATTTACTATAAATATTTAGTGGAACAGTTGAAATTGATCAAAATCTGTAATATCTAAAATAAGTAAACAATTCTAAAAATTATATTTAGTGTTCTGAACACTTTTAACAGGTTAATCAGATGATTCCTTAATTATGGGTAATGACATTAACGTAGATATAAACGCGTAAAAATGTTTTGCAGTGATTCGACCCGTGATGCACGTAAACACGATCTAATTTATATATATACGGCGGGGTATGCTAGAGCGGACTAATTGGTTCTGGAAGCTCGTTCGTTAGAGCATCTGTTCGTTCTAGCGTATATTGAAATACATGTATTTAGGGGTAATTTGTTCTAGATGCACAGTTCAGGAGCAATGTTACCACTCAATACGCTGTTTTAGACAAGTACCATTTAATAAGGAATGGAAATCGTTAGCATTAACAGGAAATGACAAGATGGTGGCATTTCCGAAGAACACTCGCGAGGCAAATAATTTTTCTTTGCAATTTCCGTCGCGACGTTTCACCGTCATCATTTCTTTAGTTTTCCCATCGCGTTAAACGCGTTCACTAATCGGAGTTTACTGTTCCGAAAATTCGCTATCGTGCCGCCGTGCCGGTGTACAACGTAAAATAGTAACACGCGCGTGACGTTCGCAGTCACTCTTCCCGGTTTTACTTAAAAAAAAAACGAAAAAAATAGTGTTTTCTAAAGTGATATTTGTAGAACATGTGTCACTGATTACGTCACTGTACGCACAGGACATTCATCACACGAACCGTATCTATCTTTAGAAAGTTTCTACACCGCAATGAGAGCGAACGTTTTACCATGAAATTTGCTATTCACTTAGTTATTTATGCACCGTCTCGTTTCCTGTTAAATGATATCGTAAATCGTGGCCAATGTAAGACCCATTCGTGAAATAAATCGATGTAATGATACTAATAATGTCGTCCCGTTTGCATATAAAGGAGCAAGTAATACTTGTTACAGAAGGCGAAGAACCTTCAGAATAGGGAAACGCGAGTAAAGTATATTTTATAACGTAATAGATTTACAATTTTCAAAAAATACACGTGTTCATCGAGTGATAAATGAAATAATGTTTAATCAAATTATTTAGAAAATATGATCGAACACCATAGTACTACTCTGGCATATTGGAGAAACATTTACGAAATTGTCATCAATTGTAACAGAGGATAAAGTGTAATAGAGCATTGTTAATAAAACGAACAGGCACGTGGTTGCTTTATAAAAATGACAAGAATTAATTTATCTAGACTTTGCGCGATTCTTATTATAATATGTGTTATCTAATAAAGATATTTATTAAATCATTTCTTATGAAAGCATCTTTATAATTTCATTAATTGAGAAATTAAAAAATCTAGAACCGGTCTCTCATTTGACCGATCGTGGTACGTTTAGTGTTAAGATAATTTATTAAAAATATAATGAATTCAATTGTACAATTAATTTTATTCGATATGGGATACGTCGTAAGTCTAAGTAAATCAATCCATTTGAATATGCGCTCAATAAAATTTTGTCCAATCACTTACGCGATTTATATGGACGGTAGTAAAACTTGAAGTAATAAATCAGTTGGATTAGGAAGTATTAATCATAAAATCTCAGTATTCACATCAGAATTTGTTAGGTTGAAGCTCTGGATATATTGCACAGGGAATAATAATCAGTTTTATTCATTCTGATTTCTTAACTGCTTTCAAAAAGTAAAAATATATATTTCAAAACGAATAATTACATAATAGAAATAATAGTGAATAATAAAAGTTTTATAAAGTTGTCTTATTAAGGTTTTTCATGCGAGTTCATTATTATTTTATTATTATATCAGTATCGACCAACCGGTTTAGTAATAATAAATTTCAATATTTCAGTTACATAAAAAACTTGTCAATATTGTCTTCACTGATTACATTTACAAAAACGTAAAATTCAATTGGCATTAGAGAAATGTTACATACTATATATATAATTTTATTGACTCCCCTTAGGGTTACAATGCTTTTTCACAATATCCTCCTTGTCCACTCCCTTCTCTTTTACAAAACTACCCTTACCTCTAACTTATGATCTAACTTATAACTACCTTAACCTAGTATAGATAGAGAGAGAGAGAAATGTTATTTACAAAAGACTTATTTTATACTACAACCTATATACAATAATTACAATAATTATTTATTATGTTACATACTATATTAAAATACTATACTACATTAAACATTATTATATAATAATTTTATTATAAAGGTTGCTAATTCTTCATTCCGGACGTTTTATCGATATGGTCGAGCACTGAGAATGTTAAATAATGGTCTTCATTCTTATGGTCTCATAGTCATTCTCGCCATGTCAAAGCGTAATTATAATAGTAGGAGACCGTGCTATTATGTTGTAGTCGGCGAGACAAAATCGGTCGAGCATATCAAAATGTTCGAAACTTTGGACTGATAGCTAACCGAACTCTGTTCCTCGAATAAGTGTTCATAGCATATGATGTAAGCTTAATTATAGGCAGCGGGTTAACCAATTGTGCCGTGGGCACCGATGATCATCAGAACTCCTGTAAAGTCACTGTTCCATAATTATAGAGAGGAAGGATACACGCACGGTTCAAGGGTCGTAGTATAGCAATCGTTAAAATTGCATTCAGTGACCGCAAGAATCTTTCACAGCTTCGAGTAATTCGAAGGTCTCGAGACTGCTCCACGAAAATTATAATTTTATTTTTACTATTAAGGTAAAGGTACCAGTAGTTGACCAGTTAAGAGAAGTCTTTCACGCGAACAATAGTAACCACTTGCTCTGTCATCAAATGGCGAGAGTCGATGCCTGAAGACACTCTTTAAGACTTCTAGATTATGTAACAAGACCACTTTTTTAAAAAAGTTTAGTTATAAATTTATATACTTTAAAAGGCAGATTTAAAAATTCAGTAATTACTTCAGAAGTTGACCACTCTTAAAAATGAAAAAACTAATAATTGACCCTTTGTTCGTTGACCACTTGTACTAGAAAAACGGTTAAAGCAATAATGTTGGAATTCATTTTAGTATCATTTAGTTTCAACAATTACCAGCACAAATTACAATTAAAGAATAAAATAAGAAATAAAACAAATCAATTCCATAACAACTTCTGGTACATGGTCAACTACTGGTACCTTTACCTTATACGATACTAGAAACTTATATTTCATTGTATCATTAAAATATTATTACCTCTAATATACTAATGCTAACAACATAATACGTGTATATTCTCTTTTAAGTCTCATTAATGGGGCCGATATTCAAATTGCATTGCTTGGAACAGTAAGGAAGTTATACGTTTTATATTTAATGTAAAAATTTGTTAATAACAATTTTATTTGACCATGCATTTATAGTACGTTTCAAACAGTACTTGATTTATAATCGTTGCTTGGTTAGAGTATTGATGAAGTCAAATTAATAGCTTTAAAGCAAGTGTAAAGTATTAAAAAATTTTCACAAATAAATACATATAAATTCAATCAAATTTAAAAACTTCTGAAAAGGGGGTATCGTTAAAATCAGGTAATGAGTCTCGGTTATTGTTTGCAATGATTATAGAGGCTAGTTAAATTTGCTCATCATGATATCTCAAGGAATTACAAAGAATTTACTAACTATATAAAAATTAATTATTTATAGTTGTTTTTCCACGAATTATTCTTCCGAATAGCGTTATCCACATTATCTCGGCTTAGTCTAGACGCAACGACGATTATAGCAGAGAGCACAAAATGAACGCGAACTGCCAACCAATGGAGTGATCGCAAAATCATGTCCACTACTCTCCATAATTACGTTGTCAGTCCCGAGCGGTGTGGTTATAAGCCCAGAACGCTGTATATGTAGATCTTTACCGAGCGAATTTGAGATGACGCGTGTGTGCGAGCAACAGGAGCAAAAGTAGTAAATACGATCGTTAATTTAATTATCCCTTCAGAAAATTTATAAACTGGAAACAGTATTAATTAACGGAAAAAATACAGTACAAGGTATCTGAATGTGCGTGAAACTGAATAACTGTTAGGTTAGCAACATAATTGAATTCTGCTTAAAATGCAAAAATAGAACTGTGTGGATATGCGTGGTGAAAATGAGAAAGAAACATAATGAATGAGTAGACTGCGGATTTTCATGCGTAATAAAAGTTGTCTGCATCGATTGCAAGAAATAGAAACCAAATTGAATATTATTTTTTCAATTAACGATTTGAATAGAGAAGAAATCATATATACTGGCATTTTCAATTTATTAACCCTTTGCACTCGGAGCTATTTTAACTCGAAAATCAAACGTTTCTTCTGACCTAGAATATTTCCATTCCCTATGATTTTTCAAATTTGGTAGATATGAAATTGATATAATACCTCATACAATAGTTAAATGTTTAATAATTGGTTAGATACCGACATATCTAATAATGTAAATAATATTTTAAATAATTTTTAGTGACGCCTCAGAGACGCCACTCGAGTGCTGAGGGTTAAATTTTCGAACAATTTTGAATTTCATCTACTCGATTTTGCTATAAATGCATAAAGATCCGCAGTCTAATAATGGGTGAAAGGCAAAAATGTTTGAAGGAGCGTTTTTTTGAACACTTGTCAGTTGATTGAACATCGTTTGTGTTGCATGTAATATGTTTTGTTAAATGCATGGTTTGTTTATAAACATTGATAATTCCATCCACTGCTAGGACAGGAACAAAAATTTGCCTTTGCATTATATGGCGTTATACATATACAAAGTCAATAAATTTTGATAGATTTTTCACAGTCGAGCGATTGATAGTAGAAGGACTATTCTATTCCGCGAGGATGAAATTCCGAAGCGCGGAACTAATTTTTCGGCAACACAAGAATATCATTAGCCTGTCAATCAATTGATATCGCTGATCCAATTCCTCGCGTCATAGTCAATTACCGTTTTCCCCGGAAGATTGAAAATTCCGCGACCAGAGTCAATGTGTGTGTATGTATATTTTCTATCCGAGCGGAAATTGAACACGCGCAACAAAAAAGGAAATCTGGTGCAATTTGCCGAATGTTATAGTAAAGTAACATTCGGCTACTTCCCATTGTAATACGATCGCGTTCGTGACAATTCTCCCTCGTACGTTGTGGAATCATTCGTTTATCGTGTCGTAACACTTTCCACGGATTTCTGGTTATTTCGAGCAATTCCGTATTGCAAACAGAGGACATTCATCTGTGATTCTAGACTTCCATCGTTTGGAAAAATTTAAGTAAAATAATCTCAGTTTGGCTGACAATTTTTGCCACTGAAAAATAATATTCCAATAATTTGGTCGAAGAATAGAATGATAATGAAATAAAAATATTCAAATTTAGCAATTCCGTATTTAATTTTATAAAATTTCGATGCAAGCAGATAAAATAAATTTGTGTTCCGTTCTCATGCTTTCCGTGGGAAATTTCTCCAGTATTTACCATTTAACGTTGCCAAGTTTCATGGACCCAAACATATTTTATTTAGTCTCGAGTCAATAATTACTAGGCTACGAAAGTTCGTGTAAATTTACATTTACGGAGATAAATTTCAAGATATTGGAGTTCACAGAAATTTCCTTCCCTCCCGTCCTTTGTAAATTGAAAATAAAGTAGAACTTTTCAAGATTCTATTAAGTTTTATGTTATGAGATTTTTAATGGTTTTTATACCCCTAGTAATGTCTTGGCATATCCGAGAACTTCGAGACTGAAATGTTATTTACATCCTGTACAGATTTTCTTAAGCTTTACAACTAGCATCGAAATAAACAATGTAACGATTTTTTTTAATGAAATTTTTACCAACATATTCCTGACAATCTTCTGATTGAAGGGACACCAAACACGACACGATTTGGATTATATTTCCGAGTTTAATCCACGATTCATCAATTTCCATTATCCGAATTGATGATATCTAAATTATTTATAAGTGTAGTTCAATCTAAAGCGAGCCAGATACATCACGATTTACAGTACACATCAGTAGAGATGGAAAAATTTAATCAGATGACCATGTTTAATTTAACTTCAGATGTCAGTTCAGATAATCAAGGTTCTACTGAATCGTGAATTAAAGAAGGCTATGTAATCCAAATTGTATCTTGTTTGGTAAAAACTCAGAAACACGTGGGTAAAACTTTGATGAAATAATAATTGAAAACACAGAAATTTTGTTATTCGATCTCGTCGTGTTACACTTTTTGGCGTTCGAGACATTACAGTAAAGTCGCGATATTTTTCTGCGACTTTTTCCACCCAGAATTTATCCAGTGCCTACCCACTCCACCGCCGACCAACGCCGCAGGGCGGCGATGATTGATCTCTGCTCGGGTATATCGGTGTGAACCACTACTAATCCAATTACAAAACTTCTTTATTTTTCATTTTTTTACGGGACTTTCACCAACTTATGTCTGGAATTTTTCTGATTGAAATGACAACAAACACGATATAATTTCAACTGTATTTAGTGGTTTAATCGACGATGAAAGTCTCGGGCACAAGGAAGGACAGCGTATTTACTGTACTACACAGATAACATTCCCGATAAAATTCCTCAGTTCAATTACGAAGCGTCAGAATACGAGCTTGCAGAAACATTACACAGTCTAGCGATCAACTTTCGTTTGCTTTCTGTCTGAGGGGGGATCCTTGATAGATCAATGAGGACATCAACCATTTACGAGCACGTTATCCCGTCGTGTACTACGAATGTGCGTGCGGTTAAGCTCGAAGTTTGACATTGCAAAGTGGTTTCCCCAGTTTCTCGGCGAAGTTCACAATTACGACGTAGAACTCATCGCAGGAAAAAGGTTAGGTTTTGATTCTACTTGGAGTTCGCCACTTCCGAATACCGATAAAGTCGAAATTATAGGTCTACGATGAAAAACTTTCTCTCTAAACCACGAAGTTGTTTGTTCTAGAGCAAACATAAGTTCGCTGTTCCCTTTTTATTGTTCCGCCGAAGCGATGGATTTACGAGTCCATTAAGACTTACTTCGGTTTGTCCAGAGAACGCGATTTTTCCCCGTTAATCACTGAAGTTCTTTCGCTGACAGAACCAAATCTTTCACAGTTATCTATTATGGCCACGTATTTTCCGGGAGCGAAAAGTATCATTCATGCTACCCGTCCATTCACTCTGACTTATCAATAAACTCTGAGCTAGGCTTTATGGGTTTCAGTTCAGGGCCCCCTTCACGATCGAGAAAATGAAACAATTTTGGGTTGATTGGGTGCACCCCCAAATAGTGTCAGCCTCAAAATTAATATTTATATCGAAAATAGAAGAAACACACAGGAAAAACGTCAAAAGATTTTTAAAATGTTTCTATACTATTTTGGATTTATTAGACTTATCAACCCTTAAATGGTATGGTGTTTCAGATTACTGGGAGAGATATTAGAACCTTCCTAAAATTCTGTATACATTTTCTCAGATATTTTTATAATTTTATAGTATAATAAATTATCGTGCAAAATTGAATTTTTATTTTACTCTAGTTCGCTACAATTCAAAAAAAAAACAGTGTTGGACACCATCACTATTTTTAAATGCAAACAAAAATTCAAATCAATATTTATTAGATTATTAAATCTGCTTTTAAGAAATTCGCAAAAGTCGCTTTTCGTGTACCCCGAGCAAATTGAAGCTTTAAAGAGGTCAAGTACATAGTCTAAATAATTTTGATAAAATGGTCGGCTCTGGTTCAAGATTATTAACCAGCCGAAATTAGGGGAAATTTTTAGCGAACGTCTAGGGAGGTCGTGTAATCATTTGCCTGGCTGAGAGACGACCCAGACAGAAGAAAAAGAAAAGCCCGATTTTCATCTCGAGAGTCGTGCTCGTTCTTCCAAACGGGATAACACGTTTACCAACGATTTCGGCGTCGGTATCACGTGCATTTTTCGCCGCGTCGGTTTCGAGTTTCAGCTTGAACCGAAGCCAATTCGCGATGCTTCCTTCGCCCCCGCGAAACGACGAATCATCCTGCCGCCATAAGGGCGATCGTTATGGCAATTTACGATCGAATTCTTATGCCGCTGTTTTCGCGTACAAAGTTGAAACGTTCTCCTCGTTTTACACGTTCGGCTAACAAAAATTCGCTGGTTGCATACCTTAACGACACAGTGGTCCGAAATCGTATAAGTTTAAATTTTTTATTTCTCTGAAAAACTGGAATATTTTAAGGAAATTTGTTTTAAAACCTGTTTTGGTAAAAACTATACCTTTTTCGGTGGTTTTATTGACAATATAGTAGTTCATAGCATGCAATTGATACACTATTTGTGTAAATGTACGTGATTGTTAAATATTTTCTAGTTCAATCTTAAATTTCATACAAGCTGTTTTGTCGACTAGTTCCAGAAATTTTGTACAACTAAATTTTTCTCTCCATTCCGAGACCAGTTGTTTCGATCCTAACCTGTAATTTCGTATCGTTCGATCCGATCACGTTTCCCCACTACGTTATTGTAGATTTCGCAGAAATAGTGCTCGACGGAACATCTTCCGTAAAAATTGTAGCTTGCGTTTCGACTAAACCCAGCGAACATGATTATTGATTTCCTCGAAACCGAACGGGCTTCGATGGGAATTACAGTTTTATAGATTACGGATGTTTTTCTAATAAAATGGTTATCTACACGAGTTGAAGATTTTCGACTAAACTGGATCAGAATAATAGCTTCCCTTCCCATTTCCGAGAGACAATATCAAACGTAGTTAGTGATTTTAATACGGTAGCTTTGAATCCGAATAATCGAGAATTCGAATAGATGGGGCTCCCATACCATTAATCAACGTTGATCGATACTTTTAGGTAGTTGCAGGTTGCGAGAATTCTATTGAAACGAGGTCGCCGAGTTCTACACAGAACTATTTGCTCTAACAATAGATATAGTATAGAACGAAATTTACCGTTCTCAAGCCGGTTAAAATAAAGGCTATGCTAACGTTTAATTAAATGGATCGTTTGCCCTTAACGTTAACGGAATTGTTGAACGAGAAACCGTTTTAAAATTTTCATTATGTCTTGGTTGTCAACATTAATTATCCTATAATGTTGATATTATACATATATCATAATATACAGTTAGGAGCATAACTGATTCCACACATTTTAAATCAGAATAACTTTTTTATGAATGGACCAAACGATTTCAATTACTCTGTAAGGCTAGAAGAATTAGTTTAGACAATGATATCAAAAAAATATCATATCGAGATATCAATGAAAATGTGGAGTTCGCGAACTTAGTTGCCAACCTAATATTATTATGCTATTATATCGTTTGTAAAATCGTGAGATATCCCGTATAGTGTATATATGATAGAAAATTCGAGTATTAGAGGTTTAAGAGTTCTTAAAAAAATGGAAGAATCATTTTTCTGAATCATCGCAATGATTTTATTAGGCAGCAGACATTCGGCTTTCAGCCATAAGACGATTTTTCTCACTTAAAATCACGGCGGCGCGGCGCCGGAAAATATTCCGTTGCCGGTGCAGCGATCAAACATTACCCAAAAGTCTCGAACAGTCTCCGTCTGCTCAAATACTCAAATATGTAGCAAGAACCATGATATTCTCAAATGGAAATTTCCGTTACCAAGGAAGGCCTTCGTTCTCCCGTACAGCCGTCGTCCCATGGCGGAAGATGAAACGTGTCGCGTTCGAGTTTAAATAGAACTTACCCGGTGTAACGAACGTTCGTCAAATATTTATACCGAATACTTGCCTGTTATAGGGGAACTTCCGAAAACCTATCTCGCCCAACTTGGCCCATTGTTCCCGACGTTCATTCATTCGATAGTATGTCGCCGGGCGAATAAGTAATAACTGAACCTAGACTTGGACTTTCTGAAAATGGGAGAAAGATTCGGTACGTTAACGTGACTTTCTGTTCATTTGCGGAAAATGGCACCTGTTTGCACGGCTCGTGTAAACAATATCCAGACACTGGTACAATAAGTTAGTTAGTCACATTGTCGCAGCAGTTTATAGAAAAGACTGGGCCGGATTTAATTTGGGCAATTTAATTTAAACTGGGCAAGAAAGTAATTTCGGTATTTGAAGGTGAAATAAAAATGTCTTTAAACAATGAACTTTAATCGATCAAATATTTTCCATTTTGTTCGATGATCTTTTGCCATCTTTCTGGTAGCTTCAATAAAGTTATTGGCTATTTTCATAAAGCTGCGACAGCTACATATTGAATAACAAAATTGGGTTTCATTTCAATTTCAAATACCGAAATTACTTTCTTGCCAACCCAATAATTAAAACTTCTTTGCCGTTCATAATTTCCTAGAACAAAATTTATATCTATTGTATTTCTGTATGTTTTCCTATCGACAACAATGAAATAGAATTTTATTTCTATTATTTCCATTTCTTTAATTAATTTTAGGTTAACGAATTTTCTAGATACTATCGTAATGCTACCTATGTTGAAGTGCACGTTCCCCTTTCGATTTTTATCTGAGAAATATACAAATGTATCAAGCCTCCCTATCTGTCGATCCTCCTCACAGTTCCCCTACTTGGGGAACTTAGCACTGAGAAAATTATTTGCACATGCTTTTCTCAACCCTCATCCATTCCTCGTGTCAATTTCACACCATTTTCACGGATACTGAATATACAGTGTAATAATCTATGTATAGATCGTTTTATCAGTTGTGACCGACAGGGACAAACTTCTCTTAGGTTATTTCTCAAGGGAGGAATTCACAAAATTAGTTGTTTATGTTTCCGTTATATTCATTTTTAACCATTGTGTTAATTTGACATTAAGAGACTATTTAGATAGAGAATTTATTTAGATATTGTGTGGTTTTTATTACAGTACGTGCTCGAATAAATAAATGAGCATCAACTGCTAGGTTATATTAGCGACATCATAAAATAAGGCAGGATATACTACATTATTTGTTTGATAAGTTTGGTTTCCTTGATGAAATTCAGCCATCTTTATAATGTCAATAATTTGAAAATAAAAGGTCGGGTTATTTGATGGTTTTATGATAATCTAATTATCAGAATGACAGATAATTTTAACGATTGTAAAATAAGTTTCCGATCCTTATTTTAAAGATTTACGCGACAATTAATGCTAATACCAAGGCGATGATATATGGTAGAAACTCTACAGTTTCGATGAAGACAATTAATTTATTGATCCTCCCGATTATTCAGCTTCGATGACTCATAATGCAGCTTCCTCCAGTCTCAAATGACTATGGCGATGCTGAGTGGTTATACCACCTTGCGAAAGTCGAAAGTAAATTTTCGCAAGTGTTCGTCAGAAATTTCTGTACTGAATTAAAATAGCTTTTGCGGCATGAATAAAATATTTCCTGGAGTTCGACAAGATTTTTATCTTACTTCCGCGATTTCTCGAGAAAAAGAATGGAATAGTCTGTCATGTGATACACATAAATTTTCTACAATTCGGGAAATTGCAGAAATTGCAGTTTAAAGAGAAAATGGATTTTCCGAGCCCTTTTTCTATGTATATTTCAAAAACTGGTTGAAAGGGGAAAAAAGAATTGTAAGTCTTACAAGGGACAATGTTATTAAAATTGCTTATTCTGAACTCTGTTAGAATCGAGTAAGTTATATTTTTACAATAGAATTTTTTGTAGATTATTTCACAATATTTAAACTGATAGATGAATTAGTATAATATTAAAAAATAATCGATAGACAACGGATTTTATGCATCTACATAAAAAATGAGTAGGTATAATTTAAAACAGTAGTTTTCTCTCTATTCCGACACTAATTTTATAACAGAAGAAATTTTGAACTGATTGCTTAAAATTTTGGGGAAAAATATTATTAATCATTTAACTGGATTCCGTATATTATGGAGAATCAGGAAAAAAATTATTTTCTCCTTTCTAGTGCATTTTAATATAAGCGTGGTTTTTAAAAAAAAGTTTGTTTTTATATATATTTTTCACGTTAAAATAGCTCCGACTGCAAAGGGATAAATATAAAGATTCGTAAACGATTGTATCCCGTTGTATACATATTGTTGAACGAGAAAGCAGCAGCGAAAAATCGTTCGTCCACCACGAAGACTTTCCACCGCGAATAATTTAGGGAAAAAAATATCGAGCGTAGAACTGGGTCCAAATGCATAGAACTTCTTTTACCGTGGCACATACTTTACGCCGTTACTCGGCCGTATATTCTGATATCCTAGAACTCAACCTTGTTCCCCGCAACCCATTTCAAAGCACTCTTGTGGTTACTTTGGTTCACCCAGCTATACGTGTATTGTGAATTCCGATATTCGCGACCGCAGCCCTCTATCCTCTGAAAACGTATTTGCTCCGAGTATGAACTTAACCAAAAATCTCCGAAAATTCCTTAGATCGTTGCCCGATCTATTGATCTGTCTGTCTGTCTGTCTATCTATTTGCTTGTTTGTACGGTGTTTTATCGCTCTGATCGTTTCCACGGTTCCCGGCTTTTTGTGGCGGATGGAAGCAGAGCTACGGTTGTCAAATATTTTACTGTCCTTTCTGTGACCATATTAGTTGTCTATCCCGCAGTTTGTTATTAATATTCTAGTTATTTAACTGGAATACCTTCCAAGGTAAAGCGACGGAAAGATGGCGCCAAACATGGCGAGAATTTGCCAAAATATGGGCACTGCCACGAGCGCGCGTATGCATTAATTACTGTCGCATCTTTTCGACTACCATATAGCAATTCAGTTGGCATTCATTCCAGAGTATGCTCAGTCATAGAATTCTCTAACATTAGTGTCTGCAGTGCAGGAGAAAGTGGCGAACTGGCGAATCGCATTCTGAAATTCTTTCCAAACTCTGAACATTGAATTTCTTATTTAAAAAGGGTGAAAAATACATAAAACATAATAAGAGATAAGCTTGAACAACATCTAACCCGGTTTCAAACTAGCTTTATACACTGAAATTATTCGTGGAATAAAATAGAGTCGTTAATTTGCATAAACGTCTGCAATTCATTTATTTGTAAAGAGGATTAGTAATATTTTATTCTGTGCCATCATGCACAATTATTGCTATATGCTTTTAAACAGATATTAAGTGATACATATGACGAATTAAAATTATGAGACACAGTGACCTATTTGAATCAACGTGTCATAATTTTAATGTAATTTTAATATCCTAAATTGTGTGAATATAAGAGATATAATTACATAAAGTAGATAACAATCTCTCTTCTTTTTAAAATTTGATTAGTAATGTATTTGTATTCAAAATAGAGAAACTTCGAATTTTATATTTTCGCCTAACACTTCATTCTGTTATTATTATCACTAAGTTCATATCCTAAGAAAAATGTTTAATTACATTATTATCTAAACAAAAATGCATATACAATATAAAACGCATCTACGAAAATATCTGTTGTCTCTGTTTCTACAAAATAGCAGAACAAATTACGTTTACGCAAAGATCCACAGGCAAGTAATAATATTTAAAATTTGCAGTCGCGACGAGTAGTATAATAATATTAAAATCAAAAAAATACTGAATGCCAGGCCGCTTTGTGTAACGCGACGCGACGCAGCACACTGTGAAACAAAAGAGCGCTCTCTTGGAAATAATGTTACAAACTTGGTCAGAACGTGCACATTTCGTTATTGCCTCTGGTGCGTGCCGTGATCCCCTTTCTCGCAACATGTAATTTCAGCAAACAAATTCAGTCAACGTCCGCGAATTTGCAAATCGAGTTAAACCTTTTCTCGGCTATTTACGGTTTCTTAGTAAGATCACGTTTACCTAAGAAGCTGTTCCATGATTTCATCATTTAGAACGACATCAGTTGGTTTTTCAATTATTAATCACAGTGTAATCATAATTACAAGAATATTCAGAATATTCAACAGAAACAAAAAAATTTTCTTTTATTGTTACATAAGCAGACTGACAATTTTATATATTTACTGCAAAAGCTCTATGCGTGATGATGTTTCTTTTTATTTCGCCTTTAATTAAATGTCTACTAGAGAAACCAGATAATGGAATAAAAAATTTTATAAATGTGGAGTTTTGTATCATATATGTATTGTAAAAGGAACCACAACTAGTGATAAAATATACAATGTACAGTGGATTTAAAAGTACTTGAACACTAAATTTCCTAAATTAGATGATTACAGCTCGGATATTGACAATTTTTTATTAGAATCTTGAGGATCGGAAATATAGCGTTCAAATACTTTCTATTGTTAGATTCACTGTATATTGACAAATTTAGATTTTGGTTGGAAGTGTATTTGAGAAGGCCAAAATCATCTTCGAAATTTCGATTAAAAATGTTACCAGTATTTTGCTTTATTAGGATGAATAAAATCATGTTGCGAATTAAACAAACGATTCTAAGGAATCATTCAAAGATTTTTAATGAATTTGGTAACAGACCTTCGCAACGTTCGCTGTCTTCCAATGGTTCTTCCGTTGCCTGTTGGAAGACTTCCATTTACGTCCAAGGGTCTCTTGAACTTCGCCATCTAAGTTCGGAGAGTTTCACTTTTTAAATTCAAATGTTAATTCCTGCAGTTAAGCTTCCTTTTAATTTCGCTGCCATCTCAACGTCATGCCGTGTAACGAGAACTCGTTTTTGCAAAAGTATTGAAATTCGAGCGAAACCATCTTGGATAAAGTTGAATAGAATCATGATCATTTGCATGGAGGCTTTATGCCGTCTCGCCCCTACAAAATCATCGCCGCGGAAACGTTCGTTTCATTGCGAGCTAACAAGTTGCAATGCTTCTTTTATCAGCCCTCGTTGGATTGGAAAATTTATTGTCGGAGGGTGTGGACCAAGATGGAGGGTTCGCTCGATGCAATCTGCATAATTAAATACAAATCGTTCCATTTCCATTTTGCAGTATTATAGCTGACTCTTTACTTCAGTAAAAATGGCATAACAGATTAAATTGAAAATCTGAATCGAACCATCTATTTACATAGAATTTGTTAAGAATTACGATGAACTTGAATCTATAAAGAAGTAGAACTTTTTCAATTTCTGTCTATACAATAGGATTTATTAAGAATCGTAATAAATTAAAATCTATAAAACAGTAGAATTTTTTCGATTTCTATATACAGGATAAACTTAAATCTATAAAGAAGTAGAACTTTTTCAATTTCTATCTATACAATAGGATTTATTAAGTATCATAATAAATTAAAATTTATAAAACAGTAGAATTTTTTCAATTTCTATATACAGAATAAACTTAAATCCATAAAGAAGTAGGACATTTTCAATTTCTGTCTATACAACAGGATTTATTAAGTATCATAGTTCTTAATAAATTCTATGTAAATAGAAAAAATGAGTACCTTGGTGTAATTTGAAACAGAAAGACTTTAGAAGAATTTACAAACATTGTTATGTTTTTTATAAAACAGTAGAATTTTTTCAATTTCTATATACAGGATAATCTTGAATCCATAAAGAAATAGAACATTTTCAATTTCTGTCTATACAACAGGATTTATTAAGTATCATAACAAATTAAAATCTATAAAACAGTAGAATTTTTTCAATTTCTCAATTTCTTCAAGTTTAATATAGCACTCATAAAAACCACAATTGCTTATTAAAAAACACACAATATTAGAATATTTCCATTACCTATGATTCTTAAAATTGTATTATTACTTCAAGTTCACTACATCTGGTTAGATATCAAATGAAAAATGTCAAATATTGTTGACATTGAAAATAATAGAATTATTTGCACTGTAACATGATTATTTAGAACTGCATAAAATTCAACTTCATCTGTATTTTCTATTTGAGTATGTTACTTTCAAGTAGAGATGGAAAATTTTTTACTGTATAGTACTCGTAAAAATCACAATTGCTTATTAAAAAACACACAATATTTCTGTTCGTGAAGTTTTTCTAGTTAAAAATATGTTCGTGATATCACCCTTGAACACGAAGTAAATAAAAATAACTTGTTCCAGATATTCATGAAAATGTTCTAATATTGTCAGTCGCGATTACATAAATCAGTAATATTCACTTTGTTTTCTTATGCAGTACAAGTACTGCATATTTATATCGCGGAGTAAATTGATCATTAGAGAATGCATTATTAATTCCTCTCGCCAGACCCGTTCGACAAAACACAACAAGTATTTAACGGATCGATATTTCCTATTCGGATTTGAAATATACAGTGTCCAGATTTATCACGTACATACCGTGGCCTCGAGATTTGAATGTTAAATTCACCGGCGCTCCAGCGTTTCGACGAACCTCGCGATTTTCGTTCCGTTCGATTTTTTCGCTCCGTTCGTTCAATCTGGTATTCAAAGCGAGTCCCTTCTCCACGACTACAACATTTTCGATATCTCTTAACCTTGCGCTCGCAACCCCATTTTCGATCACCTTTTCCTTCTTGTAGTTTATACTCGTTTGTTCCGACCAATGTTAGCATAACGTATACTTTTCCTCGTTGCTGTCTCTTCTCTCGTATAACTACCAGCAATAGCATCGAGCTCGATGCATACTCATGAATTCGAAACGAATCTAATGCATAAGTTTCACTCTAGCGATTCAATAATTATTTACAAGAGACGATGTATCATTTTCTATATTTTAAAAATTTATTCAGGTAAACTTTACTTTACTTTACCGGACTCAAAATTTCTGCCTTTCTCCTATAAATTATTATGTATTTGGTATGTAATCCAGTAGATTTGTACCCGAGGACTCTGCAGATCGAAGTTTCGATCCTGTGGGATCAATGGTTCAGGAGTTATGCTTGCTTAAAGTTGAGCATTTTTCAGTGTTTTTGACAGGTAAGGGCACCGCCGTATTGGTTTGTAGTGACGATCGGTGCTGCCATCTAGCGGTTCTGCTCGGTAAGCGGCGCGTTGAGTCCGGTAAACTTAAGTAAAGAGTAGCCATTTATTCGATTAGAATGGCTCATTTCCTGATTAGTTTGTCCTCTACATAATTTTGTTTAGCGATTCAGTGGTCAACATCAGTACATATAGCTGTGTTTGTTTACTTTTGAAAATGTTGACATTTGAATTACATACAATACAGTAGGACCTCGATTAACCGGCTTGATCGGGAGACAAACAGCCTGGATAAATTAAGGCCCGAGGGAAATAATTGAAATGCACATTATATCCTAGAATAAATTTTTTATTTTTGAAAATTTATTTCCCTTCATAATATGCTCTGATTGACTTCTAAGCCTTTCTAATGTTTTTACTATAAAACGTTTAATATCTTCCTGTCTGTATTGTGACACGTATTTCATTAAAATGTGACGTTATAACTGAATCATAATCTGTTGATTTAAAGTGTACAAGAAAATTAGTCGAATTATAATCCTGTCTTTCGTGCAACTGTTTCTGAGGAGTGTATAGGGGTTAATAAGTAAATACATGTTCGAGCAATATTTTCGTTGAATTAATCGGGCAAACGCTGTGGAACATTTTGATGCCATCTGACATGGTCGCACGTTATACCAGGAAACCTGTGCCCATCTCCGCCGCGGAATCACATTCCCAACAGGGGGTGGCAATGTCCTTCCATAAACGTCATTTTTCGTTTGGCGTCTACTACAGCTGAAATCCCAGTACAACCGAAAACTTAACCCTGTTGCCGCGATCCATTTCACGGCTATCCAGTTTATTCTTGTCCAGTTTCCAGCCTGGCGACTCGACCGCTGCGCTTTTCCCAGATAATACATATACACAGCCCGGTGTGACAAGTCCATATCGGCGCGGCGCGGCGCGACGCGCTTTGCCTCGCCCTTTAATCCGATAACGTGCATCAGCCCCTGAAACTCTCTCCGAGAGCGAAGGTTTGGTAGAAAATTAGCCAGCCACCTACCGAGTGTACCTAGGCTCCATCCAATCCCCACGTGCGCTCGCCCTTTACACTTTGAATGATGTAATCCTTGGTTTTTATTGATATTCCACGCGCTTTAATTATTTTCTATAGGCTAATCGACCGTGATGATTTAAATAAAAAGGGACGTTTCAGAAACTAAAAGTATCCGTGATCGGCGGCAACGTTTTAATGAAAATGGAGATTCGAAGTGTCTGCGGACTATAAAGAGTTAAAATTATTAGAAATTTGTATTGCCAGGATGATTACTTCGAGGCAAGTGACGGTCCAATTATGAACTCCGTGAAATACACGTCCTTTGCCTCGGTGTATTTTCGAAAAAACTTTCAATCCGATTCCATTGGAACTTCTTAGTTCGTCCAGGAAAGTTCTGATTAACCAGTAATCAATGATTGCTCCACTTTCTCTAATGTTCGAGAGGAAGAGAAGAGGTACGAGAGAGAGAGGGAGAGAGAGAGACGATCATTCCATTCCTATGTACGTGTAACGACATTTGTTTTGTTTCTTATGAGGGTGGAATCTGTTGGTCAAAATAAAAGTATTGGGCTGGGACGAAAGTTCGTAGCGTTTGTAAATTAAAATTGAAAGCTAAAATTCAGATATTTATTCATAGATTTATTCAATAACATATTTTCCATTCTGTTCTATTACTTTTTGACATATGAATAAATACCTTAATTTTATCTTCGATTCTTAATTTGAAAACACTACGAACTTTCTTTCCAACTCAATATTTTCATTGTCTTTCTTCTTTGTTGTTGCTACAATGGAGGTACTGATGAGATTACAGAATTATCTAGTCACAGTAACGAACTGCAAATCTGATTTACTTAATTTTTGTTGTTTAGTCCTGAATTCTTTTCGATTCGCATGTAGAAACGGATGCTTTACCAGGAAGCAAAATAAACTTGCATATTCCAGAGGGAAAATTTATTGTCGTCGATATGAAATGCACTGGTTAATTTTTCGTGTCGGTAAAAAGAAAACCGGATATTTCGGAAACGAAGTAAATTGGCCTGAATTTAAAACGTTTACGTGCCCAGCGTAAAGAATGCTTCTAGCGATTTATTAAATAGCACATGCAATGTAATTGATTCCTCATGACCAAATTTCGAACTCGTTAACTCTATTGCTCTTTATTTCGATAAATATCTAAGCAATGACAATAAAGGATTTATCACAAAACTAGCCAAAAGGAAATTGTAAAATGAATTCTGAAAAACTGCATTGATTCAAACGCGTATAAATTTTTAAAAGTTCCTAGTCACCAAGTTATGAAAAGATGGAGAGCAGTGAATGTGACTGGGTATTACAGTGGATCGAAAAACTATTTATAAATGATACATTTCCGATTTTCGAAAATTTACATTTACTTCATTTCTTTCAACAATTTGTTAATTGTCCTCTAAAAATGCTCGGAATGTCCACTGTTTGTCCACGATAATATCGATTTATAGTCCCAAAATAAGAATTTGTGGAAAAAATGTTAAATACTAAAGTTTTTAAATTATTTATACATTTTAGTTGGATACATTTCAATTTCGTAAAAACAAATAGTACAACCATAAGCCTGGACTCATTTAAAACTCGAAGCAAAGCAGTGCTCTTTTTCCCCTAATTGTAAGATATTTTTAAATTGTATTTATTAACAATAAAATCCCCATAGGACAGCTGAATATTTTTACATAGTGTAGTAATGTAGTAGCAAACTTAAACGTCTCCAGAACATTAAAAAATTTTTGCTGGTAAATGAAACCACCATAGATTTGAAGATTGAAGCCTCTACTTTGCAACAAATCCTTAAAAATCGAAATACGATTTTACTTCGCTGTTTTAAGGCGCCGTTGCAAAGAGAAAGCTTCAATCTTTAAATCTATGGTAATTTCATTGACGAAAAAATTTTTAAATTTTTCTTCCAGACGTTTCAATTTGTAACATTTCGGTCCAAGAAAGTGTTTTCAGTTTCCCAGTCGTTAAATTATGAAAAAATATCATAGACAGAAATGAACGATGACTGACAAAATGAGTGCAAATGTATTGTCGCACGATTATTTTTTAGGAAATTATCACAATTTAAATATAGTTAATTTTTCGAGAATCGGCGTGTACGTAATGTTCAAATACTTTCCCGATTCACTGTATATTAGTCGAAGAATAAAATTGAAAGTTTGAAGACAAAGTGGAAACTACGTATAATAAATTTTTCTCCGGTAGCCTTTAAAAGAGTGTATAAAGTTAAATGGTGCTACGCTGTTCGGTACAGTTCTATTTTAAAAAAGTTATGCTTGTCTAAAGTGGATGGTACAAAGCCGCGCAAACTTTTCCCGATAGGTAATATTTATGACCGAACCCAGATACATTTCCCGATCATTCGCGGATGCTCCGCCGCGAATGCAAAGTAATCATATTCCATAATAAATAGTTAGTCGGTGAAAGATTAAAGGTCCTCGAAAGACGGACTACTTTCCAATCGTCTCTTCGACGATATCAGGGGTTATTTCGTTTGAAGGGTAAATTTCATCGAGGTCTGACGCATAAATTTGACCGGAGCGAAGTCTGAGGCATAAATTTCGCCCAAGTCTGTATTCGCCCTGTTCCACCACCGAGGATCCTCCGGTATCCTAGAACTTAACCTCATTCCCTCAACCTACATCGAAGCACTCTCGTTTATTTTCGTTCGACTTTCCAGACACGCGGGATCCCGCGGCATCCCACGGACTCCTGGGACCGAAAGCTGTTTGTTGGCTCTCAAAGGTCCTTTATCGCGAGCTATTCACGATCATTTCTTTGTTTCGTTAACAAATATTATTTGCTGACAAACGTTTCCTCGTGTTTTGTTCCGCATACAAGCTCTCGTTTTCTTCATACATTTCTTCATAATGTGCGAATTTAATTCGAACGTTTTTACACGTGGCCATTAAATCCTTCATGGCAGGTTTCGGTCTTGGAAGCTAAAGAAATTGTCATTTTCAGGATTCTCTTTCCAACAAAATAAACGAGATAACAATCTGTTTTTGGTTAACTATAAAGGTCAATAATTATTGTTTTAATTTTTTCGTTAGTCTTACTCCCTTCAACTGTAACATTTATATTATTATAAAATTTCAATTTAAACAACGAGAACTAGTACTGTATTTGAGCAAAGGTTTGAAAATTTTCGCCATTTTAACTCAGTTTTAAACATATTTAAATAAAATTAGTGCATAATATAGCGTTTTAATTCACAAAGTCATATTTTTTGTGATTACTATATTTTGCATTAACAAAACTTGTATTACCTGCCACTTTCGTATTAATATTATAAGTAGACTGCGGATTTTTATGCAATTATGGCTTCTACAAATTTTCAGAAAATACTAGAGTATAAAATACGACGGAATTTAGTACTATTTTAATTTATTTCTGATCTGAAAAGACTATTACCACACAAAATAAGATCTGATTTCATTCGATTTTCTAAAAATTCGTCTACGAAAATTGCAAATTGCATAAACATCCGCAGTCTAATTGTAAGTGACCATTGATTAAAATTTTAATTACTTACACAGTAGTGAACGAAATGCTACTGTGTGAAACAAAAATTTGAGTGCCCAGTAAATGGCCGCGGACTTTATTTACTTTATCGCGTAGTAAAGCTATTCGTTGATGTAAGAAGTTTTTATTTCATCCCTTGTTCCATAAATTAGATCGTAAACACGTCTATTGCATTAGCATCTATGTTCTAATGTTTATGCGTCCCATAAAATTGTTACTGTCTCCGCAGTTCACAGACTGTTCAACTTATACAAGTCATTTCGGTGTGTACTAGTTTTAATCATTAATTTACCAGAAACAGGTTATTTCAAACTGTCGAAGCACCGGATCGTATATTATGCATGATCATATTGCAGATATTCAGATAAATCTCCATTTCGTAAATTAACGAACAGAATATTTTATTTCCGCAGTTTGCGAATCTAAGTTAATTAATTCTTTTCCTTGCCAAGAGTGCTGTCGGTCGAATCAGTTTCAATTTCCAGTATTTTCACTTTTCTTTTTGGAGAACTATTAACCCTTTGCACTCTTTTAGCGAGTATGACTCGACATCAGAGAAAGAAAAATGTAAAGGAAACGGGTATTTATATGTATTTGGTTCTTCCTTTATTTATTTGATTTCTTATTGTATTTTTTAATTTATAACAAATATAAGTTCCACAAATATAAATTACAACAAAGTTTGAGAGCTATATTTAATATAATGAGTAAACAAAATTGTTTAAATTAAGTAGCAGTCAAGGAACTTCGAACTTCCAAGTAAATGTCAAATAAAACACTTAAAATAGTAGGGAATTGTTGGCAATAAGATTGAAAAACAATTCGGAGTGCAAAGGGTTAGTGTTCATAATAAGAAAGTAATTTTTAATTGAACAATGAATTAATCTCTACCAGTTTTTCAAATTTGACATTTAATTTTCCAATTTTACAAATGATCTTTACAAATCGACAAAGCCTACTAGACGAAGATTCCGTCAATTCCTATAATTCCATTCGCAGCTGAATAAAATAAATATTTCTCCATAGATAAACCGACTCGTCAGTTTGTGTTTGGTGTAATATTTCTCGAGACTTGATTCGATTCTCGACGTAAAAGTGTAGATACTGGATATAAATCTCGGAATTCCTAAGGATCTCACGATGTGTGTCCCCAGCCCATATTCCCTTCGCATCATGGGTTTTACTGTACGTATATGTCACACAGGATTCGAACTATTGGATTACAACAAGGAACATCTGTATGGACGTCAGAACAGACAGTATATCCTCGAAAGAAGCACTCTATACTCTAGATATATCCGTGTTTCACCAGGCTCACAGTTTTTGTTTTTTCTCCTTTTAAAGATATCCTTTTAGAATTTCATATTTTTATGGTAACGCGGCGTATACATATTTACAGTATATCTACGCATGTACATTTACATACGCGTCTGCAAGTTTTTGGAGAGATCGCCGAAAAATATGAAAAATATATTTCGATAAATATGCCAATCAAATCTCCCCAATAATATTTTACATATTGCTCTATCTATGGGTATAATAATGGGTTAACGGGAACATTTTTAATTTGTTTTATATCGACGGAATCAAATAATGGCAATCACGAGATATTTGAGAGATTTGATTTTATTATTACAAAGGTTTAAAATAAAGCTCACGGCTAATATTAGAAAAAGATTTAAAATATAGCTTTCGATTAATTCTAGAAAATGGTACTTATTGTCAAATATTCATTCGCATTTAAAAAGTGATCAAACTTTCAATGATAGTAATATGGTATTAATAGATTTGTGTTTATTTTGTAGGAGCCAGTGAACGCCCGCCTGGTAAGTTTGCATTTCGATTTAATTTTTAGTATAGTCATATAGCACATTATATTTTTTCTGAAATCTTTACGTGTATACATATTATTCGTGTACTTTGATTCACTCACTTTATTAAAACAGTTATAGTTTATTTTTTTAAATTAGAAATATCGTTTTCTACTTTAACACCAAACCTATCACGAGAGGTCAAATTTTTAGATTTTTTATTTGACAATTATTGAAATTGTAAAGGTGTTTTCATGGGAATTTATTGAGTATATTTTTTGAAAATATAAATAAATTTAATTTTGTTATTTTTATAATACTATACACATCAGTGTACCTTTTTTTTATTCAATCAGTGTTCTTTTTTTTTTATTGAATCAGTGTACTTTTGATGGTCGGTAGGTTTAGTGTTAAAATTAGTTTTGAGTTACAATAGTTGTCCATAGTAGTATTTAACAGAAAATTACTGCACTGTAGCTTTGGCACATTTCGTCTCCACTTTCTCACGCTTCACTTTTCGCAACATTCTATCGTAATCGATGTTACTCTGCACGTTAATTATTTGAATTGTCACCGTGGCAGTTTCAGCAGTGAGTTAAAAATTAATATAAAACGGAACCTTATAATTGACCATTACAATGTATCGTTAAATAATTTAATCTCTACAAATAGCTGGCAATAGATACTCGAGGATTGTCGGCCACGTTACAAATGGCATTCTAGACAATAGTACTGAACAATTGATGACGTGATAATGGGCAACGAGAGAATGCCAAGTTAACTAAATAATAGATAATGCGCAAGTGCGGGGCAATCAAATTGTAAACGACTCTCGACAAAACATTATGTTCTAAATAAAATAATCTCACTTTTATTACGCGTAAAGCGGTATCAGAATTTATTATTAGACTGCGGATCTTTATGCATTTATGGCTTCTGAAAATTTCCAAAAAAGGATAGAGTATAAAATTCGACAGAATTTAGTACAATTTTTATTCTTTTGAGATCTGCAGAGGCTACTATCACTGAAAACAAGATTTTACTTGATGTGACACCACTTTTCTAAAATTCGTCTACAAAAATTGCGAATTGCATAAACATATCCGCAGTCTACTAATAACATTTGTACTTACCACTTACAAAAATATTTCGTCTGAAGTTCAGAGCACTAAGAAGTTTTCATATTTTTGTTACACGTAAATAATGTAATACACGTGTTCTTCGAAATCAGGTTATTTGCATAGGTTAAAACGATGTAAATATGCATCTATCCTGTAATGATCCTACCTCGTTGAATTAACCAATACCCTAATGCGCCAAGGGCCTAGATCGGCGTGAGATCGCAAAGACACAGCCTAGAAAAAGCAACAGATGTCCACGTCACACTCTGAAACAGTGAAAACGCGATAGCAATAAAATACTGCCGGTTAGACTGCTGCCGTAGCAACGATTCCATCGTCTTTTAGACGCTGCAGACACTCTTGGCCCTTTGCTTAACCCTGTTTCTACAGGCTAGATCAAATCTTCCGCAGCTGCTACTCAATCCTCGAAAGACAACAGTGTTTATGCTAATCCGCGGATGTACTCGAGTTTCCGTGCTTTTCGGCCACTGCATAACGGAAATCTCGAATTCTGCATTACGTCCGGCGAAGGCTGTTATACTGCGCCAACATGCTACATCACGGTCCGCGTACGATAACACGGAAGTCAATAATACCTTCCGACCAGCGGCGCCGAGACGTTCGGCTACCTATCGTGTGCACTGAAAATACCGAATTTTCTTGTCGCTTGTCGTTCTTTTTTTCTCACTTTCTCTTCCCTCTCTCTCTTTTTTGATCATCTCTGTTCCTTTTTATCTCTTTCCGTTCCGTCGCCATTATCTTTCCAATAACGGTGGCAGGGATGAAAGTACAGCCGCCGCCGCCGCCGCCGCCGCGAGATCTAACATTAACGGGAACCGATAATTACTTTTTGGGCCATCTTAAATTCCCTCCTCTCGACCCGTGATAAACCATGATAACGCGATAACCGAGTTGCCCCTGTCAGTCGAATTTCCCGTCTCTCATTAGCACTTTTAATTATCGCTCTAATATCGATCGTCATCGGGAATCAAATTAATTGTTGTCGTTCTACGATCTAAATATGCCCCCCCCCCCCCCCCGGGAGAGGGAGCGAAAGCTTTCCGCCTGGACCGAGATTGATTGCGGAGAACGTTTCCATCGCGCCTGTTCCCGGTGCTTTTAAGCTCTCGAATGAAGCAAGAATGCTCCGCTGATAAGTTCGTGTAAGCGGAAGTGACCTAACATCGAACAGCACTTAATGAGAGACGCTGGTATTTTATTATGTAATTGGAACGTAACGATAGATTTAACCTGTAACCACGAGAAAAAGTTGATAGAAGCAAAGAGAATCCAAGTTAATAAATTTCCCAAAATAAATAGAAGCAGTAAAATGAGTATAGGTAAAGATGTAAAGACCAGTCGAAAGTTTTAGTACTGTTTGCAATTTTCTTTTGTTTATGCTATTACCAAAATTATTGTTTATCAACGAAGACAAATAGATCTTCTTGTATATAAAATTGTAGAGAAGATTTCAAGATTGATTTAATTTCTTTAATTGTATTAGAAGTAGCCGATTAAACAAACTACGGTATGTTATACAGTTAGGAGCATAACTGATCACACACAGTTTAAATGAGAATAACTTTTTTATGAATGGATCAAACGATTTCAATTTCTCTGTGAGGCTAGAAGAATTAATTTAGCGAATGACGTCTAATAAATATGTTAAAAATATGCATTTGGTCGGAATTGTGAAAAACATTAGTAAAAATTGATTTTTACGAAAATTTAAAAACTGTGTTTGGTCAACTCGTATATAAATTATATACGTTCTGAAAATTTCATCGAAATTGGTTAATTGGTCTACGAGTTTATAAACGATCAAAGGTAGTAAAAATTGCAATTTTTCATGATTTTCGGTTTGTATATCAATGAAGATTTATTTCGATTTTACATACAGTGGACACACATATGACACAATAAAATAATTGTTAAAAAAAAAACTGTACAAATATACGGTAAGGAGTTTTTTAAACAATTTTTTATACGTTTACAGTATATTCACTGCCACATAAAATTATATGTATACATAGTCTTCTGAAGCAGTTGTTTGGATGCGTTATACTTTAATTTATTTTTAAAAACGAAATTGAAACTGTGTATGTATCCTTTAGATATAAATTTTCATTAGCAAGATATTGTTACTAACTAGATGCCAGTGCTCCAAATCCATCGCGAAGTAGCACACGAGCGTGTACGCGTATTTACAGCTAACAATTAATTTTCATCTGCATACTGAAGCAAGTTGATGCATTCACCGACACGCTGTTAGAAGTTTAGATGGTTACTCAAGACGGAAAACTTTGTTATATATAGTTCTTGTTGGGGTTTTCGGGTGTAAGAATTCTTCTGCAAAAATTATTCCAACAATTCGCTAACAATGCTTCAACGAAGTTTTAATGTGCACTAATATTGTATCGGTATCGGGATCCGTGCTGCAGGGCGTGGGTATCGAAAATCTCAACGATCAGAACTACCGAAGAATTCCGATATTTAAAAAGTGAAGATCATCACTCATCGGCAGTGCTCGGCCTGCCTAAAAGAATTCAACAGCTCCGATAGACGAGCAGGAATTGATAAGAGATATTCGAGGTTCACGGCGAGATTTTTGAACGGATTTTATATTTTATTCCTTCGGTTGCTTTGATGGTTCATTTTGTGGTTTCTTTTCAACGAACTGAGTCGAATAGCTTTGTAAAGCTTTGCACACTTATAAACATGTATCGCTGTTAGTATTAGTGAAACATTTTTATTTTTCATGAAGATCCGCAGTCTAGTAATAAATGAAAATTGGACTGCGCAGGAACTATTGGGTTGGCAAGAAAGTAATTTCGGTGTTTTAAGGTGAAATAGAGTCCAATTTTGTTTATCCAAGCAATGAACTTTAATGAATAAGATATTTTCCTTCTTGTTCGATGATCTTTTGCCAAAAAGAATAAATAAGAAAATATTTTATTCTTGCCAACCCAATGTATTCTATCTCATTTTCAATGAAAGAAACAATCTTCTATTATTTTTATTATCTGCCACAGCATTTGTATTTAATACAGTAATTAATAATATAATAATAATAAATCTTATCTAACGTGATATACTCGATTAGAAACTTTTCTGTTTTTAATCACTCTTATAAAACTTTTACGAACATATTTGTCACATTTTGTTGAGTAATCGACGATTTAGTAGAACCTCGATTATCCGAACCAGAGTCGCCAAATTAAGACTTGTATCCCCACTCTTTCTTCCCCTTTTAAATCACGTTAATTAAGTCACGTGACTAATTCACTATTGAGTGCAGAAGAGAGGGTAACTTTTCGATGTTATTTCAAGATCACTTCGTAGGTTTTTTTAACTGGAATCCTATATTTTTGTTTTGATATTTGAAAGTACAGGAATAAAAACAAATTCAGAGAAAATACGTCTTCGAAATGACCTTAAGGTAATCCAAAGTTACAAAAATGAACAACTTTTAAAACAGACAAAACAGTACTGCAACAGCGTTGTTCCACCTGACGAGTTTGCAGCTTGAATCGTTTAAAAATTGAGAGAATGCTGTTATAGACTGGATTGTACTTAATGTACTTCTTTCCACAATTTTATCGTGGATAACGATAATATTGTAATTCTTATACTGTTCTTTCTTATATTGTTATTCTAATATACGAGTATGAAGTGTTCCCGTAATCCACGCAGAATCTCTCTCGTTTATTCTGGTCCAAGTTACCCCACGGCTAGGGCGTGGTACCCATTCCTCTTGGGAATGTATTCTCTTGTAAGTGCTTCAAAGACTACTCGCCGTGATTCAATAATGCCGCTAGACTACCGGGAACGTAATATGAAAGACTTGAATTTCTAATTAATCGTACGGAGTTGTACTCTGTGCGCTGGAAACTCGTGTAAAGAGAAAGAGAAGAGATCGAGAACGGTTTAGAGATCATTGCAACCGCAGTCTTCTTCCGCGCACGAATTTAACACTAAGCCTACAGAGCCTCAAAAGTAACTGGAACATGCTCCCTTATAAAAATGACAAGATTAATTTGATTCAGACTTTGTGCGGCTCCTAATACGTGCTCTATTAAAGACATCTATACAATAATTTCTTATCAAATAATTGTTATTATTTCAATAAGTGTAAAATAAAAGATCTGGAACCGGTCATTTTGACCGGTGGTGGCAGGTTTAGTGTTAAACAAGATCAAACTTGCTTTCCTACGCGTCTTCCGCGAAATCGAAGCTACGAAATGCTCGAACAATTAGTTCTAAGAAGTTCTAAAAAGCAAACTATTTGGCTACTTTGGTTCTCGAAAATGCTAGGTATATAAGGGAAGAAATAACTGACAGTATTGCCTGCTTGAAAGTTTAAAAATGTGTTTACTTCGCCATAGAAAATTTTATTTTGAAGCGAAAATGCTAAAGGCATTTCTTGTGTT
Organism: Lasioglossum marginatum; assembly: GCA_028455795.1. Classification (NCBI taxonomy): domain Eukaryota; kingdom Metazoa; phylum Arthropoda; class Insecta; order Hymenoptera; family Halictidae; genus Lasioglossum; species Lasioglossum marginatum. The sequence continues at coordinate 3,093,476 of CM052275.1, forward strand.
TTTAACAATACACACAAGCTTGGAATAAATAATTTGTAGAAAATTTGTGGCGTAGCCTTGATATAAATTATCTATTGACAGAACGATTAGAACTGGAAACTTTTACTAGTTTATAAAATAAGGAATTAATGAAACAATTTAATAAATAGAAATGTATTGATCTTATTAGAATTCAGGTACAGAACAAGAATTTTTGAAAAGATAGCGTTGCACAAAATTTTCTTTTTGAAATTCAAGCATTCCGAACTTCGCTTTGTTCCTTTGAATCACAAATTCTGGTACAGAGATAGGACCTTTTGTTATGATTTATACATTGATAGTAACAACAGTGGTTGTAAATGTTATCACATACTTTCTGCTCCTTTTTCAAAGTGTTTACCATGGTCTGTTTTCGCGAACTGAACGCGCTACACTGGTATCAATAGAATTGATTCTGTTCGTATTCAGTCATTGTAAGAAATACGTGTATTGCATCGTATCACTGGTAACTGTATAAAAGAAAGTAACTAGCTTCTCTTCTTCTATTTAATCAAGTTTTAGTGCCGACGTACTTTGTTGATGCTAATATTTTTACTTCTAAAATTTGACATCGATAAATGTCAAAATTCTTTGCAACAGTTGAATAATTGATATTAAATTAAATTGTTACAATTTGATCTAACATGATTTCAAACCTATATGTCTGTACGTTTTTCGTGTCGTACAAATTCTATTAAATTAAATTGTTACAATTTAATCTAACATGATTTCAAACCTATACGTTTGTACGTTTTACATGTATAAATTTTATTATTCTATTGACAATATTTGTTGGAGTACTTAAGGAAAAATTTGGAAATGTTCACGTGCCTACCTTTTTATTTCAGTTAAAGTAATTTAGATACGATTAAATAAATAAAAAGTAACGACACTAGTGGAGATACGAAGTATGAGAAATGTACGTTAAATCTGTGGAAAAAGGGACGAGTTTAATTTCTGGATTTAATTCACTTTTGCGCGAGTCGCTTTCAGTTCTATTCAGATTATACCATGACCCAATAATTTATACTTAACCTCGTCCAAAACAGTAATCGCTGCGGTCCTAAACTGTCCTTTTAAGAAGATTCGGAATAATTGAAACTCTCTTCTCGTCTTTCGAGATTTTAATTTCCACCGTGGACGGAGACGATAGATTTATTGCTGGAATGCTACTTCATCGTCAGCAATATCTCGTCTGCGCGTAACGTTCTTTTCCTGTTTCCCCGGTATTTTTTCTTTTTTCGAAGTATCCTCTCCGTATTCCGCAATTAAATTTGTAAATTAAATTCGCCTCGTAAATCCGAGGGTACGCGATGTAATTTCCAACGTACATCCTCCGGGGGTAATTTATTAAAATTACGTACTATCGGGAACGCGCGCAGGGAGTCACACCGTAGCCGTTTCGTTTTTCTTCTCGCTGTTATGAAAAAGAAGAGAAACTGCAACCACTTTTTAATCATTCCGATTCGATGCCCTTTAAGGAAAAGCGGCCGCCCCTGGGGACCCGAACGCTCTGCACGCTCGCCATTTATCGACGTTCCGAGGAATACTCGTTAAATCGATGACGCTTCTCGCGGATTTTTTTCAGCCTTCGCCGAATCCACGCTTCACTATTTACGCTTGGCTTGTTTTCAACGGATCGCTGTTTTACTTCGAAATATTGAATTTTTTCTTTTTCCCTTTAGACTCGTTCGATTTTCTTAACCCCTCGTACGTTCGCCAGGGAGAGAAATCGCGCAATTCATATTCTCACATGCTACAGGGTCTTCCATCGAGAAGTGTTATTTTAAATTATAGAAACCGCTGTTTTTCACAATTTCACTAATCACGTGTCGAAGAGTGACAACTCTAATCCTCACGAATAAAAAGTAGCCCGAAATTGAAGATGGAAAAGCCTTTATAAAAAATATTTTTACGTCAGTGATATTCCTTAATAAATGTGACGTTTTAAATGAAAAATAATTTGGGAATAATTATCCAATAATTTTAAGCTCACGCATATAGGGAAAGCGAAGCTTCGCAGCCAAGGAATCCCACCTACAAGTTCAAAATGCAGTAACGAAAGTATTGAAAAATCCAGGAACTATCTGAACACTCAAAATAAAAATTAGGAGTAATATTTTTACATTTATTGTTTAATGTAATCTAGTTTTCTTGATAATAAATGTTGCGTTCTATATTTATTTTCTTTTGCTACTATTATTATGGGACAAATTAAATTCATCAACTGCTACTATTATTATGGGACAGAGGGAGTAGTTACTTCTAGAATTAGAATACATTGATTCGCATTGAAATAAACTTTATGTAACAGTCAAATAAAACCCGAAGACAGAACCTCAGAGATTAGTTGTGTACCTCTAAATTGATGTACAATAAACCTGTAGACTGTACTTAATAATATTTCTCGATCAAAACGGTTCATAATGTTCCCATTCTAAAATTAAACACTTGACATGCAACAATATTATATAATATTATATCATCCAGTGATGTGAATGCAACGATAACGCTTTTAACCCTTTGCACTCGGTTGTCCCCTCTGAGGCACCACTGAAAATTGTGGTACCATTATCCAAAATATTGTTTACATTATTAAATATATCGATATCTAATCAATTACTAGACATTTAGGTATTGTATGAGGTATTATACCAATTTCATATGCATAAAATTTCAAAAATCATAGGGAATGGAAATATTCTAGATCGGAAGAAATGTTTAATTTTCCAGTTAAAATAGTTCCGAGTGCAAAGGGTTAACTTTGAAAGAAAAGGTTTCACGTACGAATTCCGACGAATAAGCCGAAATTCTTAACAAGATTGGGATCCGGTTCCAATTTTCCTTACTTCGCCGGCTTCCTTTTTTCACTTCCTCGGCGTTTCTTCCGGAAGTAACGGGTTCGCAGAGACACATCGAGCAGAGCGGGGTCGTACATGTATTTATATTCGACTTAGCCGAGTTACGTCGGTTCCGCGATACCTTGAGATTCTATTTCCCTCGGGATCCTATAAGCCTAGCGGTCCTTCAAAGTCTGCTTACAGTCTGCTTTCGGCATTACCTGCAGCTCGCGCGCGGATCACCGAGTCAATCTTGTAGTCTCAAAGCTGTATTCCCAATTAATCTCGCGCCGCTCTGTTCTGGAACCGTTGTTTCTCCGAGCGGCAGTGTTTTAACGAAGTTAATTTTCTTCGAGACGAACAAAGGTTACCCGGCGCCGCTCGAGGAGAAAATTGAAACGTATACTCTATGACGTTGGTCGCGCGCGAGCTTCTCGTTGTGCGCCGTTCGAATTGTTGCTGCGCTATCAATGATTCCATCCCGAGAAAATTCATTTTGCTACAGCAAGGTCTGAATGTGTGTCAACACTTTCGGAATAGTGGTTCGAATGCCACAATTAGCTGGACAAAATTAATTTTCGAATTATCTAGAACTAAAGTCTAAATACAATAAAATATTCATCACTGAATTTAATTATTATGCAAATTGACTATATTAATATGAAATTTTAATAATATTCCTTCTTTAATATTACAATTTTCTATGTCAATGTGATCTATAATAGCCATATATCAAGATCTTTACACTAGAAAACGTTAAATCTTAATTATTAACATTTACGGATTCAATTTAAGTCATTAACAGACAAACTTCGGCAAGTAAACGATAGATTAGAAACAGATCAGAATAGAAATATCTTGCAAATTTATTAAAATCCACTTGATGCTGATGAAAGTTTCATTAAAAAATAATTAAAAACGAGAAAGTTTTATTATTTTATTAGTATTGCAGCCCCAAAAGCATACAATTATCAAAACTACCCCATTCATAAAAAATGATTCGGGTAGAACAAGAATTACAATCTGTGCTTGAATCACTAAATTTGTTTAATATTTTCCTACATAGCAGTTTATTGTAACAATCATAGCATAAAAAGTCTGAATTCAATAATTTCAATCTGTTTGAAGGATCCAGCGTTGAATTATAAGCCACGTCTACTAAAACCGGAAAGTAATGAATTAACTTTTAAGGCGCTGACTCAAACATTAATTTAACGACAGCTGGAAGTACCACTTACTCGTGTCGTCCCAAGAGTAGCAGACTTCAATGACTTTGTATCGTAAATTTCACTGTGTAAAAATTTCTAAACCCGTATTTTCATCGCAACATTTTGGACTTTACTTTTCTATAGAGCGCGATTCTTAACTTCTCCGTGTGCAGGAGAACTTGCTGTTTCGGCCGAGCCTGAATTTCAACGAGGAAACCATACTTTTCGATTTTCCATTGGAAACTGATCTTTTTTGGAACTGGATAGCGGATACTATTACGAGACCAATAGGAGCAATATTTTTAATTGGAAAATACAAAACCGAGCAGCGGATTCTTTGCACGCAAACATTCGGTCGCGGTTCAACGGTAAGCTGGCGTGTGCTATTTTAGCAGCTTGATTTTGTTTTAATTGACATCAAAATAGTTTATAAGCGGTGTTACTGAAAAGGATGAAAGAGTATTTGATACCAGATTAGGATAAATTCGATCATACACAGTTTTCATTGACTCAATAGAAAATGTTTGTGTAAAACTGTTTTTACAGTACGGCCATAGACTTGAATATTGATATTAAAAATTGATCCAGAAAGTATTTAAACATCACATTTTCGTAAACAAATAGCAGAACCATAAGCCTCGACTCATCTTAAAGCTTGATGTTTCCACTCTCGAAAGTAATGTCCATTTTTCTACACTTTTACATGATGAAGCAAATAGAAAACTGAAGATTTTTTTTTCGTCAAAAAATACAATCAAACGTCTCCAAGAACGTTTTGTTGATCTGTGTGAATGAAACATATTCATGTTTTGCATGAACCGATTTCTACAAAACGTATTTTTTAAATTTTCAGTATAGGCCCACACAAAAAAGTTGTAAAATGCAACTTTTAGTATTTTTTCTACAATTCCGATCAATTGCTATTTTTGAAAAAAAAATTTCGCATCCTGTAGTAAATTAATTGCTCTAGCTTCCGAAAAAGCTCAAATCGTATAGCACAATATTAAAAAAGTTATCGTCTTTTTTTAGAGCGTCCGAATATGTTTCCGAGTTACTCTATGTATAGAAAATAACGAGCTAAGCCATTTGTCCGCAGTTCGCGTGAAGTTATGTTTTAAACAAATTTCACAGATTTTTATCGTAACAAGAAGACGATTCCAATGGCAATTCTGAAGTGCAAACATTATTCCAAGCAGAGATAGCTGGTAGCAAAACCGAATCCCGTGGATAGCCGATGACAGTGGAAAATCGATTCTCCGGAAAACGAAATCTGATACAGAAGAATATTATTCGATTTATTTTAACAAGAAGAATATTTTTTCAATGGCGCTGTACTGCACAATTGCAGTGTTTTATTAATCACGCGAATATATGGAAAACCCGCGGCATGAAAAAACTAAATTATAAAATCTTATAATGTATTTATGGCCGGCTGCATATTTTCATAAACGCCACCGTTTTTATGAATCCCATTATTCATCGTGGAGTTACAAAAGTTCATGACAGTAATTCAAATTTCATTATTCGAAATGAAAATGTTATAAACATTTATGCAAAATGTTAAAATACAATAATAAATTGCACATTTTACGGGGGATTGTACACACTGGGAATCGAGCATTCAAAGGCAATGCATCGTTTATCAACATTTTCATTCTGTTCTTTTAAATATTATCGTTCAAAACTCAATATTAATTTTTCACTGTAGAAATGTATTTTGGAAATCAAACAGGTCCGCTTCGCGATTAATTATTTAATTGTATAATAATGTCTATTGGAAATGTAAATAAATACAGAGCTGTATGCATTTCAGGTGAATGCGTTCTTTATAACATAAACAGCAAACAATATGAATAGCAAATTGTATCTAACTTTGAAAATGTTAGTATTTCAACGCGAGTTTATCAGAAGTTTCTTCCTCTGTCTGTCGGGCAGTTATCCATCGAGTTCTCCCAAATTTCTGAACTCTCCTCTTTATTGCATTGTACAGTTGTGCCCAGCAGTGCGTAACAGTATCTTAAGTGTGGCCTTATTCAGTTGGGAGTTCCCCTTGTGCCGGACACTTAAGATTTTTCTGAAATAAATAAGAAAAAATGTGACTTTTTCTTTCTTCTATACGTCCAAATCATTATTTTAAAAAACTATCTCGAAAAATGTTTTCTGAAATAAATAAGAAAAAATAATGTTTTACTCTTTTCGTGCATAAAATAGTTAGTTTTAAAAATGACTTCTTTTTTCTTCTATACGTCCAAATCATTATTTTAAAAAACTATCTAGAAAAATGTTTGTCTCATACCCAGATTGTTTTCTCGATGTCCCAGAAAATGGGATTTTTAGACCATGAGAGTTTTCACTTCGTAAATATGGACCACTGCATATGAAGAAAAGTATGTATCAAATATTTGTTGAGAAACTATAGGTATTATCCATTAGTCTTATAAAAATTGTGTTCAACACGTTCTTACGAAAAATCGTGAAGATTTAAGGATTGAACAAAATATCGAACTTACAGTAATAAATACAACCTCTGCGGCAAAATTTAAAATTGAACCAAACGAGTTAAAATTTCTTGATATGCTAGAAGACATAGCTTACTAAGTAACGGGTAAACGAAATTTTGAAAAGATTGCTCGGAGTTGCGAAGAAGAAAGTAAAAGTCATTTCTTCAATTTCTTTATCTGTGCCTGTAATGAAAATTTAAAACACATACTGTACATAATGAAAGTAAAAATATTATTCGATATCGTCTTATTAGCAGTGCGATCGGAAATGTTTTTATCAGTTATAGCATGATTTCAAGAGAGCTTTCACGTGATTATAGCAAATTTTTCGTCAACTCTTTTTTTAATGATTTTTCAAGGTCATCTTCAATTTTTTTCAAATACACCTATAATTTTTTTACGCCTATTTGTTAGAGGATTTGTTCGGGGCGAATTCGGAAACGTATCATAACATTAAAAAAATTGCAAGAAAGTTGCTTTTTAAATTTCTTTTTACAAAAAATTTGCTAATATGCACTCCTCTTTTCATGTATTATTGATAGAGAATTATGTTTACAACAAAACATTAAAATGCAGTTCAATTAATATAGACACCCATTATATCCGATTAGTTTTACTACCCTCTACCTGCGCTTGGCCGGGTTGTCGCAAACTGTTCATTACGGTGCAGTTACAACAATAATCCACAAAAATTTAAATGAAGGGTTTTAATTTTCCCATTTATTTAGTATATTTCCATAAATGTATGTGTGGATGTAAACAAAAAATAAATATTTTCACATTTTTCCTTAGTGTTTATATGATTTATGCTCTTATCGAGAGTGCCTAAACACTTATGAGCGGTAGTGTACGTGATAAAAACTTTTTCGATCGAACAGAGTAATCTCTACCGATCACGATTCGTGATTCGCCCTGTATAAATAAATTTAATCTTGTTATTTTTCTAATATTATACACATCAGTCACTTTTGCTGGTCGGTAGGTTTACTGTATCACATACACGGTATGGACGCGACGCGCGACGTTCCGAGCATATTTACCGTGCATATTTTACGCGTATTCTTGCCCATACTTCCCGCTTCCACGCTTCTTGCATATTTTCCGTGCATAAACATCCTGCAGTGTATTGATAATACCTACAATTAGATGCACTCGGCAAACCGTGGAATCGTTTCGTTCTTGAAGAGATATCCGCCGGCCGGGAGAGGCTCTTGGGAAGTCAAACCCAGCCTCTCTTCCCGGGTACTTTTGTTGTACTTCCGCTTGACTTCCTACGGAGCTATAACGTGTTATTCCCTCGGTGGTCGGGCTCCCCCAAGTGTAACAGTAACGGGCCTTTGGAGTCGCGCCTGCAGCAGTCACTTTCCATCCGCGTCTCCGCGCAAATTCAAAGTCTGTCAGTGACGGAACAGAGAGGATGCCCGGGGTCCCAGCGTCACGCCGCCTTTTTGGCTCCATCTCATGCGCGTTAGCCTTGCCCCTGGTCTCCCATGGAAGCTAAATCGCCGGATACTCCTGCTGGAACAGATACATCGCGGTTATAAAATGGATCAGGAGCTAAAGCACCCGTGTCTCTTTTACCGGGGCGCAAGAGTCCTCAGACATATTGGTCGCGAAGGGTCTCGCGCTCCAGACGGGTCCTTCTGAATCATCTTAACGCATTACCGACCGGTGATTATTGCATAATCTTGAAAAATCTATGGTTCATGGCTAAACACTTTTTAACCCCTTGCCCGTACCTTTTCTATTACAGTTTTTGTCTACATTTATTTTAATGCTTAAATATTGATTACTAGACTGCGGATCTTTATGCATTTACGGCTTCTGAAAATTTTCAGAGAAAGATGGAATATAGAATTCAATAGAACTTAGTGCAATTTTTATTTTGTTGAGATCTGCAAAGGCTACTACCACTGGAAATAAGATTGTATCTTATTCCACTTTCTTAAAATTCGCCGATAAAGATTACAACTGATTACAGGCCTGCGCTCTGCACGGAGGAATATCGTGTAGAGACATTCTTTTTTATGACTGCATCCACCGCGCCGGCCGCGCCGAGACTATAAACGAAAGCCGAACGTAGGAAAGGACAGCATGTAAATACTGATCGCGCGGCCGACGCGTATCGGTGTGAACCACTACTAATCGAATTACAAAACTTCTTTATTTCTCATTATTTTTTTATGGGACTTTCGCCAACTTATTTCTGGCATTTTTCTGATTAAAATGACACGATACACGATATAATTTCAACTGTATTTTACTGGTTTAGTCGACGATGAAAGTTTCGAACGCAACGAAGAGCAGCGTATGGGGAATTCTTTGAACTGTGCCGGCGACGGCGGCTGTGCGCGTCTCTTTCTTCCCCATACGCTGTCCTCCCTTGCGCCCGAAACTTTCATCGTCGATTATACCACTAAATACAGTTAAAATTATATCGTGCTTGGTGTAGGGATGGCATCAAGTACCTCGCAAACAGATTCGAACTTTGACTGATTGAATTCGAACTCTCTACAAGTACTTCGAAAAACAGAAATAGTACTCCTAAGTATACTCGAACCTATGCCAGACAGCTTCGCACCTTTTACAAGTACTTCGGTAAACGGAAATAATACTTGCAAGTATATTCGAATCTTGGTCGAACAGAATCGAAACTTTTATGAATATCGTACCGGAACCTACTATGCTATACTATGCTATAGTAATAATTCGGAGTGCAAAAGGTTGAATCAGAAGAACGTTTTTACAAATGTAAAAGAATACTGCCATAAAAATGTTGTAAAAATTGCACGCAGTCGGAATCGCGAAAAAAATGGTAAAATGTGTTTTGTAAATCACTATACAATTATTTTTAGTTGTTTACAACTAACCAGTACCATTATTTCGAAAGGCATCAAATCAGTATGGGAACAGGATTCGATTACTTTGCATATCCATCATGCATGCACTCAATTTGCCTTATGGAGCACGTGGCTCAGTCGAGCTCGTGAATCTTTTCTTTGACGTCATTTGGCCCGCTGCGTTGCCCTCGGGGGCAATCCGGAGCGCTCCAAGGGTATGGAAGCATTCGTTGCTCATGCCTGACCTATATAGTTGATACTACTTGGTACAGTAGCATATTCTGCAGATTGGAATCGACAGTATTGATCCAGCATTATTCCGATCGGTAATCTCGGCGCTCGTCTTTCAAAAACAAGCTGTAGCGACATGTCCCGCTCGACGATCTGGTTCGACAGATATTGAAATAGCAGGGTACCGAAGATCGGCGGATCGGTGATTTACATTAGAAGCACGAACGTGTGTCGTTTCCACGAAGAGGTCACGTTCCCGGATCGTTATTACGAATTACCGGATCCCGTGATAGGTCTGTTGAGAAAAATACGTCTCGACGCCAGCGCCGGAGGAGACCCCCGTAAAAACACCGCTACTCGACTGGCCACTCGTTGTCTCCCATCCTCGTTGTCTCCATCCTCGTTGCGACTCGCTTTTTCCTCCCGACCAGGCCAGACTTGGTTCTTTCCACGAGGATCCGGCCGCTCGTTCCGCAGGATGCACTGCCCGACGCCAAAGTGTCACTCGGAGACTGCGGTCTTCTGTTTCGCGGAACTTTCTCGGCGAAAGTGTTCTCGAGAGGAGAAACAGTTCCACGGTGACCATCGTGAATGCAAATTGAAATCGCCGACACGCCCGACACTCGCCCAACGCCCAGATTGTTACTCGCAATTTTTTCCTAGCTTGTATTAGCGAGATTTGCCCGATTGCGGCCGATATTTACAGTGCTGTTCACTCGATTAGCCTTGGGTGAAAATATATATAAGTTTATGTCGAAGAAAGGAATTGTGGGTAAAATTCTTGCTTGTTAGTTAAATTCGTTTATAATGTGGCGGCGCTTAACTTCCGACGCTTGCCACAAGATGGACAGACAGTCAAGTCTATCCTTTCTCGCTAGTACCTGATTCCTCATCGATTCGTATATATACCTCGATCGTCTGCCGATATCCCAACGTTTAAGGCAGGGCCCGTTAGTTAGCCTTACCGATGAGTCCTCTAGCGGGTCTAGGACGAAAGGCTCCTTTCCTTTTCCTCCTCTCTTTCATATTTCTTTGGAGCTCCTTCTCTACTCTTTAACATTTATTTAGAGCTCCCACAATAATATGAATTTGTAAGTGATCTTAGATAAGTGAGCTTAGATAATTTGCCACTTCTAACACAGCAGTCGATGAGCTAGGTATCGTATTATTTGTAATTGTTATTATTTGTAATTTCATTATCAAAGGATAACCAAATTGATAATTTGCTATTTTGCCGATTTACAGATATCTGCGTCTGTGAACTGTCACATGTCGTAGATGAAATAAATACATATTTAGATGGATCTATGCATCCGATAGATTATGAAATTATAATTATACATGTTGAATTAAATTATGCATTAAAGGACAGTAAAAAAGAATAATGATTAGAAAAATCAGAGAATTTCATAAAAGTTTCGAATCTGTTCGAACAAGATTCGAATATACTTGCAAGTATTATTTCCATTTACCAAAGTACTTGTAAAAGGTTCGAGACTACCTGGCATAGGTTCGAGTATACTTAGGAGTACTATTTCTATTCTTCGAAGTACTTGTAGAGAGTTCGAATTCAATCGATTAAAGTTCGAACCTGTTTGCGAGGTACTTGATCACATTCCTAGCATGTAGTAGCCTTTATAGATCTGAAATAAATAAAAATCATATTGAATTCCGTGGAATTTTATATAATGATGATAATTTTATATTCCAGCATTTTTTAAACATTTTTAGAAGCCATAAATGCATAAAGATCCGCTGTCTATTTATAATAAAGGAGAAGAACGCGCGATTCATTTTCGATTGTTTTTTAAAAGTGGGTAAAGACACTCTGTCGTCCATTTTTGTGGTGTAGCGATAAGTAAATATTATTTGATCCTTACATTTTGGTTTATTTCGATCATTTAATATGAAATAACATTTAAGAACATATTCTAATAGGTTTTATTAGTTATTTCATACCAATAACTGAAATATAATATTGTTGTAGATTTCCACATCAATTGGGGCAAGTTGTTACTGTTATTACTTGTTGTATTGTAGTTTTAAAAAAAAATTAAAAACAATCACGGGATACTTCAATATAAAGAAATAAAAAATATTCAATATATAAAGAAATATATAGAAATTACCTAGAGATGCAAATTTACAATGAAATTACAATATTTACAATAAGTAAATATTCACAATACTCACAATAACAATAATAATAATACAATGAAGTTATATAAATATAAGATATTTTTGCCACACCTTGCCTAAAGACAGAATTGCACTGAAAATATTGACGAATTAATAGTGACTTAAAGTTATACGAAGGATTAAATAGATGTTTAATAATTGATGCGAAACTATTATTTTATGAACTAACCGCCACTAAAGCGATCGAAGTCCATTTACTAGAATCACAAAAGACAAGTCAGTGGCGAGGAAAGTGCTTGAGGACTCTTCATCGATCAACGTTAGTGGGAATGCATTCGTTCCCGAGAGTTCGTCGTGAAAAGTACATTATCCCGGCCGAAAGATTTATGTTTCCAAGGATTATCGTTTATATTTCCTCGTTTGCATATTTACTATACTCCTGTCTAATATTATCCTGTGCGGTCATTCACCGGTGGCCTACATCGATTTTCCGTTCGGGTCATTCGATATTTTAGCTACAAAAGAGATAAATAATCGTGAAACATTTTATGACATCGTGCGCGCGCACATAATTACGGTGCCTGTGCGTTCCGATATTCGTGGATCACCACCTTGATCCACACGGAATGAATCATTAATTACATCAAATCGGAGTGACAGTCTAATTAATGTATAATCAAATTTTTATCTCGATCGCGATATTCTGGAGGAGTCATTTAGCTTGAAGCTTTCACGATGGAATATTGGGGATCAATTTTTGATAAACTTGAAAACAGATCGTTTCTGCGAATTTTTTTAACAGAGGCAAACATACAAGCCCTGATACGGCGTTTTTGTTAACTTTTAAATATGCATGCAGAATATGAATGAAAAACGAAAAATTCAATTATTCTCGTATACAAATGTATTTTATTTATCGTTACTACTAAAATATTTTTCAGGATGAAAACAGAGTTATTTTTATAGCGGAAAGTATTGTATTTTTAGTTTCTACTACATCCACACTTGCACAACGTAAAACAATACGGGAAAAGAGATTGTAAATTATTGATTCATTTTTACAATTCTAGTAACTACCTATCTTTTATTTAATTCTATCCTCGCCATGAAATTTTAAAAATATGTCTTTTTAGATTACCGAAAAGAATGAATAACCTCTTATCAAGAGATGGACATTGAATTTCAACAATAATTTTCCGATGCGTCGTTTCAAAATTATAAACATTTAATTACTAGAGCTTGTAAAGGCCGAGCCAATGTTCCATGTTTCAAAAGTAAGTAACTAAAATTAATTTATGAGTAGACCTTTATGCAAGACAAAAATTGTTTGCCTCAATTGCAAGAAAGAGGTGCTAAATAGAAATTCCCTTCTTCTTTTAATGATTTGAATGAGCTTCACAATAAGCTTCTTAATACATTATATAAGCTTGATGATAAGCTTCTTAATACATTGTACATATTTTTAACGTGTCTAGTGCTTTAAATAGTGATTTAAATAAACGTATAAAATACACAATAAGAAAATGGAGCAGTTTCGTTTTACAGTCGAACCAGTCTAGGATCAAGTAATTCCTTTAGGGTGAGACGAGACTGTCCTAGGAAATACAAGTCGGTATCCGTAATTTTGTCCATTCTTTTCGAGAAACTTATACTCCGGAGTCTCCGTAGACAGAGTGTACTTTTCTTCACCGATATCCGTCGTTATCCGCGTCTACGATTCGCGGACAGATACAGCGCAACAAATGGTGTAACGCAATTTCAGTGCATCATCGGTTGGAGACAGAAAAAACCCGTGGATATTGAGAAACACTCGGGAAACGCGTCGGTGACCACGTACGCTTATAGTTTTACTGGACACGTGTATCGCAATCGTAAACTTTGAAACGCCACTAGGGAATCGTCCGCTCGAAATCGAACTTTTCTTTCCGTTTCCCCTGGTCGATAAACCATTTCACTGGAACTGCAGTCCGATTACGGCGAACCGCTTCTTTCATTGCTTGCAATCGTACCTATTTGCGTACGGGCACTTTATGCGTGCTCACCGTCGACCGAAAATATAGTATAAAGTGCTCGGTGGGGTTCTTCAACTAAATTGAATTCTGAATTTCAAGAATATATCATATTTCCGGTTGTTTGCGAAATCCGATTTTGTTACTTTGGAGCAGAGTTGGGCAGAGATTTAATCAACGATTGACGAATAAATTTCTACTTCAATCGTTTTAATTAACAATTGAACTCCTACTTTAGTCGTTAATTGCGGTTAACGATTACATTCCTTTGAAAATCTAATATATATGACAGAGACAATTTGTTTTACTAAATTTGCCAATCAATTCTACCATAATAAATGCAATCTGTTAAGTAAACAAAATTTTATTAGCACCTACCACTGGTATGAGAATATTACAAAAATTATTTTCATGCTAAACTTTATCTTTGGTATTCTTGTATTGTATTATTATGTAAGCTGTTCTGATTTCGTGTGACTTTCATGGGCATTGGCAGTCAACATATGAAATAAACTTGGCACGGCAGATGCCAAAATTCAATCACGTCTACCGACATACATTTTGTATCTCTTCCTCCTTCGTAAATATTTATTAGGACATAATTCACCACAGATTTTTATGGAAATTCACAGTTTTATAATGAAGTCGAAAATCGAAAATACCAAATTCAGAAACACTGTTTTAAAAGTAATAAAATTTTGTTTCAAGTTTCTTTAAAAGTTATTCGGAAGCTATGAAAGCATTGGCACTTACCGAAATACGAAATAAATTCGAAAAACTATTACCCCAATTGCCGAGTGCACCTTAATTGAAGTTGAAGATGTGGCAGATTTTTTGCGATGATTCTCGGCCGACACAGGTGCAAATATTTTAGGACCTATCGCAGGTACATTTTACCAATGACAAGTATCGAACTTGCAATTTTACAGGGAATTTCGTTGGAAAGGCAGCGGCCGCGTGGATAGCTTTTGAAATTTACCGAAATGACCTACAATGTCGTTCAACTGTTATGAACCGTCAAATGTAGTTCAAGTATGTACTTTCCTAACGTGCTGCGTTCATAGATGTTTAGACAAGCGTGATGAAGTTGACTCGGTTTGGACCAGTTTTCACGGATATCGATCGATTTTTCAGTCTTTTCATCGGACCACATAGCCCTGTGAGGTTTCGAGTCGTTTCGACGACTTTTGAACAGTTTGAAACGGCGTTCCTGTGATTGCGCGCACTTTCAGCCGCGTGTTTAGGTGCTGTCCGTAATTCGGCTGCAGACTTTTCATCGGTGGCACGATTCGCGGCGCGCTGTTACGTTTTTCGAACAGATTCGACGTCGAGATAGGCGACACAGAGGCGACAACTGTCACCAATCACCCAGTATCATTTTCCAGTGGAATGATGAAGCGCGAACGATTTCGCCGAGATTGTTTCTGCCCTTTGTGATGGATTGGTGCGGAATGTTTATGCAAATCGGTTTATTGTGGATTAACATGCGAGGACTGTTACCCGAATGGCCCCTATGATTTTGAAAAATGCACACCATTTGTATTTAGCTGAAAAATAGCATCGGATGCAATTTGGGGTTGCAACCCCATGTTCTCTCGTTTATCTTGGAAACTATTAATTGTGAAAAGAAAGTTTGCATTCAATCGTTGATCTCCTGTCTCTGAATTGGTCCATGTAGATTCTTCAGAAATTCATTCGTTTAACACTAACTGATATCACCACGACTGATATCATGATTAAAAATGATTATATAAAATTCTTCATGCAAGCACACATTGCTATAAAAATTACGATAAATCTAAATAAATGTAGTCTTGTGATTTTTATTCGACAATGTACACAAGATTATTATATTTCGATAAAAGAATTATTAATTATAGAATTATTGTTATTTTTATAGCCCATTCATTTGCTGTAAGGTAATTGGAAATTTACGGAACTACCCTGGTAGCAATTGTTGGCCAACAATTAGAATTGTCGCTCTTCTTTGCAAGTGGAAAAAACCATCATGCAACGTAGGATCAACTGGACCTGCTAACATATTCTCATCTTCTCGGATCATATTATTCGGATCGAGCAGTTAAATTCCATGCCTGATATACAGTGCCATCATGTCAACACTTAACTCCACTCTATCGTACCCCTTCTACGATGCCATTGTTCCCCCATTCATATGTGAAATACAAATATTTTATGTACAAATTGACGATGAATAAATAAAGACAATATAATAAACGTATCTCTGCGTATCTATTTATTGAACCACCACCAATTTCTCCCCAACGTATGCCGTGTCGTTGAGTTGTACTACTGAAATTCCGAATACCTCCTTCGATATCATGTTCTTCTGATACAAAGTTCAATTTCCGAGGTTTTCGAAAAATTTTCCCGATTTTTCGGCCGTCTGACTTGCCGTTGAGTTGTACTACTGAAATTCCGGATACCTCCTTCGATAT